>CAXDID010000994.1:0-327312 GCA_963988835.1 Hexamita inflata
GCTCGCGCAAATGAGTTCTAGAGAACACGGAGAACGCATGCGAGTTAGGGTGCGTTCCATCGAGAGTTAGTGTGTGCTTTTAAAGTTCGTTTCAGCGACTTTGCTCAAGAAAATATGCAGCACTGAGACATAAATTGGAATATCGGCTGCATCCGGTCGAAATTCGATATCGTTTGGCGTCAGAGTAGGTGTTGCCAATGGTCAACGCGATGAGTGAGAGTAGTTCAGAACGTACATACTTATTTACGACATAAAACGCGCGTTGAGTGAGTGCTATATTCGATACACGCGTTGTGGATACGTTTTAGAAAACGTTCACTAACTGGACTTCGCCCAAACTTTCCAGAACTGGTTATTTTCTCCAAATTATAATATCTAACACACAGCAGTGCAAATGCGCGCACAGGACGTGTTTAGAGAATGTAGCTATTTGTGTAGCTACTTTTGTATCTCTATTATTGCGTAAATAAATGAAGTATAATACTTTATATTATGACAATATAGGGTAAGAGTGTGTCCATGATGTTGTAGTTGTAGTGGCTATATAGATTTTGTAATAATATTTTCAAATCTGATGAAATTTATTTTTTAATCTTGTGTTATTACCATATGTTATAATAATCAATATCGTGCAAACTAAATTACATTTATCAAAGTTTAGTGATTTGTTAATATTGAAATTTGCAATTAATAGATATAGATATGTCAGTAAATTTATAATTACTTCAATTGCACATTTATATAATAGCCATTAGAAAGCTAAAAATTGAGGTACAAAAGTAGCTACACAAATAGCTACATTCTCTAAACACGTCCTGTGCGCGCATTTGCACTGCTGTGTGTTAGATATTATAATTTGGAGAAAATAACCAGTTCTGGAAAGTTTGGGCGAAGTCCAGTTAGTGAACGTTTTCTAAAACGTATCCACAACGCGTGTATCGAATATAGCACTCACTCAACGCGCGTTTTATGTCGTAAATAAGTATGTACGTTCTGAACTACTCTCACTCATCGCGTTGACCATTGGCAACACCTACTCTGACGCCAAACGATATCGAACTTCGACCGGATGCAGCCGATATTCCAATTTACGTCTCAGTGCTGCATATTTTCTTGAGCAAAGTCGCCGAAACGAACTTTTAAAACACACAATCTCGATGGAACGCCTCTAACTCGCATGCGTTCTCCGTGTTCTCTAGAACTCATTTGCGCGAGCCACCGTGAAACAAATCACTGCAGAAACGCGGCGCAGTTCACCGCAGATGGGTGGGACAGGTCATTTGGAGTGGAAAGACTGTCTTATATGTTGGTTTGTTGACGAAAACGCCTGCGACGGAAGATAGCGCGAGATTACGTTTTAGATATTGGATCGATTGGTTTCTTCACATTGCATTTGTGAATCGCACACCGACCAATTTACGGAATCGGCTATGAAATTCATTTAGTGTTTCATGTGAGAGAAATTTAGTGTGAGTTCCGGTTCAGCCAAAAGTTTTGTAACGTTTTTGACCTACAAAACTTTTCTTTGCATAAGTCCAGATTTGAACCCAGGACTTCGGGCTCATTGGTGTGACGTATTAAACCGCTAAGCCATGTGACTTTAGTGATATTTATTAGAATTATAATCAACTGTTATATATACAAAATATTAACCAATCCAGTAAACAATTATTTATGCAAGAATAATATCATGTTGTATAATTTTTTGAATTTTAATATGGAGATAAACATGTCAAGGAGTAAATAGTGAACCTACAAACGTTATTGTATAACTGGCTATATAATATTATGATTATGCATGTTCTCTTGTATAAGCTCTGCCAGTTATCATAGTTTCGTTGAACTAATCCCCTATCTTGAATCATGTTGCAACGCAATATTAAGTAACTTTGTTATATTATAACATATTCACAAGTAGAAAATGCAGCGTGTAAAGATAATATAGCTAAATATTAATTGTTGTATGAATAGCTTGTATATATTATCTAGTTCCGACCGCGACTGTTACTTACAGACAATACTATTAACCCGCATTCATTTAATTATCTACTCAATAAATACCGTTATTTAATGTATGTCTGGACGTTTCTATAATTGATATTCTATACAATACATACTAAAACGTGCAGCAATACTTATTACACATTATTGTGTGCTATAATGCTTATTATATATTATATGCGATATTAAACAAATTCCACTCCTCTTAGTGATTAATATGCAACATCATAGAATTGTGTTCATGTGTCCGAATTTAATATATGACTCACTCCTGTTGCATTTAAAGTAATATCTTCAGAATTACTATCTACATCAACCGATGTTTCCACATTGTTCATGATCATCATTCCAACAAAGGGTTTTTAACTGATAATTCTTAATTACTTCTGTGACCATTTTTTCATATCATAGACTATAGTTATTATGATTTTAACGGGTTTTAATTTTTAGTACAATTATAGAATCTCTGTGAAATATCAAAGCGAATCAAA
Organism: Hexamita inflata; assembly: GCA_963988835.1. Classification (NCBI taxonomy): domain Eukaryota; phylum Fornicata; order Diplomonadida; family Hexamitidae; genus Hexamita; species Hexamita inflata. The sequence continues at coordinate 2,493 of CAXDID010000994.1, forward strand.
AAGTGCCGTCTTAAATCAAGAAATCCATGGACAATGCATGTGTAACTGCATTAGAGCAATGCTACTTTGACGCAATATTCGACGCGGTAAGAGTTCAACGCTGTTAGTTTAGAATGATTTGACGGGATAGGATGTCAATCCTGCTCTATACCAACTTTTAATAAATATTTCAACATCATCATTTGTCTATTTTCTTCGCTGTATTGTTTGAACTAATAAAGTCTAGGTTAAAACATTAACATTCATATATTAGTTGTATTATAACTTACTACGTGTCTAGGTGTCTCGTTTATAATTCAATCAAATTATTTATTTTATTATAACAATTTTAACTTACTAATTTTTAATAACAAATAGAACTACCTTTCTCTATATTGAGTGTGTCATTCCATCAATAGAAGTGGAATTACTTGAAATTTGCTGAAAAATATATAAAATAGGAAAAGACAATGATGGAGTAGAAGCTCAGCTGTGAAGTTACTTGGTTCAGCTGCCAGGATCGGTCTGAATGCCTCCGCTTCTCCTTCCACCATTTCTTCTTTCGGTTTTGACGTGTCCAGGTTCTTCAGGTTCGAGATCTCCTTCAGGCACCTAAAGTTCAAATTTAGTTCAAAAATAAAGTCTGGATTTTACTCCTCAAGAACTTAAACTCATTTACTCTATAGAAATCAGACAGCTTAACACTAATCAGAGATCAACTAGTTTATGAAAATGTACGAAAAGAATATGAATTTATTTGAAATAGAATCAAAAAATGTTCATGATAGCTTTAAACGATGGAAAATCTACGGAAAGTGAGTTTTAGATTATAATATACTATAAAAATACCCATTCCATCTAACCTATCCGTCATACATCGTTTTGAATGTAATTTGTGATGATCTTGTCACCACGGCACATTCAACAACTTATTCTTGGTATAGAATATAAAAGATTCAAACTGAAATTCAATCACGTAACACAAGATTTCTTTGACCATTCTCCTTGGCCTCAAATGTCGGTATCGTTTTCCTTTTTCGTTTTTGTTCAAAAAGCGGGATAGTGATTTACAGCTTTGACGGGATGGAATTTCTTTTTACGTGAAGGCGCGTCCGTGATATTAACCTCCAGGAAACTTAAACCGAACAGAAAGAGACTTGGTTTTCACAGAAAATTTTAGATATTTACACTTTTCAGCCAGCCAAACAGATGTTCCGCGATACGAACGGATTGACTATTCTGGACTTCTTGGACGTTGACAGCTCCGGTCTGTCTAAACCTGTAAACAAGCGAAAGCTTCATGCGAGGCAATCAACAGTTGTTTGCTTTAGCTGGCTGAAGAAGACCGCACTGCGGCGCCGTGTCACACCCACGCAGGGAAATACGGTGTCGTAAACGAACAGCGTGACTGATTTTCACCTAGTCTTGACAGTCTGGTAGATCGCTGCTTTCATTTTGAAGAAAGTGGAATTACTACAAAAGTGCACATTTGTTGTAAATAGCCGCGTTTCCTTCTATTTTTGGTTGAACCGGAACTCACACTAAATTTCTCTCACATGAAACACTAAATGAATTTCATAGCCGATTCCGTAAATTGGTCGGTGTGCGATTCACAAATGCAATGTGAAGAAACCAATCGATCCAATATCTAAAACGTAATCTCGCGCTATCTTCCGTCGCAGGCGTTTTCGTCAACAAACCAACATATAAGACAGTCTTTCCACTCCAAAATGACGGAGCTGTCCCACCCATCTGCGGTGAACTGCGCCGCGTTTCTGCAGTGATTTGTTTCACGGTGGCTCGCGCAAATGAGTTCTAGAGAACACGGAGAACGCATGCGAGTTAGGGTGCGTTCCATCGAGAGTTAGTGTGTGCTTTTAAAGTTCGTTTCAGCGACTTTGCTCAGAAAATATGCAGCACTGAGACATAAATTGGAATATCGGCTGCATCCGGTCGAATTCGATATCGTTTGGCGTCAGAGTAGGTGTTGCCAATGGTCAACGCGATGAGTGAGAGTAGTTCAGAACGTACATACTATTTACGACATAAAACGCGCGTTGAGTGAGTGCTATATTCGATACACGCGTTGTGGATACGTTTAGAAAACGTTCACTAACTGGACTTCCCAAACTTTCCAGAACTGGTTATTTTCTCCCAAATTATAATATCTGGCACACAGCAGTGCAAATGCGCGCACAGGACGTGTTTAGAGAATGTAGCTATTTGTGTAGCTACTTTTGTACCTCAATTTTTAGCTTTCTAATGGCTATTATATAAATGTGCAATTGAAGTAATTATAAATTTACTGACATATCTATATCTATTAATTCAAATTTCAATATTAACAAATCACTAAACTTTGATAAATGTAATTTAGTTTGCACGATATTGATTATTATAACATATGGTAATAACACAAGATTAAAAAATAAATTTCATCAGATTTGAAAATATTATTACAAAATCTATATAGCCACTACTACTAACTACAACATCATGGACACACTCTTACCTATATTGTCATAATATAAGTATTATACTTCATTTATTTACGCAATAGAGATACAAAGTAAACAAATATTACATTCTCTAAACACGTCCTGTTAGCGCATTTGCACTGCTGTGTGTTAGATATTATAATTTGGAGAAAATAACCAGTTCTGGAAGAGTTTGGGCGAAGTCCAGTTAGTGAACGTTTTCTAAAAACGTATCCAACGCGTGTATCGATATACACTCACTCAACGCGTTTTATCGTAAATAAGTAGTAATACTCTCCTCATCGACCATGGCAACACCTGACGCCAAGTATCGAATTTCGACCGAAGCCGATATTCCAATTTATGTCTCAGTGCACTGAAGGCGCAACTGGCTGGCTGCTTTGCTCTCGATGGTGCACCCACTCGCACGTTCTCCGTGTTCTCAGAACTCATTTGCGCGAGCCACAAACACCAGGCGAAACGCGCAGTTCACCGAATGGTGGTTCCGGTCAGGTTGTCCTATGTTGGTTTGTTGACGCCTGCAGCGGAAGAGAGAACGCTTCGTTTTAGATATTGGATCATTAATTCTTCACACGACCACACCACGGAATCGCTATGAAATTTTAGTGTTTCATGTGAAGAAGTGAGTTGATCAGCGAAGAAAAAATTGTTTTGAGTAATCTGCGCTGTCAAAATAACAGCGAGGCAGGTGATTCACGGCTTGTTTGGTGAACCGTATACCCTGCAGTGGGTGACACGGCTCAGTTTTGGTCTTTTCCCGGCTAAAGCAAACAACTGTTGTTGCCGCATAGCTTCGCTTGTTTAGTTTAGACAACCGGAGCGTCAACGTCCCAGTCCAGGTCCGTATAATCATATGAGCTGGCTGAAAATAATGATACTGTGAAACCAGAATCTTTCTTTCGGTTTAAGTTTCCTGAGTGATTTCACTGCTAAAAACTTTGAAGAAAGCGAAATGCCGATTTGAGGCCAGGAAAACGTCGTTAATTTCGGATTGAATTTCATTTGATATCACTCGCAAAATTGTTGAGTGCCGTGTGACAAGATCATCTGAAACATTCAAAACGATATGACGGATGGTTAATGGAATGAGTGTTTTTCATATTATAATCTGGCCTCACTTTCCGGATTTCTTCCATCGTTTAAGCTATCATGAACACGATCTATTTCAGTAAATTCATGTTCTTTTCGTACTCATAAACTGAGTTGATCTCTGATTGAGTGAAGCGTCGATTTCTAATGAATGAGTAAACCCAGACTTGAAGAACTGAACTTTAGGTGAAGAACTCGAACCTGAAAACCGGACACGTCAAACCGAAAGAAGAAATGGAAGGAAGAAAGCGAGGCATTCGAAGACAGGCATGAACCTGTAACTGAGCTATTCTACTCCATCATTTTCTGACCACTGTATTTTTTCGGCAAATTTCAAGTATTCACTGTGATGGAATGACACACTTTGAGAAGGTAATATTTGTTGTAAAAACCAGAAGTTAAAATTGTTATAGCAAATAAATAATTTGATTGATAAAACACTACGTAACGGATAATACAGCTAATATATGGTGTTGTGTTTTAACTCACCCAGATAGTTCAATACGGCAAAAAATAGACAAATGATGATGTGAAATATTTATTATAAACTTTGAGATTGACATCCTATCCGTCAAAATCATTCTAAACTAACGGCGTTGGCTCTTACCGCGTCGAATATTGCGTCAAAGTAGCATTGCTCTAATGCAGTTACACATGCATTGTCCATGGATTTCTTGATTTAAGACGGCACTTTTGATTCCTTTGATATTTCACAGAGATTCTATAATTGTACTAAAAATTAAAACCCGTTAAAATCATAATAACTATAGTCTATGATATGAAAAAATGGTCACAGAAGTAATTAAGAATTATCAGTTAAAAACCCTTTGTTGGAATGATGATCATGAACAATGTGGAAACATCGGTTGATGTAGATAGTAATTCTGAAGATATTACTTTAAATGCAACAGGAGTGAGTCATATATTAAATTCGGACACATAGACACAATTCTATGATGTTGCATATTAATCACTAAGAGAGTGGAATTTGTTTAATATCGCATATAATATATAATAAGCATTATAGCACACAATAATGTGTAATAAGTATTGCTGCACGTTTTAGTATGTATTGTATAGAATATCAATTATAGAAACGTCCAGACATACATTAAATAACGGTATTTATTGAGTAGATAATTAAATGAATGCGGGTTAATAGTATTGTCTGTAAGTAACAGTCGCGGTCGGAACTAGATAATATATACAAGCTATTCATACAACAATTAATATTTAGCTATATTATCTTTACATGCATTTTCTACTTGTGAATATGTTATAATATAACAAAGTTACTTAATATTGCGTTGCAACATGATTCAAGATAGGGATTAGTTCAACGAAACTATGATAACTGGCAGAGCTTATACAAGAGAACATGCATAATCATAATATTATATAGCCAGTTATACAATAACGTTTGTAGGTTCACTATTTCTCCTTGACATGTTTATCTCCTATTAAAATTCAAAAAAATTATACAACATGATATTATTCTTGCATAAATAATTGTTTACTGGATTGGTTAATATTTTGTATATATAACAGTTGATTATAATTCTAATAAATATCACTAAAGTCACATGGCTTACCGGTTTAATACGTCACACAATGAGCCGAAGTCCTGGGTTCAAATCTGGACTTATGCAAAGAAAAGTTTGTAGGTCAAAAACGTTACAAAACTTTTGTGAATTGGAACTCACACTAAATTTCTCTCATGAAACACTAAATGAATTTCATAGCCGATTCCGTAAATTGGTCGGTGTGCGATTCACAAATGCAATGTGAAGAAACCAATCGATCAATATCTCGTAATCTCGCGCTATCTTCCGTCGCAGGCGTTTTCGTCAACAAACCAACATATGACAGTCTTTCATCAAAATGACGGAGCTGTCCCACCCATCTGCGGTGAACTGCGCCGCGTTTCTGCATGATTTGTTTCACGGTGGCTCGGCAAATGAGTTCTAGAGAACACGGAGAACGCATGCGGGTTAGGGTGCGTTCCATCGAGTTAGTGTGTGCTTTAAAAGTTCGTTTCGCGACTTTGCTCAAGAAAATATGCAGCACTGAGACGTAAGTGGAATATCGGCTGCATCCGAAATTCGATATCGTTTGGCGTCAGAGTAGGTGTTGCCAATGGTCCAACGCGATGAGTGAGTAGTTCAGAACGTACATACTTATTTACGACATAAACGCGCGTTGAGTGAGTGCTATATTCGATACACGCGTTGTGGATACGTTTTATAAAACGTTCACTAACCTGGACTTCGCCCAAACTTTCCAGAACTGGATTCTTTTCAATTATAATATCTAACACACAGCAGTGCAAATGCGCGCACAGGACGTGTTTAGAGAATGTAGCTATTTGTGTAGCTACTTTTGTACCTCAATTTTTAGCTTTCTAATGGCTATTATATAAATGTGCAATTGAGTAATTATAAATTTACTGACATATCTATATCTATTAATTGCAAATTTCAATATTAACAAATCACTAAACTTTGATAAATGTAATTTAGTTTGCACGATATTGATTATTATAACATATGGTAATAACACAAGATTAAAAATAAATTTCATCAGATTTGAAAATATTATTACAAAATCTATATAGCCACTACAACTACAACATCATGGACACACTCTTACCCTATATTGTCATAATATAAAGTATTATACTTCATTTATTTACGCAATAATAGAGATACAAAGTAGCTACACAAATAGCTACATTCTCTAAACACGTCCTGTGCGCGCATTTGCACTGCTGTGTGTTAGATATTATAATTTGGGTAACCAGTTCTGGAAAGTTTGGGGCGGAAGTCCGGTTGTGAACGTTTTCTAAAACGTATCCAACGCGTGTATCAAGTATAGCACTCACTCAACGCGCGTTTTACGTAAATGAAGTATGTACGTTCTGAACTACTCTCGCACGGCAACACTACTCGCCAAACGTGGCTGTCAGCCGATATTGAAGTCTGCATATTCGCGAGCAAATCGCGACAAAAGCACAACTCGACAACCTCGCATGCGTTCTCCGTCTCTGAACTCATCGCGCGACCACGTGAAAATCACTGCAACGGCGCAGTCACCGTGACGGGCGTCCGTCATTTGGAAGTAAAAGTGTGCTATGTTGATTTGTTGACGGCACGCTGCATGCGGACGGGAATATTGGATCATTATTTCTTCACGATTGCGACGTGATCGCACGCCATTGGAATCATATGGCTTGTTTTCAATGACAGACCCCATTACGTTCGGCCTACAATTTTTCTTTGCAGAAAAGTCAGGTTTGAACGGGACTAGAAGGAATGTTTGCGCTTAAGCACCATGTGACTTTTGTATGACACCAGAAATGAAAGCAGGCTCAGACCTCACGACTAGGTGAAAATCAGCCGCAGCCCATTTACGACAGATATCATGTGCCTGGGTTGGCGTATGGAGTGGCTTCGGACTAACAAGCAACCTACAAATTGTGATCTGCTGCTATATTATTTATGCATACTGTATAGCTCACTGTCCACATCGCCTCTTAACGTAAATATTGTATTAAGCGAACATTGTTTGGCTGCTGAAGTGAAAATATGTAACATCAAACAATGTTTTGATCGGTAATTATCTGGTCACTCCGTTGCGATTCATAAGCTCCAGAGAACATGTCTGCGTTACTGACATTGCGATGTCATGATCCAACAAGGGTTGCAACGATATGATTCTTAGTACTACCGCGAAGGTACTGGTTCATGATTTTCACGAGCATTGTCTTCTGTACATTTTCATATAACTAAAGCGAATCAACAAGTAAACTTGAGGAGTCAAAATAAATCGAAATGAACTAAATTTAACTTTAGCGTAAGCAATGCTACGACACAACACATGACCGAAAGGAGAAATGGTTACGACGGATAGGATGTCAATCCTGCTCTATACCAACTTTTAATAAATATTTCCAGCATCATCATTTGTCTTTTTCTTCCTGTATTGTTTGAACTAATAAAGTCTAGTTAAAAATTAACATTCATATATTAGTTGTATTATAACTTACTACGTGTCTAGTGTCTCGTTTAAAATTCAATCAAATTATTTATTTTATTATAACAATTTTAACTTACTAATTTTAATAACAAATGAACTACCTTCTCTATATTAGTTGTAATTCCATCAATAAGTGGAATTACTTAACCTGAAAAATATATAAAATAGGAAAGACAATGATGGGTAAAAGCTCAGCTGTGAAGTTACTTGGTTCGCTGCCGGATCGGTCTGAATGCCTCCGCTTCTCCTTCCACAATTTCTTCTTTCGGTTTTGACGTGTCAGGTTCTTCAGGTTCGTCTGGCACCAAAGTTCATTTAGTTCAAAAATATAGTCTGGATTTTACTCTCAAGAACTTAAACTCATTTACTCTATAGAAATCAGACAGCCAACACTAATCAGAGATCAACTAGTTTGAAAATGTACGAAAAGAATATGAATTTATTTGAAATAGAATCAAAAATGATTCATGATAGCTTTAAACGATGGAAAATCTACGGAAAGTGAGTTTTAGATTATAATATACTATAAAAACACCCATTCCATCTAACCTATCCATCATAATCGTTTTGAATGTAATTTGTGATGATCTTGTCACAGCACATTCACAACTTATTCTTGGTATAGAATATAAGATTCAAACTGAAATTCAATCACGTAACACAAGATTTCTTGACCATTCTCCTTGGCCTCAAATGTCAGTATCGTTTTCCTTTTAGTTTTGTTCAAAAAGCGGGATAGTGATTTACAGCTTTGACGGGATGGAATTTCTTTTTACGTGAAGCGCGTCATATTAACCTCCAGGAAACTTAAGCCGAACAGAAGCCTTGGTTTCACAAAAATTTTAGATATTTACACTTTTCAGCCAGCCAAACAGATGTTCGCGATACGAACAGTTGACTATTCTGAGACCTTGGACGTTGACCCTCGGTCTGTCTAAACCTGTAAACAAGCGAAAGCTTCATGCGAGCAATCAACAGTTGTTTGCTTGCTGGCTGAAAAGACCGCACTGCGGCGCCGTGTCACCCACGCGAAATACGGTGTCGTGAAACAGTTTGGCTGGATTTTCACCTAGTCTTGACAGTCTGGTAGATCGCTGCTTTCATTTTGAAAAAGTGGAATTACTACAAAAGTGCACATTTGTTGTAAATAGCCGCGTTCCTTCTATTTTAGCTGAACCGGAACTCACACTAAATTTCTCTCATGAAACACTAAATGAATTTCATAGCCGATTCGTAAATTGGCGGTGTGCGATTCACAAATGCAATGTGAAGAAACCAATCGATCCAATATCTAAAACGGTCTCGCGCTATCTTCCGTCGCAGGCTTTTCGTCAACAAACCAACATATAAGACAGTCTTTCCACTCCCAAAATGACGGAACTGTCACCCATCTGCGGTGAACTGCGCCGCGTTTCTGCAGTGATTTGTTCACGGTGGCTCGCGCAAATGAGTTCTGAGAACACGGAGAACATGCGAGTTAGGATGCGTTCCATCGAGTTAGTGTGTGCTTTTGTTCGTTTCAGCGACTTTGCTCGAAAAATATGCAGCACTGAGACGTAAATTGGAATATCGGCTGCATCGGTCGAAATTCGATATCGTTTGGCGTCAGGTGGTGTTGCCAATGGTGCGATGGTGAGAGTAGTTCAAACGCAACGTACATACTTATTTACGACATAAAACGCTGAGTGAGCTATATTGATACACGCGTTGTGGATACGTTTTGTAAAACGTTCACAACTGGACTTCGCCCAAACTTTCCAGAACTGGTTATTTTCTCCAAATTATAATATCTAACACAGCAGTGCAAATGCGCACAGGACGTTTTAGAGAATGTAGCTATTTGTGTAGCTACTTTGCATCTCTATTATTGCGTAAATAAATGAAGTATAATACTTTATATTATGACAATATAGGGTAAGAGTGTGTCCATGATGTTGTAGTTGTAGTGGCTATATAGATTTTACGTATAATATTTTCAAATCTGATGAAATTTATTTTTTAATCTTGTGTTATTACCATATGTTATAATAATCAATATCGTGCAAACTAAATTACATTTATCAAAGTTTAGTGATTTGTTAATATTGAAATTTGCAATTAATAGATATAGATATGTCAGTAAATTTATAATTACTTCAATTGCACATTTATATAATAGCCATTAGAAAGCTAAAAATTGAGGTACAAAAGCTACTACAAATAGCTACATTCTCTAAACACGTCCTGTGCGCGCATTTGCACTGCTGTGTTAGATATTATAATTTGGGAAAATAACCAGTTCTGAAAGTTTGGGCGAAGTCCAGTTAGTGAACGTTTTCTAAAACGTATCCACAACGCGTGTATCGAATATAGCACTCACCAACGCGCGTTTTATGTCGTAAATAAGTATGTACGTTCTGAACTACTCTCACTCATCGCGTTGACCATTGGCAACACCTACTCTGACGCCAAACGATATCGAACTTCGACCGGATGCAGCCGATATTCCAATTTACGTCTCAGTGCTGCATATTTTCTTGAGCAAAGTCGCCGAAACGAACTTTTAAAACACACAATCTCGATGGAACGCCTCTAACTCGCATGCGTTCTCCGTGTTCTCTAGAACTCATTTGCGCGAGCCACCGTGAAACAAATCACTGCAGAAACGCGGCGCAGTTCACCGCAGATGGGTGGGACAGGTCATTTGGAGTGGAAAGACTGTCTTTATATGTTGGTTTGTTGACGAAAACGCCTGCGACGGAAGATAGCGCGAGATTACGTTTCAGATATTGATCGATTGGTTTCTTCACATTGCATTTGTGAATCGCACCCGACCAATTTACGGAATCGGCTATGAAATTCATTTAGTGTTTCATGAGAGAAATTTAGTGTGAGTTCCGGTTCAAGCCAAAAGTTTTGTAACGTTTTTGACCTACAAAACTTTTCTTTGCATAAGTCCAGATTTGAACCCAGGACTTCGGGCTCATTGGTGTGACGTATTAAACCGCTAAGCCATGTGACTTTAGTGATATTTATTAGAATTATAATCAACTGTTATATATACAAAATATTAACCAATCCAGTAAACAATTATTTATGCAAGAATAATATCATGTTGTATAATTTTTTGAATTTTAATATGGAGATAAACATGTCAAGGAGTAAATAGTGAACCTACAAACGTTATTGTATAACTGGCTATATAATATTATGATTATGCATGTTCTCTTGTATAAGCTCTGCCAGTTATCATAGTTTCGTTGAACTAATCCCCTATCTTGAATCATGTTGCAACGCAATATTAAGTAACTTTGTTATATTATAACATATTCACAAGTAGAAAATGCAGCGTGTAAAGATAATATAGCTAAATATTAATTGTTGTATGAATAGCTTGTATATATTATCTAGTTCCGACCGCGACTGTTACTTACAGACAATACTATTAACCCGCATTCATTTAATTATCTACTCAATAAATACCGTTATTTAATGTATGTCTGGACGTTTCTATAATTGATATTCTATACAATACATACTAAAACGTGCAGCAATACTTATTACACATTATTGTGTGCTATAATGCTTATTATATATTATATGCGATATTAAACAAATTCCACTCCTCTTAGTGATTAATATGCAACATCATAGAATTGTGTTCATGTGTCCGAATTTAATATATGACTCACTCCTGTTGCATTTAAAGTAATATCTTCAGAATTACTATCTACATCAACCGATGTTTCCACATTGTTCATGATCATCATTCCAACAAAGGGTTTTTAACTGATAATTCTTAATTACTTCTGTGACCATTTTTTCATATCATAGACTATAGTTATTATGATTTTAACGGGTTTTAATTTTTAGTACAATTATAGAATCTCTGTGAAATATCAAAGCGAATCAAAAAGTGCCGTCTTAAATCAAGAAATCCATGGACAATGCATGTGTAACTGCATTAGAGCAATGCTACTTTGACGCAATATTCGACGCGGTAAGAGTTCAACGCTGTTAGTTTAGAATGATTTTTGACGGATAGGATGTCAATCCTGCTCTATACCAACTTTTAATAAATATTTCAACATCATCATTTGTCTATTTTCTTCGCTGTATTGTTTGAACTAATAAAGTCTAGGTTAAAACATTAACATTCCTATATTAGTTGTATTATAACTTACTACGTGTCTAGGTGTCTCGTTTATAATTCAATCAAATTATTTATTTTATTATAACAATTTTAACTTACTAATTTTTAATAACAAATAGAACTACCCTTCTCTATATTGAGTGTGTCATTCCATCAATAGAAGTGGAATTACTTGAAATTTGCTGAAAAATATATAAAATAGGAAAAGACAATGATGGAGTAGAAGCTCAGCTGTGAAGTTACTTGGTTCAGCTGCCAGGATCGGTCTGAATGCCTCCGCTTCTCCTTCCACCATTTCTTCTTTCGGTTTTGACGTGTCCAGGTTCTTCAGGTTCGAGATCTCCTTCAGGCACCTAAAGTTCAAATTTAGTTCAAAAATAAAGTCTGGATTTTACTCCTCAAGAACTTAAACTCATTTACTCTATAGAAATCAGACAGCTTAACACTAATCAGAGATCAACTAGTTTATGAAAATGTACGAAAAGAATATGAATTTATTTGAAATAGAATCAAAAAATGTTCATGATAGCTTTAAACGATGGAAAATCTACGGAAAGTGAGTTTTAGATTATAATATACTATAAAAATACCCATTCCATCTAACCTATCCGTCATACATCGTTTTGAATGTAATTTGTGATGATCTTGTCACCACGGCACATTCAACAACTTATTCTTGGTATAGAATATAAAAGATTCAAACTGAAATTCAATCCCGTAACACAAGATTTCTTTGACCATTCTCCTTGGCCTCAAATGTCGGTATCGTTTTCCTTTTTCGTTTTTGTTCAAAAAGCGGGATAGTGATTTACAGCTTTGACGGGATGGAATTTCTTTTTACGTGAAGGCGCGTCCGTGATATTAACCTCCAGGAAACTTAAACCGAACAGAAAGAGACTTGGTTTTCCCAGAAAATTTTAGATATTTACACTTTTCAGCCAGCCAAACAGATGTTCCGCGATACGAACGGATTGACTATTCTGGACTTCTTGGACGTTGACAACTCCGGTCTGTCTAAACCTGTAAACAAGCGAAAGCTTCATGCGAGGCAATCAACAGTTGTTTGCTTTAGCTGGCTGAAGAAGACCGCACTGCGGCGCCGTGTCACACCCACGCAGGGAAATACGGTGTCGTAAACGAACAGCGTGACTGATTTTCACCTAGTCTTGACAGTCTGGTAGATCGCTGCTTTCATTTTGAAGAAAGTGGAATTACTACAAAAGTGCACATTTGTTGTAAATAGCCACGTTTCCTTCTATTTTAGGTTGAACCGGAACTCACACTAAATTTCTCTCACATGAAACACTAAATGAATTTCATAGCCGATTCCGTAAATTGGTCGGTGTGCGATTCACAAATGCAATGTGAAGAAACCAATCGATCCAATATCTAAAACGTAATCTCGCGCTATCTTCCGTCGCAGGCGTTTTCGTCAACAAACCAACATATAAGACAGTCTTTCCACTCCAAAATGACGGAGCTGTCCCACCCATCTGCGGTGAACTGCGCCGCGTTTCTGCAGTGATTTGTTTCACGGTGGCTCGCGCAAATGAGTTCTAGAGAACACGGAGAACGCATGCGAGTTAGGGTGCGTTCCATCGAGAGTTAGTGTGTGCTTTTAAAGTTCGTTTCAGCGACTTTGCTCAAGAAAATATGCAGCACTGAGACATAAATTGGAATATCGGCTGCATCCAGTCGAAATTCGATATCGTTTGGCGTCAGAGTAGGTGTTGCCAATGGTCAACGCGATGAGTGAGAGTAGTTCAGAACGTACATACTTATTTACGACATAAAACGCGCGTTGAGTGAGTGCTATATTCGATACACGCGTTGTGGATACGTTTTAGAAAACGTTCACTAACTGGACTTCGCCCAAACTTTCCAGAACTGGTTATTTTCTCCAAATTATAATATCTAACACACAGCAGTGCAAATGCGCGCACAGGACGTGTTTAGAGAATGTAGCTATTTGTGTAGCTACTTTTGTATCTCTATTATTGCGTAAATAAATGAAGTATAATACTTTATATTATGACAATATAGGGTAAGAGTGTGTCCATGATGTTGTAGTTGTAGTGGCTATATAGATTTTGTAATAATATTTTCAAATCTGATGAAATTTATTTTTTAATCTTGTGTTATTACCATATGTTATAATAATCAATATCGTGCAAACTAAATTACATTTATCAAAGTTTAGTGATTTGTTAATATTGAAATTTGCAATTAATAGATATAGATATGTCAGTAAATTTATAATTACTTCAATTGCACATTTATATAATAGCCATTAGAAAGTGCCACTCCTAAAGCCCACTCCTCTTCTCGATTAATGTTTGCTCTTTTAATTTCTTAAATCTCAGCTTCAACCTCTGGACCACTTTGTGGACTTTGGTTTGATGTTGTTAATGGCGACTGTTCATGCTCTCTGAGACTTAGCTCAGACAAAACTCGATGCGCTCCGACTTGCGCGGAACTAGGCGAAATCGAACTCGATGATGTTTGTATTCCTTAAATAGTTCGTAAAAATGCTCCTAGTTGCTTGACTGGTTCTGTTGCAGGTGCTGATTGTGTATGCGACACTTCTAACGGTATTGCTGGTGGACTTTCTGTAGCTTGTACCGATTGTTGGAATTCTTAATTGGTATTATCAATTGATGGATCAACGTGTGAAAGTTGTGATTCAAGACACGGAGTTTCAAACTAATTAATATTCAATGATACCGTTCCATCTAAATGTGCCGGCGATTTAACTAAAGGTATCGCTGTTAAATACGACATTGACCACGCTGTCGTTGAACCAATCGCGCTATGTTGGGGTAAAAGTAAAGTTGTTTCAGCAGATGGTTTCACTTGCGAAGATTGTAATACCAGACACGGAGTTTCAAATAAATTGGTATTCAATGATACCGTTCCATCTAAATGTGCCGGTGATTTAACTAAAGGTATCGCTGTTAAATACAGCATTTAACATGGTGTTCTTAAAACACTTACACCATGTTGGAGTTCAAATAAAGTTGTTTCTGATGATGGTTTCACTTGCGAAGATTGTAATACCAGACACGGAGTTTCAAATAAATTGGTATTCAATGATACCGTTCCATCTAAATGTGCCGGCGATTTAACTAAAGGTATCGCTGTTAAATACGACATTGACCACGCTGTTGTTGAACCAATCGCGCTATGTTGGGGTTAAAGTAAAGTTGTTTCAGCAGGTGGTTTCACTTGCGAAGATTGTAATACCAGACACGGAGTTTCAAACTAATTAGTATTCAATGACACTCCCTCGGTTGTATCAAAATGTTCTGGCGATTTAACTAAAGGTATCGCCGTAAAATATAGCATATCTCATGCTGTTCTTTAAACGCTTACGTTGTGTTGGGGTGCAAATAAAGTTGTTTCAGCAGATGGTTTCATTTGTGAAGACTGTAATGTAAGACATACTGTATCAGATCAATTGGTATTCAATGATACAGTTCCATCTAAATGTGCCGGCGATTTAACTAAAGGTATCGCTGTTAAATACGACATTGACCACGCTGTTGTTGAACCAATCGCGCTATGTTGGGGTTAAAGCGAAATCGTTTCAGATGATGGCTTCACTTGCTAAGATTGTAATACCAGACACGGAGTTTCAAACTAATTAATATTCAATGATTCTGTTCCATCTTCATGTTCTGGCGATTTAACTAAAGGTATAGCTGTTTAATACGATATTGACCACGCTGTTGTTAATGCGCTTACACCATGTTGGAGTTCAAATAAAGTCGTTTCTAATGATGGTTTCACTTGCGTAGATTGTAATACCAGAAATGGAGTTTCAAATAAATTGGTATTCAATGATACAGTTCCATCTAAATGTGCCGGTGATTTAACTAAAGGTATCGCTGTTAAATACAGCATTTAACATGGTGTTCTTAAAACACTTACACCATGTTGGAGTTCAAATAAAGTTGTTTCTGATGATGGTTTCACTTGCGAAGATTGTAATACCAGACACGGAGTTTCAAATAAATTGGTATTCAATGATACCGTTCCATCTAAA
The DNA here is from genome assembly GCA_963988835.1 of Hexamita inflata. Taxonomy (NCBI): domain Eukaryota; phylum Fornicata; order Diplomonadida; family Hexamitidae; genus Hexamita; species Hexamita inflata. The sequence continues at coordinate 18,271 of CAXDID010000994.1, forward strand.
TGTGCCGGCGATTTAACTAAAGGTATCGCTGTTAAATACGACATTGACCACGCTGTCGTTGAACCAATCGCGCTATGTTGGGGTTAAAGCGAAATCGTTTCAGATGATGGCTTCACTTGCTAAGATTGTAATACCAGACACGGAGTTTCAAACTAATTAATATTCAATGATTCTGTTCCATCTAAATGTGCCGGCGATTTAACTAAAGGTATCGCTGTTAAATACGATATTGACCACGCTGTTGTTAATGCGCTTACACCATGTTGGAGTTCAAATAAAGTTGTTTCTGATGATGGTTTCACTTGCGTAGATTGTAATACCAGAAATGGAGTTTCAAATAAATTGGTATTCAATGATACCGTTCCATCTAAATGTGCCGGCGATTTAACTAAAGGTATCGCTGTTAAATACGACATTGACCACGCTGTCGTTGAACCAATCGCGCTATGTTGGGGTTAAAGCGAAATCGTTTCAGATGATGGCTTCACTTGCTAAGATTGTAATACCAGACACGGAGTTTCAAACTAATTAATATTCAATGATTCTGTTCCATCTAAATGTGCCGGCGATTTAACTAAAGGTATCGCTGTTAAATACGATATTGACCACGCTGTTGTTAATGCGCTTACACCATGTTGGAGTTCAAATAAAGTTGTTTCTGATGATGGTTTCACTTGCGTAGATTGTAATACCAGAAATGGAGTTTCAAATAAATTGGTATTCAATGATACAGTTCCATCTAAATGTGCCGGTGATTTAACTAAAGGTATCGCTGTTAAATACGACATTGACCACGCTGTTGTTAATGCGCTTACACCATGTTGGAGTTCAAATAAAGTTGTTTCTGATGATGGTTTCACTTGCGAAGATTGTAATACCAGACACGGAGTTTCAAATAAATTGGTATTCAATGATACCGTTCCATCTAAATGTGCCGGCGATTTAACTAAAGGTATCGCTGTTAAATACGACATTGACCACGCTGTCGTTGAACCAATCGCGCTATGTTGGGGTAAAAGTAAAGTTGTTTCAGCAGATGGTTTCACTTGCTAAGACTGTAATGTAAGACATACTGTATCAGATCAATTGGTATTCAATGATACAGTTCCATCTAAATGTGCCGGCGATTTAACTAAAGGTATCGCTGTTAAATACGACATTGACCACGCTGTCGTTGAACCAATCGTGCTGTGTTGGGGTTAAAGTAAAGTTGTTTCTAATGACGGTTTTACTTGTGAACTTTGTAAAATTCGTCATAGCGAATCAAAATTATTATACGTTGACAATGGCGAGTGCCAATGTGATCCTTCCCTAGGTTATGCTAAGGAAACAGGTGCCGCTAATACTTGTGACACGGACTGTTTTGTATAAAATAAAATAGTAAAGTCTGATGGTTCCATTTGTATTTCATGCTCGGCTAATTCAGTGTTTAAGAATAATATATGCGTTTGTAAGGCTGGATTCGCTGGATATGATTGCTAGATAAACTGCTGGGGTGTTGAAGAACTAGTTTCTAATGATAAAATGAGTTGCGTAAGCTGCCACACAGTTTTCGGAGATGGAAGTATATATGATACTGACGGAGTTTGCAAGTGCTAAAACGACAAGGGATTCGCTGGTTCTGATGCTGTTTGCATTGATTGCTGGAGAAACGGTTTCTAGGTTGATTAAAACACTCCAACCCAGTGCGCATCAACATGTATCATTGGTTTTGTCCGTGATCATAACGACTTAAGCTGCGTCACCTGCGTCACCAAGTTCGGTCCAGGAAGCATTTTCAAATCCACCAACGTCTGCCAATGCGACCAACCCAGCGGCTTCATCGGAAACGATGACTCAACCTGCTCCAGCTGCTGGAGTATCGGACAAAAAGTTACCAACAACGCATGCACACCGTGTACAGGCAACAACGTTCTCAAGAACGGAAATTGCTCACCATGCGACGAACAACTCGTCCAAAGCTTCGACAACTTGAAGTGCATCACCTGCGCCGTTAAGTTCGGAGACGGAAGCGTTTTCGACTTCGAAGGAAATTGTAAGTGCGATACCGACAAGGGATTCGCCGGACTTCCGAATTCTATCTGCGCCGACTGCTGGAGAAACGGATTCAAGGTCGATTCAGTTATCTCAACTCAATGTTCAGCGACCTGCGATACTGGATTCGTCCGTAGCCCAGATAACTTAAGCTGCGTCACCTGCGTCACCAAGTTCGGTCCAGGAAGCATTTTCAAATCCACCAACGTCTGCCAATGCGACCAACCCAGCGGCTTCATCGGAAACGATGACTCAACCTGCTCCAGCTGCTGGAGTATCGGACAAAAAGTTACCAACAACGCATGCACACCGTGTACAGGCAACAACGTTCTCAAGAACGGAAATTGCTCACCATGCGACGAACAACTCGTCCAAAGCTTCGACAACTTGAAGTGCATCACCTGCGCCGTTAAGTTCGGAGACGGAAGCGTTTTCGACTTCGAAGGAAATTGTAAGTGCGATACCGACAAGGGATTCGCCGGACTTCCGAATTCTATCTGCGCCGACTGCTGGAGAAACGGATTCAAGGTCGATTCAGTTATCTCAACTCAATGTTCAGCGACCTGCGATACTGGATTCGTCCGTAGCCCAGATAACTTACGTTGCGTCACCTGCGTCACCAAGTTCGGTCCAGGAAGCATTTTCAAATCCACCAACGTCTGCCAATGCGACCAACCCAGCGGCTTCATCGGAAACGATGACTCAACCTGCTCCAGCTGCTGGAGTATCGGACAAAAAGTTACCAACAACGCATGCACACCGTGTACAGGCAACAACGTTCTCAAGAACGGAAATTGCTCACCATGCGACGAACAACTCGTCCAAAGCTTCGACAACTTGAAGTGCATCACCTGCGCCGTTAAGTTCGGAGACGGAAGCGTTTTCGACTTCGAAGGAAATTGTAAGTGCGATACCGACAAGGGATTCGCCGGACTTCCGAATTCTATCTGCGCCGACTGCTGGAGAAACGGATTCAAGGTCGATTCAGTTATCTCAACTCAATGTTCAGCGACCTGCGATACTGGATTCGTCCGTAGCCCAGATAACTTACGTTGCGTCACCTGCGTCACCAAGTTCGGTCCAGGAAGCATTTTCAAATCCACCAACGTCTGCCAATGCGACCAACCCAGCGGCTTCATCGGAAACGATGACTCAACCTGCTCCAGCTGCTGGAGTATCGGACAAAAAGTTACCAACAACGCATGCACACCGTGTACAGGCAACAACGTTCTCAAGAACGGAAATTGCTCACCATGCGACGAACAACTCGTCCAAAGCTTCGACAACTTGAAGTGCATCACCTGCGCCGTTAAGTTCGGAGACGGAAGCGTTTTCATCAGAGAAGGCGTTTGTGAATGCGATTAAAATATAGGTTTCGCCGGAATTCTTAATTCTGTTTGCTCCAACTGCTGGACCAATTTCAAGCAAATAGTAGGTACTCCAGGCAGCGATAGTTCTTGTGAGGCCTGTTCTGATAAATCGGAATTTGATCCAATTTCAAAGAAATGTGTTACGTGCGGATTGAACGAGATATTCTCACCAGAAGAAAATCAATGTATTTGTGACTACAAAAACGGGTTCGCTGGAATTCCAGGAGATTGCTATTGTAAGACCAACCAAGGATTTAAGACAATAAGAAATCCATCTGGCACGATCAAGAGTTGCGACTGCAATGAGTATCTCGGTAACACTTTGGATACTGTAACAACCGGAAAAACTAATATCAAGACCTGTATGTGTAATGCCGACACCGGCAACTACGGAGAGGCTGGTTCTTGCTCTTGCGACACCGCTTTCGGTAACGTCGGTCTTCCAGGCCACTGCTAGTGCAATCCAGAAACTCATCACGTCGGCAAGCCAGGCCATTGTCAGTGCGACAGCGAGAACGGCTATTTCGGCCTCATGGTTCCAGAGGATGTTAAGATCAACAATGTTACCATGCGTATGAGCGTTTGTGTGGTTGTAAAGGATCAGGTGCTCACCAAGGACACCTGCTACTCTTAGAAGTTGGATATTTATGAGGTGACCTATGAGGTAAATGACCTCCCAACCAGCTATGCTCCAAACAAGAAATTCGCGTGCTACTCCTGCTACCCAGGCGAGGAGTTCGACACCGAAACCAACACCTGTGTCCCACTCGCCGGTTCCGAATTGGTGACAATGGACGCCGAAAACGACGGAAAACCAATTCGTATTTACAAGTGCAACAACGTTTTGGGATACGTTGGTACTGAGTCATTAACTTCTTTGGGCGATAAGTGCGTTTTGTGCAGAGATTCGAACAAGATAATCGTCCTGAACGGAGCCAAATACGAATGCGCCGCCTGTGGAGAGAAGTAAGTTGTATCAGCTCAAGACAACACCAAGTGCAGCTGCGACGTGTCATTGAACTACATTAGCGCTATTAACGCGGATGGAACATGCTCTTGCGCCGAGAGATTCCATGCTAAAAACGACGCGTGCGTGAAGGACATCAATAAATCCACCGTAGCGGCTGCCGTCTGCGTCCCAATCGCATCCCTCATCATCATTGCTGTTGTCACCATAATGCTCATCAAGAACAAGCAACAAAAGAAGAAAGCTAACATTGAAATGACCAATGTTAGCAACGAAAACACCGGCACCATTGAAACTGTACAAAACGACTAAGAAGACCATATTAGTTAAAACAACGAAGTCGTAGAACAAGCCGACGTCGAAAGAAACGACCAAGTCGTTCAGTGAACAAAATTTCACAAAATATTTATACAGAATTTTTATTTTTGAATCAAAACACAAACCAAGACTGGAAATATGTACTGTGCGATCTAAATCAAACTCGATCCAAATTTAAACATAATATCCTCAAAATATTTTTGATCATATTTAGTGGAGTGTTTCCTAACTTAATGAAACATTAACAGAAATATACAATAACCACACCAATTTCTTTTCATAAATTTATAATTTTCAGAAGCAATGAGACTATGACTCACTCAACAGCAAAAACAAATAAAGGTATATATTAGGTATTTTACTATAGCTAAGTAAAAATAATATATATTTTATTAACTACATTTTTCACAGTTTAGCTGACTCGAAACAAGACAGTTGCAGATCCGATATTGTGGACACTCAACATTTAAGTATGCTCTGTTTTTATAGGCGTCCATGCTGATTTGGAAATATATCAGCCTGTGCGCATAATTATAATATATGCATTACCGCCTTATCTGCTAAAGGCTTGAAATATTAAAGTTAACGACATAAAGACATGAAATATAATGGTCGAACCACAGCTTAATTGAACGTTCATTTTTGTTGGAGCGGTCTTTATTTCTCTGATATATAGAATATATAACAATCTCTTCACCACTCCCAAGTTGAAATATTAAATAGCATTCAGGTCCTGACAATTAATTTACTACGCGTAAAGCTAGTCCGCTAATTTTAAAAACGGTACGGATTATATGAAAGCATATAGAAAACCAGCATCTTTGACGTGAACTGACTATAGCAGAGAGTGCAATTGGATGGAGTATAGTCGACATACGCAGTATATGTTTCGGCCAAGCTAGGACCGCACAATTAATAGATCTTCTTAGTGCGGACGACTTGATTAAATAATATTTAGTCCAAACTGCTACCAAAATTACAATATAATATTCCGATTTCACGACAATGTTGCAGAATCAATTATGTACGATCACGCTTTGGTGCACGCTGAAAGTTGTGCCACATTTCTTAGTAATGAATGATATGACTGGACAAGAATAATGGTTCAAATCCAACAACATCTTAAAAATGCTGTGTGCACAAAATTCGAGGCTACTAATAAATATGTGGGTTTTCTGTGGAGACTGGGATAAGATGTTTTAAAAATATGATGCTGTGTTCGAAATGCGAATAAATAGACAATCAACATAAGGCGAACTGAATTCACTGTCTTTAGAGAATAATAAGGTTCAAACATAAATCTGACATGTGAACATAATCATAGGCAATGAGACTATTGGTGATCTTTGCTAAAATATATGGGATTGATATAATATGTATGACTCCAATGTATTTATACGCTATGGTTTTTGTTTCACTCCAATTCATTTAGAATTAGCTGTCATTCTCTTAGTTCTATCTTGAAACCAACGCTCACTGAAAATACCAAAAATGGGGGTGAAAAGGTTCTGTGCATGCAGAAATAGTTGATGAGGCTCTCCTCGCAAAAGCTCAGACACAAAAATGCAATTAACTTGCTTAGCTTCGCGTATAATGCTACTCGCTGCATTAATATGAGTGATTTGGACGTTATTTTTCATTACAATCAATGATCAATTCGTTTATTATGATCATATACAGGGTTAGTAAGCAATTTATTTATTAACTATATTTTTCACAGTTTAGCTGACTCGAAACAAGACAGTTGCAGATCCGATATTGTGGACACTCAACATTTAAGTATGCTCTGTTTTTATAGGCGTCCATGCTGATTTGGAAATATATCAGCCTGTGCGCATAATTATAATATATGCATTACCGCCTTATCTGCTAAAGGCTTGAAATATTAAAGTTAACGACATAAAGACATGAAATATAATGGTCGAACCACAGCTTAATTGAACGTTCATTTTTGTTGGAGCGGTCTTTATTTCTCTGATATATAGAATATATAACAATCTCTTCACCACTCCCAAGTTGAAATATTAAATAGCATTCAGGTCCTGACAATTAATTTACTACGCGTAAAGCTAGTCCGCTAATTTTAAAAACGGTACGGATTATATGAAAGCATATAGAAAACCAGCATCTTTGACGTGAACTGACTATAGCAGAGAGTGCAATTGGATGGAGTATAGTCGACATACGCAGTATATGTTTCGGCCAAGCTAGGACCGCACAATTAATAGATCTTCTTAGTGCGGACGACTTGATTAAATAATATTTAGTCCAAACTGCTACCAAAATTACAATATAATATTCCGATTTCACGACAATGTTGCAGAATCAATTATGTACGATCACACTTTGGTGCACGCTGAAAGTTGTGCCACATTTCTTAGTAATGAATGATATGACTGGACAAGAATAATGGTTCAAATCCAACAACATCTAAAAAATGCTGTGTGCACAAAATTCGAGGCTACTAATAAATATGTGGGTTTTCTGTGGAGACTGGGATAAGATGTTTTAAAAATATGATGCTGTGTTCGAAATGCGAATAAATAGACAATCAACATAAGGCGAACTGAATTCACTGTCTTTAGAGAATAATAAGGTTCAAACATAAATCTGACATGTGAACATAATCATAGGCAATGAGACTATTGGTGATCTTTGCTAAAATATATGGGATTGATATAATATGTATGACTCCAATGTATTTATACGCTATGGTTTTTGTTTCACTCCAATTCATTTAGAATTAGCTGTCATTCTCTTAGTTCTATCTTGAAACCAACGCTCACTGAAAATACCAAAAATGGGGGTGAAAAGGTTCTGTGCATGCAGAAATAGTTGATGAGGCTCTCCTCGCAAAAGCTCAGACACAAAAATGCAATTAACTTGCTTAGCTTCGCGTATAATGCTACTCGCTGCATTAATATGAGTGATTTGGACGTTATTTTTCATTACAATCAATGATCAATTCGTTTATTATGATCATATACAGGGTTAGTAAGCAATTTATTTATTAACTACATTTTTCACAGTTTAGCTGACTCGAAACAAGACAATTGCAGATCCGATATTGTGGACACTCAACATTTAAGTATGCTCTGTTTTTATAGGCGTCCATGCTGATTTGGAAATATATCAGCCTGTGCGCATAATTATAATATATGCATTACCGCCTTATCTGCTAAAGGCTTGAAATATTAAAGTTAACGACATAAAGACATGAAATATAATGGTCGAACCACAGCTTAATTGAACGTTCATTTTTGTTGGAGCGGTCTTTATTTCTCTGATATATAGAATATATAACAATCTCTTCACCACTCCCAAGTTGAAATATTAAATAGCATTCAGGTCCTGACAATTAATTTACTACGCGTAAAGCTAGTCCGCTAATTTTAAAAACGGTACGGATTATATGAAAGCATATAGAAAACCAGCATCTTTGACGTGAACTGACTATAGCAGAGAGTGCAATTGGATGGAGTATAGTCGACATACGCAGTATATGTTTCGGCCAAGCTAGGACCGCACAATTAATAGATCTTCTTAGTGCGGACGACTTGATTAAATAATATTTAGTCCAAACTGCTACCAAAATTACAATATAATATTCCGATTTCACGACAATGTTGCAGAATCAATTATGTACGATCACGCTTTGGTGCACGCTGAAAGTTGTGCCACATTTCTTAGTAATGAATGATATGACTGGACAAGAATAATGGTTCAAATCCAACAACATCTAAAAAATGCTGTGTGCACAAAATTCGAGGCTACTAATAAATATGTGGGTTTTCTGTGGAGACTGGGATAAGATGTTTTAAAAATATGATGCTGTGTTCGAAATGCGAATAAATAGACAATCAACATAAGGCGAACTGAATTCACTGTCTTTAGAGAATAATAAGGTTCAAACATAAATCTGACATGTGAACATAATCATAGGCAATGAGACTATTGGTGATCTTTGCTAAAATATATGGGATTGATATAATATGTATGACTCCAATGTATTTATACGCTATGGTTTTTGTTTCACTCCAATTCATTTAGAATTAGCTGTCATTCTCTTAGTTCTATCTTGAAACCAACGCTCACTGAAAATACCAAAAATGGGGGTGAAAAGGTTCTGTGCATGCAGAAATAGTTGATGAGGCTCTCCTCGCAAAAGCTCAGACACAAAAATGCAATTAACTTGCTTAGCTTCGCGTATAATGCTACTCGCTGCATTAATATGAGTGATTTGGACGTTATTTTTCATTACAATCAATGATCAATTCGTTTATTATGATCATATACAGGGTTAGTAAGCAATTTATTTATTAACTACATTTTTCACAGTTTAGCTGACTCGAAACAAGACAATTGCAGATCCGATATTGTGGACACTCAACATTTAAGTATGCTCTGTTTTTATAGGCGTCCATGCTGATTTGGAAATATATCAGCCTGTGCGCATAATTATAATATATGCATTACCGCCTTATCTGCTAAAGGCTTGAAATATTAAAGTTAACGACATAAAGACATGAAATATAATGGTCGAACCACAGCTTAATTGAACGTTCATTTTTGTTGGAGCGGTCTTTATTTCTCTGATATATAGAATATATAACAATCTCTTCACCACTCCCAAGTTGAAATATTAAATAGCATTAAATTAATTATACTGGTAATCTTAAAAGGTATATATTAAGATAATCAAATAGAATTTTAAACAACGAAAAGCTTGAAGATAGTATGTAGTTAAATATAAAGTATCTATAAATCAAATGTGATCAACTTGAATGTGGAATGTCTTCATATCTGCTAAATCCAGAAAATGGTAAGTTAGAAGCTCAATTTGGATCAAATGTTCTATAAGTACTATGTCCTAATTAAATGAGCTATTAAAGTAAGAATATGGATTTGCATATAAAGTTGCTTTAGAATATGCCTTTAAATTTCTATATACAAGATTAAAATAATGTTGATGTAGATGTATAGTATATTTTGTAGATGAGATTCTATAAATAAGATTTCTTTCAATAATAGTCAGATAGCGGAGTGACAGCTATCGAACGTCATACTAAGAAATAATTGTTTGTATATTTAAGTGAAGATAATAGATAGTTTAAAATTAATGGCTAGTTCAATCATATAGCTATTGGATAAGCTTATGGAGACATAGGAATTCAAGAACAAACTAAAACGTTTATTAGTAGTTATATATACAATTTAAATATAAACGAATACAAATTTGATATATTGCATGCTTATAAGTATAATATCGAAAATTTAAATAATTCTGTATTTGTTTGGAAATAGGTACCTTCTGACTGCTTATTGAGATTTGATCTGTAAATTTATGCTACAAGACAGATTAAAAACCTAATATACTACTAAGACTCTTTGTAAAATGAATTTAAATATTATTTTTTACGACATTTAAAATAATGGAGCTACCAAATGATTAAGGTTCAAGTTAACTATTAAATAAGGCAACTGATTTAGCAAATTAAGCTGTAGACGAATTAGTTCCAGAAGACTATAAGCCATTCGGAAGATAAGCTGTATAAACACTAGGATAAATTCCAAGAGTAGTATAAGATTATAAACTAGGAGGAATGATGCCTCCAAGTTCTAAATTAGGTGATATAATGAAATCTAAACCATTAAGTGGATGGCAGAAGTTCAAACGTGGCTTTGGAAAATTCTTTAATGTAATAAAAGGTCCTGCTTCTAAATTGATTGGAGCTCTTCCATTTGGATCGTTTTTATAGAAGGGAGCAGACGCAGCAAGTGGATTGATAAATCATTTCAAAGGAAAGAAGTGAGCAAATATAATTTTTTGTTTATAATGTAAAATGTAAATGACTCTTATGCCTTTGAAGTTTTATGGATAACACGAATTTGATAGATATTTCTATGACGTTGAGATGTAATAAATGTATAAAATTAAAAATAGCGTGACTCATTAGAAAGGATATAAAGTTGAATTGGTAGAACCTAAGTATACTGGAGCATATTTGTATTATAATTGTTTTAGTATTTTGAATGTAAGAGTGAAGGTATCTGTTATATAATTGTAAGATGCTTGTAAATGAGTTTTATTTTTTGCATGCATTTAAATATATGACGATATAGGTTTTGAATGATCCTAATAAAGGCATTATAAAATGTGAAAAGTTGATAACTGGCTTGTAGACTATAAATTTTAATTAGACGAACAATTAAATACAATTTGATAATTATAGCGTAAATGATACTTATTATATAGACACAAGCACAGGCAAGACCAACATGCTGTTTGATATTAATTAATTGGAAGGAATGAAACTTAAAGACTTTACTATAACAAATTTGAACAGTGATGTTGTAGAAGTGTAGAATAAGTTGACTATAAACTCTATGGACATTTATATGAACATGAACGAACTAATTAGATAGAGCTAAGCTTTTAAGATTAGTATCGAGAATATAAATATGAATTTGATAATGAAGACTTAGTAGATAAATAATTTATAAGAGTTCTAGTAGAATCAGTTGGATATAAATAAAGAGTTCACTGATAAGTTTACTTAGTAGGCTAATTAAAATTTGATATTTATGAATGAGTTTGAAGATCACTTAACTAGAATATAGAACTCTGAGTTGTTTCAGGCTAGTTAGCTATTGATGAATACAGAATTGTAGAATAGTTATTAGAGTATACTTAATAAAACGATTGTGTATGATAGTAATTTCATTATACAAGACGATTTGAACAATAAGATTTCTGATAAAGTTAAAGAGCATCAAGAGAGATTGGATGTTATTGGTCCTTGTGTTCACAAGATAAATAATGATTATGTTACTCATAGTGAAATAACTGGATTTGCTTCTGAAGGATCGATTATCGGTTTGTCTGCAAGTATCGCAGTGTTGTAGACTTAATGCATTGCTATGGATGTAGGAATAGCAGCAGCATAAACAAGTGCGACAGCAGCGGCGGCTACAGGAGCGGCTAATAGTGGATTGATAAGTACATTGTAGAGTTAAGTTGTAAAGCTAGAAGGGGATAGTGCAATGTTGACAAGTGATATGGCAACTGTGAAGTCTGAGTAAACAACTATAAAAGTTGATGCTGCATAAGTGGCTACTGATTTAAAGAAGTTTAAGGTAATGTAAGGATTAGCTGATGCAAGTTTATAAGGATAGATAACTGATTTGTGACTCATCCTATTTGGGTTTATTTTAAATGTGTGCATATGTAGTATTGTGGTATGTAAATTATTAAAAGCGTTCATTCTTAATTCATTTATGTTTTTCGATACTCGATTTATGTCTTGTGAACGACTCAGGCAAATTATATCGATTCTTTTTGAAGTACAAATATTAGTTTTCTCGAAACGCTTTAATAGATCTCCATATCATATTTTTCTGGGCATTACTTAGATTATCAAAACCTTCTATAACTTCTTAACGCATTTATTCTTAACTTATATCCTACTAATTTTAATTGTTCTATCCGTTATCTTCTTCCTCGTCAATATCAACTATTTCTTCTTAATCACGTTTCATTCTAGCAGAAACATTGAATTTAGGATTAAATGTATTCATTTATTCCATGTAAGTTGAAACTAAATAATCATCGCTTACATGCTCACAAATAATATCCCAATCTAGAAAACCGCGTTTTTCAACAATATAAAATATATGATGACTACAAGGCATTCCAGCAAATTATTCGACCTTACATTTGCAGTGAATTTCTGAGAGAGGTAGATTCATGTCAAAAGAAAGAATCATAAATAAAATTCTAAACTAATTCAATTTCTTTGCGGGAAAAGTGTGTTCTTTTCTTAATAAAATCTAATTAGCAGTGCTTCAATCCTTCCAGTAAATGTGCACCAGTAAATGTCAAATAGTGCATTCTTTAACTTTTATCAATTAATTTAGCTACGGGAAGTGATAAAACCTACATTGGCTCGGTTAGATTCTTTACTAAGTAAAGAATATGCTTAAAAGTTGATCTTTGGTTTAAATATGTTTTGATCAAGAAAGAAATCGATGAAGAAGATCTGTTACAAGTAAAGTTCTTGTGGGTAGATATTGTTTCTTTTGCTGCTTAAAAGAAACAACACATCCTTCCAGCATGTGAAATCGCTAAACTTGTATACTACTCGCGTATGTTACATAATAACATATCAGAATAGAACGCAACCGTAGCCAGACGTTATTCTATTTCATCTAAGCCAACCGTTCCACTTAAATACTCGTGAATCGTTTATGGCTGGTAAAGCTTCAACATTTGATGTGGTAATTTTTAGATTAAATAAGTATGTAAATGATTTAATATATCATTCTATAACGTCTTATAATTCGTCTTATAATTGTTACAAAGAACTGACTCTGGGAGATCGAGATAGCTTATAAAACAATTTTGATAATATCAACTTAATATGTAAATGCCACTTCATAACGATAGCTAAAATTCATTGTAAAATATAAATTAGCATAAGTTTAGTATGTAATAAGTTTACTTTAAGTGTGTCAAATATTTCATTCAGTTTTGATATCAAGGTCGAAACTTTGTTTAAAATTGGGCTTATATAAGGGTCGAAAATAGTCATTTATTCTAAACCTACGTAGGATTATTCCTGATTTACAGAGATAGAAGGAATAAATACAGTTTAGAGTACTGATATAGTTGTTTTAAAGACTAGATGTGATATAGAAACTTTAAATACAACTTAAGATTCTATTATAGAAATTCATACAGGAAACTTCGGATAAATAAATGATAACTTTACAGGTGTATGGGGAAGATTGGATAAGATTGAAACTACTGATTTAGAAGGTGTAACGAGGAGATTGGATTTGTTAGATGTGAATGTCGGAGATATGATGCCGATTGTACATTATTTATCAGAACAAAATCCAATAACACAATAGAAAATAGTTGCGTTAGAGACAGATAATACAACTAACAAAACGAATATAGCTAATTTAACAACAAGAGCAAATGAATAGGATTAAACTAACTTGACTTTTGGTGGTAAGATTACAACGTTGTAAACTGATAATACTAAGAACAAGAATGATATATACAATATCAACAATAATGTTATAACAATAGGTAATTCAGTACAGGCGATAAATACAAGAGTAACAAATTTAGAAACGTTTGTATATAACTTCGCGACATCAGGACCGGGTTGGGACAAAATCGGAGATACTGTGTGGTGTTACAGAACGTGTTAAATAGGCGGAGGCGGATAAATTTGGGTTAACTATGCTGTTACGATGTTAGATGTGAAAAGTTATTAAGTTACGGTTAAGCGAGGAGGAAATTCTGGAGGAGGTTGTGATGTGCTGTATGGGGAACCAGAATTAGGAAGAATGAAAATAACTCACGATTATGCATCGAACGCGTATGTTGATTGGATAAATTGGGAAGTTAGAGGTAAATGGAGATGAAGAAGATATTTTTTATAATTAAGAAAATGATATTTGATATAGATAAATGGTAAGAAGGCGTTGTATCAACTTAATTATATCAAATAGATAAGAAGAATTGTTGATGGATTCATTTGTGAAGAAAGATTTTATGAGTTAGTTAGAAGATATGAATACTTTGAGCATGATGATGAACACGGAACAGTTGAAGTATCTAAGAAGATAAATTAAATAAGATAACGTAAGTTCGATTAAACTTTATAATCCTAGATTGATAAATGTGATTATGAGTTATTAATTAAAACAATTGAGAAGCATAAAGAAGGATTATATGAAAGAGTAGTTAAATATGTTGAAGATAATAAAATGAATAAATGTTTATTAACATTTTGGTGGTATTTTGGGCTTGGATAAGCCGACAAGTAGCATCGTTCAGCCTTGACATACCATCATTATAATGCTATTTCCTCGACGTATAGTGATTTACCATCTCACACTCCAGAAATTGAATTTTGATTAAATGCCATTTTGAGTGAAATAAAATATTTTAATTCCTCAGAAGCTGCCAATTAATAATTTAATAATTATAATGTAATTTAAAACCATCTGGGAATTTTTGGCTACGAAATATATGGATGATAGCTGGTATTCTGTTAGTTTCCACCTGTAACTTGCTTGGCAAACTTGAGCCATAAATGAAGCCAGGAGGTATTGATTTAGTTTTATTCTACTAATTAATTCTTGTATTTATTCCTTTCTTACGGTGGCTTGGTCCAGTTGAAATTAAAATGAACTGTTTAGAATCAATTGAGTTAGTAGAACTATTGAATATACGGTTACATGTGATGACGAAAGTTACAGTAAGCAATACAGAGTGAATGAAATCCTGGCAGAATATTATGAAAATCGTAAAATTTTAGATTCTGCTGTTCAACTTGAACCAGTAGAAGGCATGGAAATAGTACAATAAGATGCATAATGCAATATAGTTCCAATGTTGGAAAACAAGTAATCATAAATGGATGAAAAATTGATCTTTCTACAAGTGCTTGTCTGAACAAAATGAAGTTAGCTCAGTCAGTGATTCCACGTTTATGAAGAAGTTGTATCTAAGTTTATTTAAACTAGCAACCTCGAAGCTATGGAACAACATTAATATATTCTTCTGCATCAAAGTCAGGTTTTTGAGTTTCTCGTATTACAGATTGAAGTTGTGTTATCTATTCACGCAAGAGATTATTTTCGTAGCCAATATTATATTTATTCATTTGCCGTTGCAAAGTTGTTTCAGGTTACTATTATTTAATTACGAAGTTCTTCATAATTTTTATGAAAGTGAACCGAGTGCAAACAAGTTCCGCGTTTTAGAATAGAACATCTGTCAAAGCTAAGAATTTGTTATTAGAAGAAGTTCATTGTTGCTAATTTCCAATAAATATTCATCTCCTCGAATATACCATTACCATTTTCAAAGCTATAAAACTTAGATAAGTTATCTTCGACAACATTAATATTGTACTGATACTGTAAAAAGGACTTTACAGGTTCAAACTTTTCTCTCATAAGTCTCGATTAGATCGAGTGCTAAAATTAGAAATAGTAATATAAATGTAAAAGATAATATAATTAGTACAATAAATGATTGCACCCTGAGCCAAGGTATCTGAAACTGAAATAGAAGCTATTTATGTTGATTATTTTCAAAACTCCCGTGAAGAGCATCATCAACTTCATGGAGTGGAAGATTAATTTTTGGGTACGTTACCACCTATGTGTGTATAATATAATACAAGTACTCACTGGAAGCTCTCTTTGTAATTCGAGGGGCTCAACCCTCACTCTTAGTGTTAACTGAATATTAAGATCGATTGAGAGATTGAACTCTAAATTCTTTTTATTTTTTTCGAAAAATACCGACCATAGTTGAGTGGACGGGATCTCTCGAAGCCAGCACCGAGCAGCTGTCGCTTGGCTCTGATTAGTGCTTTGGCTAAAATTTGATAGAATAATTTGAAAAAGTATTTAGTTGGCAGATTTAATGGGATAATTTGATAAGATAAATTTGGATACGTGAATCTACGGTGCCCCCTGGCTTTCGCACCATATATATACTCATCATTTATAATCTATTTTATTGGTGATGCAAAATACATTTGCGGCATATACCTATCTGTGGCTTGAACAACTTCGTCATCGATTCAATTAATTGTGAAAGAAGTCCTAGAACTAAAGCCGGTCGAGCCAGTTCAAGCGAATCTGTGTTACTAGTGGGATCCAAAACCATCACAACAATACCTAACAGATTATGTCCAAGTGATTTCCCGTCCAGCTTTTGTAATGAAGAAAATATTTATTTCGTTCGATTAGTTTAGCGGTGGTGGCGAAATACTTTAGTAGTATCTTTCCAACAAAGTTCAAATATTGTTCTTTCGTTCAAAGATGCATGTCGCTTTGGCGGCGTTGCAGCTGCGATTCCGCCTTCAATGTGTTTCAAAGCGCATTTAAATCTGAAGTCAATCTTCCCCGCAGACTCATTTAAAAGCGCGTGTTAAAACTAAATTCGGTTGAATGGCGTAGCTATTTGGCGAGGTGTTGAACCCTTCTTCTGCCCGTTATTTCCCATATGTTAATACATTTAGAAGAGGAGACACTATAGTATTTTTAAGATCAAAAGTTAATAATCAGAGCGAAAGGCAGTTTAGCGTTGGATTTTGAAATCGGGCTATAAATAGAATATGTTCTTTTGTATACTATAATGTATACTAAGTTTAATAAAATAAAACCGAGTGCAACCGCAAAATAGCTGTATTTCTTGCAACTAACGAAATATCTCGGCTATTTGGTTTAGATTGATTAGAAATTTTTGAAATTTTTTATTATATATATCAGTATATTATCAAAAAACCAACAACATTCCTCTCTAACCAAATTTCTCGCGTTATCCCACGTCAAACCTTAACTTATAAATACTTATAACACAATTTTGCGTATACCTATATAGGTATTCTACCTACCTATATATATTTATATATATTAATAATAATACATGACACTCGCTGATTTGGAGTGAATTTTATATTATTATATAATTTATGTTATATATAATTAACAACAACATATATAAACAAACTTAATAAAACTCAATCTTCGAACAAAAAATCGCTAAATTACACTTCGTTCTAAGAAATACAGGCAACATGCATTATAAACGCGAGCCTGCCCTGTCGATTATAGCCTGACATAGTTAACTGTTGTCTAATAACTTGCTACAGATTATTCTCCCTGGAACTACCTTCCATTGTTCAATTTCAATATACTTAAAAAAATTCATAAATCGACTATTTCTTCTTAATTATTTCAATGTTAATAAGTTCATTGTTATGACCAAATTTTGGATTACTTGCCATTGCACAGGCATCCACTTAAGTTACAGCATGGATAACTTGTGTATTAGTCGGTCCTTACTTTTCCCTGTATGCCCGCAAGTCAATTTTAAGTTTCCATAAACCATCTCCAACTAAAGTTCTATTTTGAAGATGCATTGAAAGTAGTATGGCTTTCCGTGAGACTGTTCTTTAATGAATGCATGTCATATTTTATCCTCTAACTCGATACTCAGCAGCTGATAACAATTTGGAGTACACAGCTCGATCTTAGTCTTCTTCATTAAATCGTCTTCCATTTGGTTTTTTTTATGATTGTTAGTCAACGCGAATAATTGACTATAACATCGAAGATTATGTTTCTGGCGTTTCAATTTTATTGTAACACTCCACTAATGGAATGACAATATTTTGTTTGCTCTTAAAGTTGGTATCATTCTTAGCCTTACGTTCACGTCTTTTTTATCCGCTCTAATTTTCCCCAGTGAACAATATGATAGTGTCATGATAAATGAAAAGACATGAAGTGGATGCTTTATAAGATTAAATAAGATAATAATATTGCAATTTGATTACTATTCAGATATGTGCCTATTAAGACTCTAATTCAAACTATATCTCACTCTTTTCAAAATCTATCGCTGAACTTCAGTGTCAGGTATTATTATTATTATTTATTTGATTTAATCTTACACTACGGGGTAGGTGAGTAGGTAGGTACATTCTGGACTTAAAACGCCCAAATCTTTAATATTTTGGTATTTTTAATTCAAATATTTATATTAATTATTTAAAGTAAGTAATCATGATCTCTTCTATATTAATAGTTTATAAATAGTTAAATGTAAATAGTCTCATTAAGTGTAAAAATAGCCTTGTTGTAAACAATAATTAGAACCTTTATTGTTAAAAATCTAGCTCTATGAACAATGTAAAAGTTTAGAACAATATTTACATGACTTAGAGGCAAAAGAACATATAATTATTTATTAAAAATGATATAACATAGCAAGCTGTTGTAGACGTACATATTTTTGATACAAATGTTAACACATTTGCATTGTTTGGATTGAATACAAACGTTTAAACAGTAAAAGATTCGAATATTAGCATTATCATCGATTTTTAAGTTGTTATTGGTGCTTTAATATGTATTTAATGTGATATAGAAGTGTTTAACTCAACACTAATATTCGTTGGATCCGGTATATAAATGTCTGGGGTTATAATATAAGCGCTAGATAGCTTAAAATTGTAATATACGTTCATATAGTTTAGATTTTCGAGTTGTAATTCATCAGGAATCGTGAATGTACTTAAATCAGAATGATGTAATAGTCGAGTTTATGCTGCTCCAAAATTCCTGGTAATCAAATGGTGAACGGAACTTGCGTGCAAGTTACATGTCCTATTTCAGGTCAGTAAGTAATTTAAGGAACGTGCAGGTGTACGAACATCAACTCGTATGTTTCAGGAACATCTTGCGTTTGTCCCTATGGATCAACACTGCTTTCTGGAGTATGTATCTGTGATAACACTCATGCGTACATATCTGGCACTTCGTGCGTATGCCCCACTTATTCATCTTTAGTTGGAACCATCTGCACCTGTCCGGCGAACTCTCAGATCGTTGGAACTAAATGTGCCTGTAATCAAATTCAAGGACAAACAATGTTGAGTGGACCTCCTCCATAGTGCAGCTGCCCAACTAACTCCGTTCCTGTAAACGATATTTGCGTTTGTAATGTTATCTCTGGCCAGTTTTTATAAAACGGAGTGTGCAGGTGTCCCGTTGGTAAGTATGTTGTTGGAACCTCTTGCGTTACAATAGACATCATTGACTACAACGACAGCTCAATACAATGCAGTTAAGCTATATTTATTTCAACTTTTGATATCGTTGCAGTAACGAAAACAGTTAGTGTGAATAATTTCACGAGCGGATACGTTTTTAGCAATGTTGCGAATATTTCTAATGCATTCATCAATGTTAACGATCATGTTTACGGAGCAAGCACATTACCATTGTTTCAAAATCAATCTTTCTTCCAAAATATCAAAATATAATTAGGAAACTAAATTATGTCAGGTGGGTAAATTCTTACACCTAATAATATACTCACTATTTATTAAATGAAATATAGCGAGAAAATAGTACTTTGAGCGCAAATTCAGGATAACTTAGTTTGTTGGTATCATCAACAAGTTCAGCTAATATATCTAACTTATTAATAAATTTATCTTTTAGTATGTATTTAGTATGTATTTAGTATGTATTTAAGTGGTTCGGTTTAGCTGGTTATATAGAAGGCAATATTTCGATTCAGCAGCTTTCAGTCGTATTCGCTGTTCTGGGCGGCCAGTTCTACAATTTCGGAGTGATTGGACAAACAGCCCTCACTTAACTGTACTACACAAGCACTTCAGCCGAGCTAATAAACGTAACCGCTACTATAAGTAACTTTGTTCTAAACAGTTCTTCGTTTGGAAACGTTGGCTCACTTATAGGATTTAACTACGCAAAATGGTGTCTCATTCAGCACGCGGCCGTAAATGGAAGCAATATTAGCTCATCAAGTCATATTGGCGGTATCGCTGGAAGATAGTACGGCTATATTAGCAACTCACTTCCGAATTGTATATTACTGGTGCAAAACGTCACAGTTCAGAATAGCAACTTCACAGCCACCAACTAAAACATAGGAGGATTTTTTGGGTACGTAATAAATACATAAATTTCAATTTCCACGTCAAGCGTAAACTCCATCAAAATTTACGGTACATAATTCTTCGGAATATTCAATGGAATCAAATAAAGCGCTATACAGAGCATAGATACATCGTTTTCTACAGGTTAAAATTATATAAATGATGTGCTTTAAACCAATTGTCCAAACTACTAGAGCACAGCGTCTATATCTGGTTGCTGAATGAGCTGTATATAATTCTATCTTTAATCATGTATTTTTATTTAGTATTTTAATTTTGATATAGATATTCAAAGATTATGCAATGTTGATATTTCTATTTAGGAGTGGTGACCTGACTCATTATTTTTTAAATAGGAATGAAAGTACATTTCCGAAGTAAGTTTCAAAAATTTAAAATTTAATGTGATAATATTTAATGATCAAATAATAATGCTCAGTCTTCGTTTTCTTCTTCTTCGTCTTCTCCTTGGAGTTCTTCGAATTTTTGCGCAGCCTTTTCAACGAGTTCTCTTCTGCATTTGATTTTCTTCTTTTCTACCATTTCAAAGAAGTAGCTGCTGAGTATTTCAACCGAGTTCAGGTCCAAGATGTCCTCGTTATTTACAATTTTGGTGAGAATTGTGGTGGTGAGTTCGAGTAATTATTGTTGTTGCTCAAGTTTGTTTATTTTTGCTCCGTTTTTCGTTTTTATTTTTGTTACTTCGAAAGAGGTGGAGAATGAACCGAATAAATTTGATATTAAATTATTATTCAGGAAAACGAAAATAAAAGAGGCGGAGACCTCAAACAGCACAGTTGCTTGCTCAGACGCTATTTACTGGTTAACGACGAAAACGGCTATAGAAACTAATTTTTAGTACAAAACTAGTAACGTGTCGAGCTTGAATGTGTCGTGCATGGCGCAGTTCCTGAGCAATTTGGTCAGTTAACAGTAGCAGAACACATCCGCCTTGAATCCGAAGTCAAAGGCGAAATCCAAGTCGGTTATGTACTTGATGAGTATTTTCGAGTCCACGAACTCGTTCTTGAACAGTAAATTGTTGTGCTCGAAACCAAACAGCGACAAAATTCCGAATATGAACCCGAGCTGCATTTTATTTTCAAAGGGCGTTTTAGCCAAAACGTTTTCAACCAGAGACCCGCAAAACGCGAACACAATCTCCACTCCCTCTGATTGTTCTTTAAATTGAGTTTATATCTCATCAAGTAATATTAAATACGCTTCCTCGGACGTGAAGGGGAATGCCAGAACAAATTTGAGCAGTTTATTTACAGATTTACGGCGTGGTTTGTACTCGTCAACGGAGAGCTTGGTTATGATCTTGAGGACTTGCAGGAAGAAATTGGACAAATGCTCGTTTTCGTTCATATCGGCAAGCAAATCAAAATCAGACGCTTGTAAAAGCTGCTCCAACTATGTTACAGCGTCCACAGCGGACATCCTGGAGTAGCCACTAAGCAAATTTAACATTGAGGGCTTCAAATAGAAATTATCGGATAGTTTGAACTCTGGTATGTACCCGTTCAACGCAGCGCACAACAAAGGTGAGATATCATACGAATCGTACATCATATCAACCAGTTAGTAAATGAACTTGCTCGGGATCCTGTCCGTGCAAGTGCTTATTAACTACAGAACGAACTACACAACAAGGGCGATGTTCTCACCAGTGAGGTTCTCGGACTCCATTATCATCTC
The DNA here is from genome assembly GCA_963988835.1 of Hexamita inflata. NCBI lineage: Eukaryota > Fornicata > Diplomonadida > Hexamitidae > Hexamita > Hexamita inflata. The sequence goes on from CAXDID010000994.1 coordinate 40,170, forward strand.
AACAAGTAACTCCTGGTTCTTCTCGTTGTTCACGTTGAACTGCTCCAGGAAGCGCTTGATTAGCGTTTGGTCCTTCAAAAACAGATTCGACTGGTTTATGTCCAAAGTTGCTTTGTAATATTTAGCAACCGTGTAGTTCATGAGCTCCGAATTAGTCGCGCTGAGCTGAATCACGTCAATAAGCTTATTAATTTACGCCTAAGCTGGGGTGTTCTTCAAAAGGTGTCTGTTGAGCATAACGAGCACGCTGTTGTAGTTTGTTGTGTTGTTCACTTGCTTGAGCACCTCATCAACGAAATTCTCGGAGTGAGACAGCACTAGAAGTTAGAAGAACTGAATTTGCGATAAAGTTGTCCTTTGGCTCAATTCGGCGAACAATTTCGCGTCGAACTAAACAGTTTTGTTCTTCAAGTACAAATATCTCAGTTAGTAAACGAGCTCAATGAATCCAGTTTAAATGGTATTTAATGATTCCAAACTGTTTCTTTCTACATATTCTTCAATTTCTTATAAAATATCTTCGTTGATGAAATCAGCTTCCTACTATGGGTTCTCAAGTACAAGCATTCTCTACTCAAGTTGGCACTCGAACTTTTGGAATGGGTTGAAAATCAAATAATACACAGAGAGCTTTAAAATGGAGTCCTCAGACAGTTTGTTGTTCTTGAGAAGCTTCAAAATTACTGGTTGGTTCTCAATTGGCTTCAAGAGGTACTTCAATATGAACTCGCTTATATCGTTGTTTTACACATTGGTATTGTTGATTATTTGGTACTGGGATTTGATGAGGTCAATATCAAATTGGGATAGTTCGTCAAAAAGTCTGTCAAGTGCATTCAGGATTTGCACATTGTTCTTTAATAGAGCTTATTAGGTTAAAAACTAAATAGCAAATAATTATATTTCCTTGAACTTGTAGAATTATGTATTCAAATCAGCTAAGATTTCGAGCATCATGAGAACCTCTTAAACAGAGGTTGTTGAAAGCAACTCAGTTAAGTATGCTTCATCAGAGAGTACGATACCAGGGCTAGTGAGTATGAATGACTTGGTGTTAGCAGATTCTTCGTCCTACTCAGATTCGGATGTGTCTGGTAACAAAGATTGCTTCTTTACATTAGCAACCTGTCTCCAGTCCTGCTTAACGGAGTCCTTGAAGAGCTTACGCAACTTGTTTATTGTGTCTTCGGTTTGTGGAATGTCTTTTGATTGGAATAAAACTGGTGTTAAGCCAGGAGAACCGTAAACGGCTGACATTTTATGTAATAACTCGGGAGAAGTTAATTTGATCGTGAGTTGGTTCATTATCTGAGTGAGAGTCTCCAATTACTGGTTTATTTCTGCTTCTGAGAAATCAGTGCAGAAAAACATGACTGCTGCCTGAACAACTTTGTCGTTGAGGAATTCATTGTTGAAATATGCTTGTAGCATATTTTCGAACTCTTTCTGACTGAAAGAATCTGGGAATGTTATATCGCCTTCTTATTCTACGAATGAGATCATTTTTGCGGAGTGGGGTACATGAAACCAGTTTGTATTTATTTCGTCTTTATTCTACTTTTATTAGAATTTGTAAAATACTAATTCTCTAACTTTTTTATTTGTTGTATTCTTTCTATTAATTCCTTTTCTCCTTCTCACACCTAAATGTTGATTAAACTCTCAACTCAACAGCGTAATGGCATGCGTGGTCCGCGCAAGTCCATTTTTACGCGTAAAATAGTTCGCAGGTCTCAGGCGTAAAGAAAACGCCACGTGATTGAGACGAAGCTTTTGCAGCGTCAAACGTCCTATGCGATTCCGAAATCGTCCTTCGTTCAACTTGTGCGTCTTTTGTCCACCCGTTTTGGCCCGGATTTCCGTTTTCAGTCGCTGGCGCTCGAGATTCTTCAAGAAGCCGCCGAACATTTCCTCATTCAGATGTTCGTGGACGCGGTTCTTTTGGCCGAGCACGCGAAGAGGGTCACCGTGTTCGACAGGGACGTTAACCTGTGGCTGAGGCTCATGCGCTTCAAGTGGGCGATGTGAGTTACTTATTAAATAACTATATTTTATCTGATAATTTCTTGCCAAAACTGCATATACTTTTTAATGTTTCTATCAGTCTACTATTATCTATTATTAGGTTACTTAATGATTAAACCTCTAGTTAATATTATTAGGACATTATTATTTAAATATTATTGTATAAAACCATTTTCTTTTTTGAATATTATAATAGAGGTTGTGTTCGAAAATCAAACAGTGTCCACTATATGTGTTTCGTCCACTATGTGGTCCAAAATGACGTTTTTGGCTTTTCTATGTTTTGACACTATATCCCATCTATTTTATATATTATAAAGTTCTGCGAATTATATGAACCCACTCCGCAACTATGAATTAGTTAAGAAATACATATGTAAAAGCCTAAACATAGAATGATAAATAAAATGCTAAAATTATAATAATGTTTATCAAATACGTAAAGCTTACTTATTTTATCAGTAATCTATTTATTTAAAGACTATAATCATAATTAATACTTTAAGTTGAAATTTTTAAATTTTACAAGTCATGAGATAAATGTAGTACACCGACGTAAATATTTTATAAGCGTTACGTTCGGAATATCACAAATCTGTTATAATTTAAGTGATTATTTCATGAAAATACAAATTTGTTAAATTTCAGCAACTTACGCCTATAGATTAGTACTTTGATAATTATAAGAAAAATTACATATTTTAACTAGTAAAATTTTGGCTATCTGGTATTTGTTATAAAAGATTGGTTTTTATTTTTCAGATTATAAGAGATTTGACAAAATAAATGGAACGTTTAAGCACCAGTGTTAGCTTATAACATATAAATCATATAGGACGATGGAAAAGCAGTTTGTACTCTTAAAGATTATAACGCAATTTTTCAAATTCTTATTCTTCATAAATCATCCTGTTTCGTTCTTGTTGAAAACAATGGTAATATGTGTATTTATTGTGTTATATACAGTGAATTGAAAGATTTGTGTTATTATAACTGCAATTATTTTAATAAACAATAGATTTTGGATTAAGTGTAGATCAAGTTCGGGTTTACGATAAGTGAGATTCTACAATTAAAAATAAAGTGGTTCTAAAAATGTAAAACGATCAGGTTACACCCTAATAAATATAAAATGGAATAAAAATATTTTGACACCTTTTCACTTCGGTCACTTAGTGGACGAAACACATATAGTGGACACTGTTTGATTTTCGAACACAACCTCTAATATATATTTATTAAATATTAAGTCAAGTAATATTGTTTGCTATAAGATTGTCTCAAATAAGAAAAAACTACATAACAAACTATAATCGAAAGCTATATAAATCATAAATTACTATTGTGGTGCACTTATGGAATTAATAGATTTGATTCAATACACATTCAAACTACATTATATTCTTCTTTTCGCCATTATAAAACACATGTGCAGCATTTTCCGCTCCAAACGAATGAAAAACAACAGGTTTACTCTGCAGAAGCGTGTTCTTTCTCTTCCGTTGATGTAGCTCAAGCCTAAGCCCACTATTAGCCCGGCTCCATCATTGCAGTCCTGTAAAGTTCCAACGAAGATCAAGTGCGAGGTGAAACCGCTAATTCCAGCCCCAGCGCCAATTCACCAACCTCTGAATATTGATGAGATAAACCTCTCAAATTTTACATTCGAGATGAATTCGGCAAGGATGAAACAAGTTCTACTCGGTTTTATCGACAACGTCACCGTTGATGTGAACAAAATTGAGGCCGAGAATAAAGTTCGGGCCTCAATTCAGGGCATCAGAATCAGAATTGAGCGGCTGGAACATTTAATTCTGGAGGCGAATTCTTTATAGAATTCAATGGAAACGCTCTGCGCGAAGCAAATCGCGATGATTATCCAGCTCAAGGGCATGTGAAGTATAGTTTATTGCGTTTTATTGTTTTAATTGGTTTAATATGACTTGAAAGATGAACACAGCTTCATCTCTTTATTCATGTGAATAAATACTTCTACTTTGTCTCAAATGTTAATTGATCGTCTTATATTCTTCACTTTTCATTTCAATATTCCTCAAGTGAAATCGGTTTCAGTTTTAGAACCTATGAGTTTTAAATTGAAGTTCTCGTTTAAATAATTTCAGGTTTCATTTCGTTTACTGATAATACAATTTTACAAAAAGTGGGAACAAACTCATAAGAAGATAAATGTGTTTGTTTGTTTGTTGGATTGTGATTTGATTTATTATTGATTGATTAAGAATTGTAATTCAACAGTAATCTAAATTAATAAATAGGGGTCTGCATTCGAGGTAATGTTGTAAATACATATACTTTTTACCTATATACAGTGAATAGTAAGAAATAAAAATTTGTGAATATGAAAATTATTAAAATGATTTGATTCAAAATAAGATTCACAAAATGCAGTTTGCAGCTCGCTGATCAAGCTTGGCCGACCTGCTGCAAATCAAATTTAAATCCACCCACATCTAAAACAAATGAAACATTTCGCCAACCAACATCAACTACGAGTCACATCAACCCCAATCACACCAACAAGAACTAAATCAATATCACTATCCAGTCCATCACTAAGAAGTTGCAATCAACCAACTAAAATCAAAATTGACATAAAACCATTAAAAAGAGATATTTCTCCTATATACCAACCACTTGACTTGGATAAGTTAAATCTCTCAGATTTTACATTTGAAATGAACTCGGAAAAGATGACTAAAATTCTGATGGGATTTATCGACAATATAAGTGTAAATGTTCATCACTTGGAAATCGCTAATTTAATCAGAAACCAGATCCAAGGCCTTCGCATCACTATCCAAAGACTAGAAGAATAGATACTTGAAGCGACCTCCTAAATGAACAGTATGGATTTTCTTTGCAGCAAATAAGTTTAGATGATACTCAGTTTGAAAGGAATGTGAATTAATGGGCAAAATTTATGTTAAACGGTTAAGGAAGGAAGTGAGGCGGTATATATTTCGTTTTTAGTCTTTTTGCGATTAACATAATGCAAAAATTTAATATTATTTTTATCTACAAATCCACTTCCAAATAGAATCTTTAAATTGTAAACGTGAACATCAACTTGATAATTAAAGTATCAAAAATTATTTATTATTGTATGTCACTTGTAAGGGACAGTAGTAAGTTGTTTGGCAGTATACATATATTTTAATTATGTATTAAAAATTATTACTGTTGTTAACGGTAGTAGACATATTTAAACATTCTAGATTTAAAGCATAGTTTCTTTAGCTTTTTAACTGATTTTTTACAGAGATAAATTCTCTTTATGTAAATTTTTGAGAATGAAAAAATTATTCGGTATTTAAGACTTTATCGCAGCAGTCCACTAATTTAATAAAATTCCCCCTGCCATCTATTTATACATATAAGTCCATTTTAATTATATTACACCTCAATTTAAAAATGAGTAAACTAACATAAACTAACATAATATTTCCATAAACGATAAAGATTTGAAGATTTATTTGTTAATTTGAACTTTTTATAATTATCTACCCTTAAAATGTTGCTAATTGCATTATATTATCATTTTATGAATTATGTAAGCATAATGTTACGATTCAATAATTGACTCAGTGCGACAATATAATAACCAATCTGATAAAACATTATAACATTGTGTATTAGCTTATATAATATTGTAATAACAAGATTAAATGCACGAATAACTATTATTTTTACCGCTCTTTACTACTTGAATAAATATGCAAGTTCAATCTGCTGTATGTATTATGTGTAGTTTAATTCAAAACGTATAATGAATTATTTCCTGTATTATAGAATAGCTGGAAAATGTTGATAAAGCTGAATAAATATATAATATGAAACAAAATAGTTCTACAATTTTGTGAAGAAGAGCTTGAATAAGAATATATTAAGGAAATCCACATTTATAACGAATATAGCGCTTAATAAGACAACACACTACATGCAAGAAAACAAGAATAAGTTTTAAATGTTTTAATGAATGTTTTAATTAAAACGAAAGAAATGAAATGGAAAGAATTTTATACTATAAATGTAATTATACTATAAATGTAAATAATTAGCAATGTAGCGATCATAGATAAACTCTGTTTTTGTCTAACAAAATATAATAAAATTCGTATTGTAGCAACAAGAATAATAACAGTAATTAATTACTAATTACAATAGTTTGAAAAAATATTAGAAATTTCGAATTGAGGAATTCTGTTTCATTATATTAATACTTGACATTCATCCATTCTATAATTTATTTTATTATCACATCTCCACTTCTAAATTTCAAAATGTAGCAAAGAAGTCGCAACATAAAAATATTAATAAACTAGTCAGTAATTGATTTTCATATTCAAAAACAACATAAATTTATTCGGATAGTCTCTCTGTTAAATTTTGTCCGAATTAAATTATAATATGATATTAGAATATGATGTTGTCTATAAAACACTATAGAAACAAGACCAAGTTTGGCTACCAGGTTTTTGTTGATTCAATCAAAAGTTTTGTAAGCTACAAAGTCGGTCGTTGCAGCTTTAACCTCATTGTCAAGAATAAAATGGTTATATTATCTATTATTATTTATTATTTAAATTATTATTTATAAAAACATATAAAATATTATATATAAAAACGTACATATCTTTTCACTCAAATCAGTTTCCAGTTCTTTTGTTCCCTATATTTGGACTGCAAGCCCCATAGCAAACCCATCCTCTGTTATTATTAGATCCAACACTGGCGTAATCGCTTGATGCGATATCATTACACAAGTAGTATATTTGGTTATTATCATTCAAATTATTGCTCGAGCAACAGCGCATACCGCCCTGGGCATCATTCACCCAGCCCATATTGACTCCAATGCCCCAGAACGGATATTACAAAACGTTACTTCCATATTTATATTAAGCAGTGCACTTACACGAACTAGATGCAGTATCCCAAGTGGGACCAACTGGGCAGGAACAAACGTTGTTCACAACGTTCACCTTAGGGAAAGTGCATTAAACGCACTTTGGAGATGAAGTTGACAAAGGAGAACCCACCGGATCTATATAATAATCGCTTGGAATCGCGCAAGCTCCGTTTGTTACAGCTCCACATCCGTAAGAGCACCAGCAAGATGGTGGATTAGCATTGTGCAACTCAATACGTTATTGGTCACATCTTTTGTGTAAGTTGGGCAAGCCGTGCATGAGTTATTAGAAGAAGTGTAGAAAAATAATCCCGCACAAACACAAGATGTCTTTCCAGCGTTGATTGATGAACCACTTGGACACTTAACACAACTAGCGACTCCGCTATTGATGGCAGTTTGGTAGGAATCAGCATTACAAACGCATCCAGTTCCGCTTACGGCAGAGTTGGCTAGACAAGCTACACATAGATTGCTAGAAATATTGTAGAATTTATTTAGAGGACAAGCTACACAAGAGTTGGAAGCTAGAATATAATAATAGTTGAGAGGACAGGCCTGGCAGGTGTTCGAAGCCGAGATGTACTGGAAGTAGGTATTACAAACGCAAGTCGTTTAACCAGCATCGGGAGCAGATGCATCTGGACATTTGGTGCAAGTGGCCACTCCATCTACCTTTGAAACCTAGAACGAATTTGAATCGCATGTGCACCCGTTTCCATCAACATGAGAGTTAAGTAAACAAGAGACACAAACGTTGTTCGAAGAGTTGTAGAACTTGCCCGAATCGCAAGGAACGCATGAGTTGGTGGAAAGCTCGTAATAATTGTTGAGAGGACATGACTGACAAGCGGGTCTGGCAGAAATGTACTATTTGAAGTTGGCACAAACGCAAGTCTATTTGGTGTTATCTGGTGAGGAATCCGCTGGACATTCTATGCATGAACTATCAGAAGACTTGTAGAAAAAGTTTCCATTACAAAGACAGGTCTTTGAATCGTTTTGAGAAACGGAATTAACTGGGCACGTGAAGCACGTCAATGAACCTGCGTTGTTACTGACCTCGTACGAATTCGCGTTGCAAACACAGACGTTATTTTAAACGGACGAGTTTTCTCCACATTTAACGCACAGATTCGTGGCCGAACCCGAGTAGAAGTAACTGTTCGGGCATGTGCAGGTATATCCAGATTAATCGGGAGTAGCGGTGACTGGGCACTTGAAACAGGTCGGAAGGCCGTTGGATGAACTCACTTCGTAGGAATGAGAGTCGCAAATGCAAACATTTGTAATGTTGTTAATTATTGAGTTATCTGGGCACTTATTGCAGGTGTTATCTTGTTTATAATAATAATCTCCAGAGCAAGTACAGGTCGTCCCACTTTCTGAAGTGGCTCCATCTGGACACTTTTGACACGTGAGCGTTTACCCAGCAGCGCTCGTCTAGAATGAACTCGAATCACAAGTGCATACTCCGTTCTTCATAACGGAATTCGTTGGCTAACACACGCAATCAGTATCTTATAAGACTGAATTTTCAGGGCACTTACAAAGACCGTTCATCAGCGGCCGGCCGGAATCACACTTACAAATTGAATTCGCATTATCGAATTTGGACTCTGGAGTACAATAACAAACACCTTTTGTGAGCTGAGCGCCTTCAAAGCACGGGCACTTAACTGATGATCCGAAAACCGTGCTTGGGTTCAGAGGAGAACCTGGGATTCCAGGGTAGGAAATATCTGTATACGTAATTTTACCAGCGGTAGCTTGGTTAACGAATGCGCACGCTTAAGACAAGGCATTCAGGGTAAGTTTGAAAATGACCGTATCAACTGAAACTGTTGATTAAGCTTCGTCAACGAGGCCGTAGACATCAGTTCCTGACAAAATTCCTGAGAATGTAATGTTCTTGAGAGTGAGTGCGCCGATCTATGTTTCAACCATAGCCCAACCCTTTGTAGAAGAAACTTGGTAGTCGAAAGTGGTGTTTTCTATTTTGCTCCCAAATAACTCTTTGGAGATACCGTAGAACCTTGAAACCGTTCCGCTCAAAACATACTAGATCTGGCTTCTGTTGATAAGAAGATCTTTTTCAGTGTTCAAAAGCATGAAGGAATTAAGAGATAAACTTGAGCTGATTGAGATGTTAGATTAAAAGATCTCAATTTTGTACTCGCTAACGGCCCAGTTCACTATTTAAACATCTGCGTTGGTTCCGTCAATCAAAGTTAGTTCTATCTTGGAGTCCTGGATTACGATGTCGCTGTAGATGTAGTGGAAGAGGGAGAAAGCCTGGTTCACGTGCACGTTTGCTGTTATCTGCAGCTGGATAATGCGTTTGGAAGTCTCAAAAAATGCAAAAAAATATAATAATAACATGACTCACTCAACAGCAACAATCCAACAATACATCTAAACGCAATATATAAATATATACTAGTTATTTTACCATAGCCAAGTAAAAATAATATATATTTTAATAATTCTTGTTAGTGAATTTCCAGTTAATTAAAATGGTTTTCATCTTTTTTCCAATCTAAGTGATTCTGCTTCCTCATTTATGTAACAGCTTTAATGTATTTACTATGTGTGATTTAACATCACATGTTAATTCGGTTCTTTTGAAGTAAAAATCTATTTTAACAATAGAGTGCCAAGCTTGGACAAAAATTGTCTTGGATTTGAATTATATTTTAATGCTTATATATGTATATATTCACTATCATTTTTGTCAGTCTACTTTTTTCAATTTTTTCACACTACGCAAGATATAGAAAAAATATTAATAACTCACTACACACAGCTTACTGAGGACTGGTACTTATTGTTATAACTAGACATAAGATGAAGAACTATAATTGATGTCTTAGTACATTTCACATCTTTGTAAGAATTTATCAGTCTCCTAATATTTCAAGTGATTTTCTGGTAAAGGTAAAAGGAATAATATATTTTGATAAGTTATTACCTGTAAGTCTATTAGTGATATTATACTATTATTTTATTCTCCACTATCTTTCCTCCTTTATTCCAAAACAATTTTTAGGTTCAATAAAACAACTCTGGTTATAAACGATATACTGTGGATTCAATATTATAATTATATTAGTAAACTAGGCTTATACTGTTCTACAAAGATTGAGGAAAATAATATTTACTTTTCCTGTACAGCTGTACAGTGAATTTCTGCAATTAGTACTACTTATGAAAGCAATTAGTAAAGTTAGGTAGGTAGGTCATTTGATGCTCGATGAACTACCACATATGATGTGTCTTATAGTTTCTGGAATCTTGATGGTAAAATCTGTAAATACACCACTGATCACGATGAAACAGTGAGTTAGCATCGTTCATACATAGGATATATTATATTCTTACTAACAGTTTTTGATCATTGACCTGGATCTACAACTTATTCATTATATTTAACTTCAATAATTGTATGAAGCCAGAAATAACCACGTGCATCATTAATTAATTATCATGAATATCGTCTTCTGATGCTTCAAAAAGGATTTAACACTTCTAATAAATGCATTTCACCAGTAGATATGCAAATTAAGTTAATGAAAGAGTGATTAATTAGTATTTTAATATCTAAGAACTCATAGCCCAATCTTTGTGACATAACCTCCCCCCGAATTTCTTTACTTTTGAAAGCAATTAGTAAAGTTAATCTTGAGGATCTAATTTATATTACTACTAGTCCAAGTTAGTATGTCATAAATATCGAAGAATATCCCCACATCAAATTTATTGTAGGATATACAAATCCATAATTTTACATATTATAGAAACTAAGTAAATTAGTAGCACTAAGGAAGCCCCTCAATTATAGTATCATATATACTTCTAGTAATTGAACCCCACGATATAAGTGTAATTCGATAATTGAACTCAAACTTACCTGTTACCGTTAAAAATCGACATCTACCAGATTTTATCAATTCAACCTGGAATCTATATTACTATAACTCATTAGTTGATATGTATTAAAATAGCACCAGTACTGGATATTGAACATATTAGTCAAGTTAACATAAATTTTAAGTTAACTATTATTGGATCCTTAAGATAAATTTTGTAGTTGCTCTTATATTATCGTTATGTATTAGTTGTAGTACTAAGAATACTACCTACTTATTGAAACATTGCATTTATTAAAATTGAGTTTTTATAATTCAAGCAGTAGGCTTAAATGAAAACTTGTAATAAGTTTATTGTTATGTTGATGACTAATAAAATATAATATGTTGTAATTGTACTTACTGTAAATTATTTAAGATTTGATGAATTCATAATCTTTAATAGTAGAACGAAGTGGAAACTTTAAATCATCTATGTTACTACTTTCTAAATTAAAAAGCTACGATATCATTTACTCTAGTTTACCAAAATTATTTGTTCCCTCTTTCCCAATATATCAAAATTATAAGTATAAACGAGAATATCTTTAAAGATTAAGAATTGAGCTAAAATCCAGTTACCTGCGATATAAATATTATAATATTTTAGTTTGGACCAGATTGACTTTTGCACAATTCAAAATATGGAACTATGCTCCAAAGTTACTTTGATACCATCGAACTTTTATATTCTTTGTTAGCTTGGATATGTTAGTTTTTGTATTTACCATGATAAAAGTTGATCTATAGTAATTCACTAGTTGTCTAATAAAAATCAGTCAATAACTCTTTTCATTGGCATTTGAAGTGGTAATGGTTCCAACAAAAAATACTAGTATGAACCAGCCCTATATGATAGTATAATATAAAGTCATTCTGAAACAAAAGTTTTCTCCAAAATCTGCTACCGGTACGCTATTGTTAATATCAAGTAACTATTTTACTTTATTTTATGGTATGAAATAGATAAACATATATACATAAAAAATTAGATCGACCAAGTTGAGCTCAAAATATTGGTATATGTTTGTATTGGTCTCGAATTAGATATTTTGAGATTATGTGTAACTAAGTTTGGATTTGTGGATAGTCATGATTTATGAGATGAATATGGAATGATTGAATTGAGCCTTCGTACTGATGAGTTAAGTTGGTAATTACAATTCAAATAATAAGAAAAGTATATATAGAAAAGTATATTCATGTTCCACCATTTACTTATTATGATATAATATGTTGAATAATATTAAGTTTTATGATATTGATTGATGATACGGAACAATATTACGATCCGCTATTAACTCCACTATTAATGAAAGAAATATAACTATTTACATTTGATTTAATTATTTTCGACTAAAGATACAGAAAATGTATTGATTATGGTACTTGAGAAGCTTAAAAGTAATAGAAGCATATCGTAAGGTCGACGAAATGGTGATTTCTTATATAATGGCTATAGTTCTGGGAAAGGATTAATACGTAGGAACTAGTCATCTCAAAATGAAGCAAACAAAAATTACCATAAAATAATATATAAATATATTGAACTTTTCACTCCATTATCTTTATGAAAGCACCAACAAAATTTATAACTGAAATAGATCATCATCACATTCACAAAACTGATTATATTTAATGAATAACACGTAAATTACATCTGATGCTTATAATAATAATAATATTTGAAAGTTGAAATAATTGATTGTTATATATAATTGTTATATATTCTATAAACTAAAATTCACACAGTTGTCAATACCCAGGAAACTCTCTGTATTTACAATATTATCTGTTATATTTAGTCTTAATATAGATATATTTAAACAATATGGTGATTATATAAAATATTTATGTTAAATAGACTCTGATTTTGGTTTAAAAATCGTGGCTCTACAGTGGCATTTAAAAATACAATAATCATATTACAGTCATATATTTGAAAACGGAAATAATAAATCAATTTTCACAGAATTGAAACTTTCTCCGCGTTTTCGAAAACGTTTCCGATTTCGAATCCGTTTTCGGCGAAAACGACGATTTTCGCTCCGTTTTCCTCGAATTACCCCGCGTTTTAAATTTGAATCTGTTCAAAGTTGTCAACGATAACTACGAATTAGTTCGGTTTAAGGTCGTCCTGGATGTCCATCTCGCTCAAGGTCTCGCGCAAATACGATTTTGTGCGAATCTCGGCCAAATCTACGTATATCGGGACCAAATCCAGTTTAAGGACCGAATACTACAAATGCTTGCTGAAATTCGACTTACCACAGTGCTAAGGACCTGAAACTAACAAGATTCGCTTTCCACACTAAATGAAATTTACTATATAATCACGCAAATCCGGATATTCGGAACTGGAGCAACGCAAAGCAGCATAGGGCTAATTTTACGTTTGCTACTCAATATTCTGCTTAATTATATCCAAGATCTTGCTGTTGTGCAAATTTGGTGAACTCTGCTGAGTATACTCCTCATTCTTCAACAGGGACTACTTCTCAGAATTCTACTCCTTCACCTGAATTGACTCACGAATCGAAAGCAAATACTCAGGATTCTACAAGGTCTTCAATACCTCTGACTTGGTCTCCGTACGATTCATATTGCGCAGAATCTTCGCAAATTCGTCCTTGTAGCGAGAATTTGTGCTCTGCTGAATACAAATCAACGCCACCTTCTCACGCAACCTCCAACTATTGCAAAGATACTTGAAAGTTGAAAACTTCTCAATCACCTTGAGAGCCTCTCCTAAATCGAGCGTGTTCTTTTCAAAAGCCTTAGAAATAGAATGCAAACCAGCATAGCACACGTGCCAATTTCCTTTCATAGAATCATTAACCAACTTCACAATTTTATCAAGCATTTCCTGATTAGTAGCTGATAAACCATAGGTATATGATATAGCCATTACTTTTAAATACCAAAACTCCTTTATTTTATCACTACCATTGAGGAGAATTAAATCAAACAGTTTCTTAGCCAAGTTAATTAAACCACTAAAATCAGCTTTGATGGCACTTATAGAAGCTTTGATAATTTCTGAAATCGTATTAAGTATTTCATCTTTAATATCATGTTTTCCTATGGATAACACATTAATACACGCGCGCATACAATCGAGTTCAAATTCAAGCCCATTCTGATGAATCACAGAATTGTTAATTTACTTTTGTATTTCCAGTATCTCTTTGAGCCACTCATCTTTAATTTCTTAAGTAACAATAACTCCACCTTGCCTATTAACAAGATATACTCTATGTATCATTTTCTCAGCCACTTCAGCCACTTCTCGCTTTTTCCAAGCCTCAATATCTTGGATCTCCGAACTGGATAAAAACAGCATTATATCCGTGAAAAGCTACACTGGATTTCTACTATATATTTTATTTTCAGATAATAACTCTTAGAGTTATTTTATGTCGCTCATATTAATTTTCTGTGTTTTAACAATATTCTGTACCAATTTACCAATTTTTTCATCTTCTTCGATGGTTGGCACAACAATAATAACTTTATGACACGATGATATCAAACAACTCCAACAGGCACCCATTTAGGTGTGAAATATATATTAGTTAGTATAATATTATAATATTCATATATCATAAATTTATGTCCCACATCTATAAACATATCTACACATTCATAAAATAATCACTTGTTAATGCAGTGATGCGATTATTATTCAGGACATGTATATATATATATATATATCTCACTTCCTCGAGACGGCACAAACAGACTTCATTGAGACTTTCGAAAGCAAAACATAGGCTCTCGCACACCCATATTTCCACTTTCAAAACGGGCTCAACCCATCGTTTATGCCCACTCAGTAAAGACCCAACAGGGCCCTATATATATTTATTTATTTTCGCTAACAAATTTCTATATCTTTATTATATAAAACTCACTGATTATCCATATACTCTTCCTTCTTCGCAAATTAACTTAGCGAAGGGAGCTTAAAGATTATCTGGCCTTCACCGAAATATAACCAATAAGATTTTAGGCTTAAAATTTTCATACTCATTAAAATACGAACGCTAAAGACGCAAATTTCATATTTTTACTTTTGAATAAGGCGTGACATTTGATACGGCTTTACGGCTTTTTTGGCCGTATTTGGGCGGCTACCAAATACGGCATCAAATTGTAATGTAGCCGTACTTCGACCGCATTTTAAATGGACGTCCATGAATAACTCCATTAACAAGATCAAAAAATTCTTTCCACCACTGGATCAAGTCTCATAATAGCACTTAACATATTGGGAACACCTCTATTAACCCAAGATTCGACTATGATACTTTTTGAAGAAAGTCGATTTTATAAGGAGAGTGAATTTAGGAATTCTAACTATATTTTTGGAGGATATAGACCTCTAATATTGTTGATGAAATATAAAATTTTTCCACATCACAAATGATGAATAAAATGCTGTCGCCAAAAGCCAAGTAAAATTAATTTCGAACGCTCATTGTTTAATATCTATCATTTAGTGATTCTTGTAGTAATTTGGAGGACTATGACCACTTCAGCTCTAACCAACTAAGAATATTTCTAAAATTATATACTCTTGAAATAGCTGGAATAAATCAATTTTGGCTCAGATTCCAGCGTTTAATACACAAATGAACGAATAGATACAGTTGTATAAAATATTTTAAACTTTTTAAGATTAAATATCTGTCGCTTGTAAATTCTAAATCGAGAAGCTGTTGGGCTACCCCAACTATTTTCTCAACAATGATTACGAATTGGAAGCTCATCGTATTTAAGTTATAGACTAACCTCGAACTTTTACTCTTTTGATTTTTAAGGAGACGCTCCTGGAAGGAGCCAAGCTACAGTTATGACTTCTAGGCCTTGACGTATACTGATTTTATTTTTATTTATAACTTTTCACTCCAAATGTTGATGAGTGTCGGACAAAAAATATCGACTTTGCCTTGCTATAAAATGCTTTTAGTATAAATATATAAAATTAATTAAATTTCCACGTCGTGCAACGCTTGCTGATACTTTATCTCTACTAAATTTTACAAATATGCAAATATTGATTATTGTAAGTATAGCTACATTTGAATTGATTTTGGTACCATTTATAGTTATATTGTTGGAAATACTCTTGATTTAACCTTAGAAATATATTTCAAGTTTTCTTAAAAACACCATAAAATCAAGTCGATCAGAATTTTCTTAAGAACTAGAGCAATATTGAGACAGATGCCAATAAACTATTACCATAGCTTAATACACAGGGCAAACACTGAAAGAACGAAGTGTTTCGAAAACAATATATTCCACATTGAGAACTCGACTATAATAGCAAGTCTAAATTTTAACAACCAACGATTTTCAGTTAAAACTGACATCTCAGATTTAAGTTGTAAATAAGATATTAAACAAAAAAGATTGGATAAGTTCACTTTGCATGCTTAGGAAGACCTAAATCTAGAGTTGAGATAATTTATAGTGTTTCAATAACCAACTTATTATTAATAACTTTAATCAATCAATAACGATTTGGTGCATGACTTACTAAAACTAACTCGACTAACTTGTTCGAGCCGAGGAATTCAAATTTTTACAAAAAACGATAATCCATTTTTGAATTTATTAAGAACAATATTAATTATATTATTGAAACCTCTGGCATTTAGACTTATACAACTATCAATAATAAACCATATCTATGTCTTGGCCAGAGCATATTCATAGACTATGAAATCCCTTAATTGTAATTTTATCAAAAACTCCACATATTTGTTAAACTTACTATAAACTATTGTTAGTATAACTTAACTGGCATACGAAGTTAATTACGTTCGTTAATCCAGATGTAGGCTTTTCACTAAGTACAGTAAAACAGACTAGCTAGATTCAATGAAAGTTTCTACCAAACTTCAACATGTTGATTATTATTATTTATATATTAACGTTTAGTTAATATATTTATATTATTAAAGCCTTGTCATCTGTTCATATTCAAAAGCACCTTCGCTAATAATTAACTTATCTTCAATCTGTGAAATGATACTCGACTATTTTATTTATTTCTGGTAGTACTAAGTTGCACAATATTGAATATAGAAATTTCAGGTTCAGCTACGTTAATATATTAAAATGACTTTATCATATCGTTGTAAGTAGGCACTTTAGTAATTCTCTAATATGTGATGGATTTACAAATACTAGTTCTATGAATATCCCAAAATGATAGATTTATCATAGAGCTGACACTTGAGATATTCAAACATCTTAAAATCCATTTTAATATTACTTACGTTATATAATTTAAATTTACTAGAAATGATACTATAGTTATAAGCTGACTTAATATAGTCAAATCATCATTTTTGACTGTACAGATAATTTATTAAGGCTTAAGTCTGGTTAAAGCTCATTTGAGAGATGGAAAGGTGAGATGGTAAATCACTATACGTCGGTATAAATGCAAATAAACGACAAATCGGCAAACACTAAAAATAGTACTTCGTGTTGAATCGTCAACACTACCGTCACATATCTTGTTAATGAAAATTATTATCTTACTTTAGGGATGGTTTTTTATACTACTTTATACTACTTTTGAAAAAGTATACTTCATGTCGATTTTAACGTTAGAGAGACTATAAAAGTAATCATATGCTATCTTTTCTTTTATTAAGGTAAATATGCACATTAATAGGTATAAATATGTCAATATTCCTGATTTAGAAAATTTAGTTAATTTCTTATCTTGTTAAGATTCTGAAATCATAAGAATCTTCACTCACGCCGTGTAAACGGTAGAAGGCGATTTTGTTGATTTATTAAAAGTAAAACGCACAGTTGATAACATTATAGAGCAATTACGCGCTATCAAAAATATGGACGGTAACTAACCTTCAAGAGTAACTTTTATGCTTGATATTCTTGAAGAACGTTAAGAAAAAAGTATGTCTTCTCACTATCAAATAGCTGAGTTTTTACAAGTTCTAGATCCTCAGTCTCCTGATACTTTTTAAGAATTCCGTGAGAAATGCATGTCAACTGGTCTTTTGATGAATAATTAGTATTTATAAGGTGGTGCCCTTGAACTTTATAAGCAACGCAACACCAGAATTATGGTAGAACGCGCTATTGTCATAGGAACTAAACTTGGTAACAAATTCGATAACTATATTCACTATTTAGAACATGTGTGGCAAGATAATCCAATGATAATGGATTTTTTGTAACAAGTAGCAGTATTAGCGAGTAGCTCAGCCTCAATAGAACGTGTTTTCTCATTTTTCCACAGACAAACGTCTTACTTTTTACGTAGAGCTATCAGTTCAGCAACATTGAGTTCAATGGCATATATTTACATTGAAGAGATTCTTGAGGAAATGCATTAGTGGGATGGAAAGAATTATATTCGTTCTGGATTAGATAAATTTTTATATGATGAAATTGATTTGCTTCCAGACTTGCTAGAAGAACAAGAAGAACATGCTCAGAATGAGCAAGCAGAAGAAGAGAATAATATGAATGAAGAAAGCGATTGGATTCACGGTGATTTCTAACCGGATGAGTGAAAATCAGTTGTTAGTACAGTAGCATTTAATGATTTGATATAAAACCTCACTCGGCATCTGTGGTGTTTTCCTCTTTGTCTTTCGTTGCGTTAAGGTTCATGTATTGGATTGTAATGATTGGTAAAGTCAGTTCAAATCCTAGTCAGGGATTGTATTAGTTTGTATTAGTTATGGTATTTGTGTTTGTTATTTGGTAGGTATTTCGTGTTTTGCTTTGTTTCACATATGTATTGTGTGTTGAAGTTAGTTTTCTTTTCTTTGTCGGTGATCTGTTATATTTTCTTTGGTCAATTTTATTAATTTTTGTCATGTTTATGATTGCTCATTTACATGAATTTGTTAATTATTATTTTTATTTTTTTAGGCTATTTCTTTTGGTTTCTTCATATCTTGTGTTTGGATATGGATATTTCCAGAGATTAGTTGTTGGAGGTGTCTCTGTGGTCGTGGTTGTTTTCTAAGTCGTATTGTATTGAGGCTTATTCGTTTCTTTAGTGTTATTTAATCTTTTGATTGTAAGATAGAGTTCGGTTAGAGTGTGCTGTTAGTATTGATTTAATAACTACTGTTACGTACAGTCGGTCCAGCTTGAGAATGCACAAAATTTACGTAGAATAGTAGTTAGAATTACGAAATAAAAATAACTTTTTTCCTAACACATAATGTTACTTGTCCAAAGTAACCTTGAAATTCAGGTTCAAGAAAATAATAAGTTTCTCTAATTTACTCAATTTCAGAATCTCTGAAATATCACGTTTTTTCACTCAGTTACCAGTTCTTTTGTTCCCTATGTTTGGACTGCAAGCCCCATAGCAAACCCATCCTCTGTTATTATTAGATCCAACACTGGCGTAATCGCTTGAAGCGATATCATTGCATAAGTAGTATATGTAGTTATCTCCTCTGTTAAGATCATTGCTCGAGCAGCAGCGCATACCGCCCTGAGCATCATTCACCCAGCCCATATTGACTCCAATTCCCCAGAACGGATATTACAAAACGTTACTACCGTATTTATATTAAGCAGTGCACTTACAAGATTTTGAAGCGGTATCCCAGGTAGCTCCAACCGGACAGTTGCAATATCCGTTTACAAGGTTCACTTTCGGGTAGGAACAAGAATCCACGCAAATTTGAGATGATTAAGTTGAACCAGTCGGGTCAATCACTTTTCCCTTAAGAACGCATGCGTTATTTGAAATAGTCTAACAGTCATTTGGACACCAACAAGATGGAGGAGTCGAGTGGATCAATTCAATATATTAATAAGTTACTTTACATGTGCAAACGTTATTTACAACTTGGGTATTAGCTGCATCGTGGCAGATGCACACATTATTCGTAACTTCTTTGGTGTAGGTTGGGCAAGCCGTGCACGAGTTATTCGTTTAAGTGTAGAAAAATAATCCAGTACAATCGCAAGAAGTCTTTCCAACGTTAATTGTTGATCCGCTTGGGCACGTGTAGCACGCTTCGGCGTAGTAGCTATTCGGTGGGCACTAAACGCACTTATTCGCGCCCTTCTCGAAATACTAACCGTTTTCGCACACACAAGTGGTCTAACCAGCATCAGGGGCCGAACTAACTGGGCAGAGAACGCAAACCCCATTAGTAGCTTGGAACGAGTTCACATCGCACGAGCATCTGTTCCCGTTTGAAACGGAGTTCTCTGGGCAAGCTGTGCACGAATTGGCCGCTTAATTATAGTAGAAATTAACGCCCGTACACTCGCAAGTTTTTGAGTTGTTGTTTGAAAGGGAGTTTTGAGGGCAGGTGAAGCAAATTAAGGAACCTACATTGTTACTAACGTACGAATTCTCGTTACAACCGCAAATATTATTTTAAACGGTTTAGTTAGGACCACAAGCGGTGCAGGAGTTGTTCGAAGAAGAGTAGAAGAAGTTTCCAGTACAATCGCAGGTCTTGGTGTTATTGTTAGAAACTGATCCAACCGGACAGGTGAAGCAAGTAAGAGATCCAGAAAGGTTACTTGTTTAATATGAGTTAGCGTCACAAACACAGACGTTACTTGAAACGGTGGAGTTGGCTCCACAAGCAGTACAAGACTTATTAGCTAGGGAATAGAAGCTGTTTCCAGAGCATTCCTAAACTGTACAACTGTTGTTGTCCTGAGTGTAAACTCCATTTCCGGAACAAATACATGTGGTTTGTCCAACATCCGGAGAAGAGCCGGAAGGACAAGCCTAACAAACAAGAACTGCTGAGGAGCTGAACGTGAATGAGTTCGAGTCGCACTTGCAGGAATTTCCAGCAACCACGGAATTTTCTGGGCACTTGCAGGAAGATCCAGATACTTCGGCGAAAGTCGGGCAACACCTTCCCAATATATTTTGTGGAAGGCTATCCGGACACTTGCAATAAGTCATGGGGCCATTATTTACCGTTACAGAATCAACTGGACATTAACACTCGTTGTTCACGATGGAGGCACCGTCTTGGCACTGACATATTCCATTTAAAATTTGGCCTTTGATTGGACACTGGCATATGTCATCGATTACCACCTAGCTTGGATTTGGACAAACACAGACTCCGTTTGGCTGCATCGCCATATCATAGCGGCACTCGCAGCCGTACTTGGTCATCGCGGCGTACTGCCCGCACTGGCACTTATCATCGACTACAGATGAATATGGCGGGCAGGTGCAGATTCCGTTTGTCACGACGGCCAGTTCTGGGCACGTGCATGAGCCGTCCACTATTTTGGCTCCGACCGGGCACAAGAGTGGTTTTATCATTTACTAAATCTCTTCTTTGGTGAAGTAGTTCTCTTTTTCCGCTTTGAGTTGCATCACGGTTTGCTGGAGTTCCGTGACTTGCTGTTGCAGGCCGGTAATCGTCTGACTCAGCTGTTTCTTGGCGTCTTCACATTCTTTTTTAATGTTAGCTACTTCAGTCTTGAGCTCGTCCTTGTCGCTTTGGAGCTAGACGGTGATATCCGATATTTGGCCTTGCAAGTAGGTATAGCTCACTTTTTAGTTCAGCTCCTAATACAAAGTAAAAGAGGTTTCCTACAGCTCGCTTGAGACTTCAAGAAGGTTTATACATTTTGACACGTTCAAGACGAAACCTGGTGGGCATGAACATACCTAACCATCAAATGCGAATGACTCGGAGCAAACGAGAGAGTTTTGACGCAGCTCGCCGAAATCGAGGTATTTCAGGCACAGGCCGTAGGCGAAGTGGGACTATCTGCACAGATTGCAGTTGTTCACAATGGATCCCTGAATGGAGACAGCACCAGACCCGAAGTTGGGGATGTTGTCATTGACACAAACCAGTACGTCATCGGCAATGAAGGTAATATCAAGGATAGATCCGATGATAGCTCCACTTGAAGATCCTTATACAAGATAACAGGAAACGTTGCAGCTGGAGAGAGAAAACGCGGTTTAGGTGCCGGAAAACGCAAGACCGCTGCTATTTCCGCGGAGTCTCGCCTGCACCAGCACGAAGTCCAGTTTCAGATAAGTTTGAGCGGCCATGACAAGGCCGGATGCATTTTGACCAGATGCAGAGAAAGAAAAACTGGAAGAACTCGCGTTTAGAGCGCACAAGAAGCACACGAGAGCGCCGGCTTCCAGTTATTGCGGAATATTCACTGATACGTTGGAATCCTCTATTGAAATCTAGGACACGAGCCCGAAAAGGGCGAACTGCGGCAGATTTCTGAAATGGACCGTGAAGTTTAGGGTCACGTCTTGGGCTTTTTCAGTGTACAGGCTGTTAAATATCGGAGAGTCATGCGAATACGTGAATTAGCCCGATTGGTTCACAGAAGACAGTGACTGGTGTTTTTCGCAGTATTGGACGATTTCGTTGTTGTACAGCAATTATTTCTTGCATGATACAGCAAAAGCGGCAGCTTCACTACTTTTTATGCTGGTTTACCAATCATAAACTACATGAGACTGGATTGTTGTTATCAATAGTATGAATCTCATTTGTGTATGAGGAGTGTTAAAAGCTGTCACTATTTAAGGTATTATTAGATAAAGTTAAGTTATTGAGAAAAGTTATTTATTAAAAATCAAAAATAAATCTAAAGATCTTATAGTTGAGTATGTTTATTTACTGCATAATTAGTATCGAATTTAGTCATAATCCAATTACAGTCAAACTTAAATATTACATTGTTCCATTTATAAGGGGTAACACTATATAATGATGTTTTAATTTGACAATACTAAGTAAGTCTTACTTAATATAAATACGGTAGTAACGTTTTGTAATATCCGTTCTGGGGAATTGGAGTCAATATGGGCTGGGTGAATGATGCTCAGGGCGGTATGCGCTGCTGCTCGAGCAATGATCTTAACAGAGGAGATAACTACATATACTACTTATGCAATGATATCGCTTCAAGCGATTACGCCAGTGTTGGATCTAATAATAACAGAGGATGGGTTTGCTATGGGGCTTGCAGTCCAAACATAGGGAACAAAAGAACTGGTAACTGAGTGAAAAAACGTGATATTTCAGAGATTCTGAAATTGAGTAAATTAGAGAAACTTATTATTTTCTTGAACCTGAATTTCAAGGTTACTTTGGACAAGTAACATTATGTGTTAGGAAAAAAGTTATTTTTATTTCGTAATTCTAACTACTATTCTACGTAAATTTTGTGCATTCTCAAGCTGGACCGACTGTACGTAACAGTAGTTATTAAATCAATACTAACAGCACACTCTAACCGAACTCTATCTTACAATCAAAAGATTAAATAACACTCAAGAAACGAATAAGCCTCAATACAATACGACTTAGAAAACAACCACGACCACAGAGACACCTCCAACAACTAATCTCTGGAAATATCCATATCCAAACACAAGATATGAAGAAACCAAAAGAAATAGCCTAAAAAAATAAAAATAATAATTAACAAATTCATGTAAATGAGCAATCATAAACATGACAAAAATTAATAAAATTGACCAAAGAAAATATAACAGATCACCGACAAAGAAAAGAAAACTAACTTCAACACACAATACATATGTGAAACAAAGCAAAACACGAAATACCTACCAAATAACAAACACAAATACCATAACTAATACAAACTAATACAATCCCTGACTAGGATTTGAACTGACTTTACCAATCATTACAATCCAATACATGAACCTTAACGCAACGAAAGACAAAGAGGAAAACACCACAGATGCCGAGTGAGGTTTTATATCAAATCATTAAATGCTACTGTACTAACAACTGATTTTCACTCATCCGGTTAGAAATCACCGTGAATCCAATCGCTTTCTTCATTCATATTATTCTCTTCTTCTGCTTGCTCATTCTGAGCATGTTCTTCTTGTTCTTCTAGCAAGTCTGGAAGCAAATCAATTTCATCATATAAAAATTTATCTAATCCAGAACGAATATAATTCTTTCCATCCCACTAATGCATTTCCTCAAGAATCTCTTCAATGTAAATATATGCCATTGAACTCAATGTTGCTGAACTGATAGCTCTACGTAAAAAGTAAGACGTTTGTCTGTGGAAAAATGAGAAAACACGTTCTATTGAGGCTGAGCTACTCGCTAATACTGCTACTTGTTACAAAAAATCCATTATCATTGGATTATCTTGCCACACATGTTCTAAATAGTGAATATAGTTATCGAATTTGTTACCAAGTTTAGTTCCTATGACAATAGCGCGTTCTACCATAATTCTGGTGTTGCGTTGCTTATAAAGTTCAAGGGCACCACCTTATAAATACTAATTATTCATCAAAAGACCAGTTGACATGCATTTCTCACGGAATTCTTAAAAAGTATCAGGAGACTGAGGATCTAGAACTTGTAAAAACTCAGCTATTTGATAGTGAGAAGACATACTTTTTTCTTAACGTTCTTCAAGAATATCAAGCATAAAAGTTACTCTTGAAGGTTAGTTACCGTCCATATTTTTGATAGCGCGTAATTGCTCTATAATGTTATCAACTGTGCGTTTTACTTTTAATAAATCAACAAAATCGCCTTCTACCGTTTACACGGCGTGAGTGAAGATTCTTATGATTTCAGAATCTTAACAAGATAAGAAATTAACTAAATTTTCTAAATCAGGAATATTGACATATTTATACCTATTAATGTGCATATTTACCTTAATAAAAGAAAAGATAGCATATGATTACTTTTATAGTCTCTCTAACGTTAAAATCGACATGAAGTATACTTTTTCAAAAGTAGTATAAAGTAGTATAAAAAACCATCCCTAAAGTAAGATAATAATTTTCATTAACAAGATATGTGACGGTAGTGTTGACGATTCAACACGAAGTACTATTTTTAGTGTTTGCCGATTTGTCGTTTATTTGCATTTATACCGACGTATAGTGATTTACCATCTCACCTTTCCATCTCTCAAATGAGCTTTAACCAGACTTAAGCCTTAATAAATTATCTGTACAGTCAAAAATGATGATTTGACTATATTAAGTCAGCTTATAACTATAGTATCATTTCTAGTAAATTTAAATTATATAACGTAAGTAATATTAAAATGGATTTTAAGATGTTTGAATATCTCAAGTGTCAGCTCTATGATAAATCTATCATTTTGGGATATTCATAGAACTAGTATTTGTAAATCCATCACATATTAGAGAATTACTAAAGTGCCTACTTACAACGATATGATAAAGTCATTTTAATATATTAACGTAGCTGAACCTGAAATTTCTATATTCAATATTGTGCAACTTAGTACTACCAGAAATAAATAAAATAGTCGAGTATCATTTCACAGATTGAAGATAAGTTAATTATTAGCGAAGGTGCTTTTGAATATGAACAGATGACAAGGCTTTAATAATATAAATATATTAACTAAACGTTAATATATAAATAATAATAATCAACATGTTGAAGTTTGGTAGAAACTTTCATTGAATCTAGCTAGTCTGTTTTACTGTACTTAGTGAAAAGCCTACATCTGGATTAACGAACGTAATTAACTTCGTATGCCAGTTAAGTTATACTAACAATAGTTTATAGTAAGTTTAACAAATATGTGGAGTTTTTGATAAAATTACAATTAAGGGATTTCATAGTCTATGAATATGCTCTGGCCAAGACATAGATATGGTTTATTATTGATAGTTGTATAAGTCTAAATGCCAGAGGTTTCAATAATATAATTAATATTGTTCTTAATAAATTCAAAAATGGATTATCGTTTTTTGTAAAAATTTGAATTCCTCGGCTCGAACAAGTTAGTCGAGTTAGTTTTAGTAAGTCATGCACCAAATCGTTATTGATTGATTAAAGTTATTAATAATAAGTTGGTTATTGAAACACTATAAATTATCTCAACTCTAGATTTAGGTCTTCCTAAGCATGCAAAGTGAACTTATCCAATCTTTTTTGTTTAATATCTTATTTACAACTTAAATCTGAGATGTCAGTTTTAACTGAAAATCGTTGGTTGTTAAAATTTAGACTTGCTATTATAGTCGAGTTCTCAATGTGGAATATATTGTTTTCGAAACACTTCGTTCTTTCAGTGTTTGCCCTGTGTATTAAGCTATGGTAATAGTTTATTGGCATCTGTCTCAATATTGCTCTAGTTCTTAAGAAAATTCTGATCGACTTGATTTTATGGTGTTTTTAAGAAAACTTGAAATATATTTCTAAGGTTAAATCAAGAGTATTTCCAACAATATAACTATAAATGGTACCAAAATCAATTCAAATGTAGCTATACTTACAATAATCAATATTTGCATATTTGTAAAATTTAGTAGAGATAAAGTATCAGCAAGCGTTGCACGACGTGGAAATTTAATTAATTTTATATATTTATACTAAAAGCATTTTATAGCAAGGCAAAGTCGATATTTTTTGTCCGACACTCATCAATATTTGGAGTGAAAAGTTATAAATAAAAATAAAATCAGTATACGTCAAGGCCTAGAAGTCATAACTGTAGCTTGGCTCCTTCCAGGAGCGTCTCCTTAAAAATCGAGGGGCTCATACAGTACCTTATCTTGTTAACTTTGTTTTTTGCAATATAAAATGTTAAGTATTTAAATAAGTTGATATCTGATCACTTTATCAATTTAGCATGCAAATTTATATCTGAGAAGTAGTATGGAGCCTGCTGAAAACCAATAATGGTAGTTAAGTGGTAGTTATCTCTGTGAGCTAAACTTTACTAAATCGAAAGTTTATATCATGAATGAAATGAATATCTCATCAAAATATTGAGTATCTCAGACATCACTTGGAAATCCGAACAGGCTAGAACTGAAGTTATAGATCGACTTTAAACAATTTGAAAACATGAGATGGAATCTATAACTTACACATATCCATATAACCCTTGTTTTCTGACCAATAATTTAAAATATATTGAGTAAGTAAATAAGTTAAATTATATTTCAATGATGACTTCCAGTACCACGACCAAATTCATTTTACACCTTAGTCCTAATAGAAAACATACTACTTATTCTAAAGAAAACACTAAATTAAGACTTCTAAAGAATAAAACATTTCTTAATAGAAAACATAGTTTTGACTACGGACATTATTCAATCACAAGACCTCCTTACAATAATATTTTATATTATTAAGGTAAGAAGCTTATTCTAACTCTGGAAAATTGAACATAACTAATAATTTTAAGAGAAGTGAAATTATTGGAGTATAATAATAAAGTTCGATCATAGAATACAAATATATTATAACCTAGTGTAGGTTGTCAGCCAATTATTCTGAAACCATTTAAATAATTACTCTTTCGCTTAATAAATAATATGTTAGTATTGGCTTCTCATTATAATAGTTTTATACAATTAATTAGCAGTGATTTATGCATTCAATCGTGCATAAATATCGTTGTGAATCGAGTACTGCAACAATTTATTTTAAAATATTATACTCGCTAAGATTGAAATTTAAAGAATATATCTATAATTGGGATCGTAGTCCATTGATATCATCCATGAACATTACTATGACTTGGGAACGAAGCCTATAAACTTTTTAAATATAATCGATTTCATCTTCTTTGTAAAAGATGTCATGATGAAAAAAGAATAATTTTTAGATGTGGAGTGAAAGTAATACTTTTATATGTCATGGCCCCAGATCTAAATATTATTTATAATATATGCAAAAATCAATCTAAAAGGCCATCCCCTTTAAAACCCAAAATACCAAAACTTATATCCCACACACTTAACTTTCGTTTATACTAGTTCAATCTTCTGATGACGAATGATCATTAGTTTTAGATACGCCAATGTACGTTAGGCGTAAAGGCCAATATTCGGGTACAAGCATCAGGCGTAACGCGGCTGCTTCGTGCAAGCCAATCTACGGAAATCCACTTGCGTTTCTAATGAAGCAATGGAGCGGTTACCGCTTTCTAATCCTGAAGGCTTGTTGATGGCTTGCTCTTGGTCATATCGATCCTCACAGTCTAATGAAAGACAGCTCAATTACTATGAAATTAGGTCGATTTTTGACCAGTTTTATCGTACCATCTAAACTCAACTAAATGATGATTATTCTACGATTTACTACATTTAAATAGGATTCCCAGCGCCTCTTGAATATTTATTACCAACTTTATTTTCGACCATATTTGAGTTATTTATCCAAGCTATTATGACAAAACAGAAAGAATACGTTCGCTGGAATATATAAGTTCTAAACCGATTGTTTTCTTTCTTTATATATGTATAATTTTACTTATATCTTCAAGAGCATAAATATATTGTTCAAAGTTACAAAATGCCCAAAATATGAGGTTCGTTACTTGTTTGATATATATAGAATATTTTATTTATTAATATTTATTAATATTTTATTTATTATTATAAGTTAAAAACAAAAACGGTTTCCATAATATTTATAATAGTTTATGAGAGGGTTGGTAAAAACAGAAATTGTTCGCTAGGCGTTATTTACTTCAACAGTACCTATTTTACTACATTTAATTATTTTCTATAGAAATACTTTCACATCATTCATATTTATTCGCTCTTGGAAATCCATTGTTAAGCATATTTATTTCCTACACTATCCATTTTCAATATTATTTTGATTTTCAATATTATAAATCGTAGACGCACTTATACACACACTCCACATATGAATAGGATGATCCTGAACTCAATCACAGACTACCCCAACTATTTATCAGCGACCAAAATATTTGTCAATACAGACCATATCATCATTAAATTTGATTACTCTCGTTGTTTCGTTAAGTTTTAAATTATATTTGCTTCACGTACTTTAAGAAATATTTGGTGATGATAAGAATATTGTTTGATGTATAATTCAGTACATTTAAACGTTATAATTATCATATACGATAGAAAAAGTAAAATTTGATCCCATGAAACATTAGATATCCACAACTTTTGATTTTTAAACTTTGTTGGCTCAGTAGAAATCTATCACCGTATTAAATATGTAGCAAATACACATATAAAATTGATTATCTATGATAAGACTGAATGCTTTCGTCTTCATACGAAAGATCATTTTGTTGCTATTTTTAGAAAATTATTGAGCGTTATGTTTTCTTGGTCACTGATAGAGTTTAACATTCACCACAACCATCTAAGCTAATTAAAAAGCTTAAATTAATTGGTAACTCCCCATAATCAACAAGATTATAAAAAATTACTATTTTTTAGTTGATTTTAGCTTTAACCCAGTTAAAACCACAAGAAAATGTGCTAAAAATAGTATTTTGTTCTAAAGCGCTAGAATACAGCTACAATAGTAGAAATTACTAAATATTGTATATTTGTAATTAATCTGTTGACTTTAACTTCGATATGTTGTACAAAAGAGTCATAAACGGTGTTTAAATTACTTCTCTCAACAGTTACTTCTGCGATTATATTGTAATTTTACTCTATTGCTTCTAAGTTACAAAATAATTCTAAAAATTATGAATTGTTCGTTTAAATCTTCATATTGACGTATAAACATTCGTTAATATTAATTATATTACTATATGCAAGTAAAAATATGAAGAACGAATATAATTCTGGGGAATATATAATTTATTAATTTTTGACAAATTCTAGTGGTTTAGGTGCAAACACTACCAAATAGTGCTGGTAACGTTCATTCACCACACATTTTCGCTACAAATAACATTAAGGAATCTAGAAACTTTGTCTTATTAATCAAGATAATATTTTTGTTAGGATTGTCGTGAGTGCACAGATTGAATTGAAGTAAGTCCATAAGTGCATTCTCTTATATAGACCCTAAGAGAAGTTAAACATTTGGAAGATGGAAGTTTTATCTTCACAGTTTATAAATATAATTTTGATTTTGGAAAATAATAATTTCTCTCAATAATTTTAGAAGCAGAAGAGACCGAGCATGGTAGTGGTGATGTTATCTTATTACGCTACCCCCGTACACAATTACATGGAAGACTTTGAATATTACTGAAAGCTGCAAAATAATATTTCAATATATGTTAAGAATAATTTTACTGCTAAGAGTGAAAGAACAACTTTGATACCGTTTATGTTCGATTCAGAGGTGCCTCTGCGCACAACTTTAGTATCTCAAAAATTCAGGCTTTGTCAACGCTCTAGTTTATGCATCAATTTAGCCTTAGGAAAATGAACAAAATCAATCAAAATATTTTAGTTGACTCCATATTATAGTGATTATGTTTGGATCAACTTTCTGTGATGTGGAATAATATTTTACACATTTATATATTTTTTGATTATTATTCGTTGATTATTATCATTCAATCAATCTTACCCACTTCAATCAATTCATGTCTCGTACTCCAGTAGTAGGTGGAAATTTTAAGTGTAACGGAACTGTTAAGTTCATACAAGAACACGCTGAGGTTCTCAAGAAGATTGAGAACAATGGTGTAGAGGTCTTTGTCTGCCCAACCGCTTTGCACTCTTCTTTACTCCAGTCATTGATGGCTGGTTCTCACGTTGAAGTTGCTGCCCAAAACATGTATTTCCAGAAGCCAGGTGCATGGACTGGTGAACTTGCTGGAGAACTGCTTGTTGATGCTGGTATCAAGACCACTTTGATCGGTCACTCTGAAAGAAGAAGAATAATGGGTGAGTCCAATGAAGAGTCCGCCAAGAAGGCCAAGCGTGCTCTCGAACTTGGACTCAAGGTCGTCTTCTGTATCGGTGAGACTCTCGCCGAAAGAGAAGCCAACCAGGTTGATGCTGTTAACTTCGCTCAATTGGAAGCTCTCAGACTCATCACTGTTGAAGCTGACTGGAAGAATATTGTTGTCGCTTATGAACCAGTCTGGTCCATTGGTACTGGTGTAGTTGCTTCCCCAGCCCAAGCTCAAACTGTTCACGAATCACTTAGAAAATGGTTCGCTGAGAAAGTTTCTGCTAAAGTTGCCTAGGAAATCAGAATCCAATATGGAGGTTCAGTCAACGCCAAGAACTGTGCCGAGCTTAGTAGCTGTAAGGACATTGATGGCTTCCTCGTTGGAGGTGCCAGCTTGAAGCCAGAGTTCCTTGACATAGTCAAGATACTCGGTGACACCAAGAAGAAGATGTGAGCACATATACGAATTAAATACTTAAAAATACTCAAAAATCGTCATATGTCGTCGTATATAATTTTTAAGTCGAGTTTATATAGATAACGTAGTGACAAACAAGCAGTCTGTTATGTTCTGTTTATTCATATATTCATTCTAAAATACATAGGCTCAATCAATTCCAAAGCCTAGAAAAATTAACCTAGAAAAATTAAAATAATAGTGATTTCATTCATTTAATACAATATTTGATTCATATTTTTTCCACTCCCGCGCTCAGAAGATGGTTAATATAACTTACATATTAATATGTAAATATAACTATAAGTGACTATAGCCTAATAATTATAAGTCAAAATGTAAAAGTTATGAGATATAAGATTCAAGTTGGCATTTACTCCAAATTACAAAGTATACGCTGAACAGAATATTTTATACTATATTAAATAATGGAAATAGGATTTAAGAATTTAGGATAGTTAAAACATTTTGCTTGGAAAAAGTAGGAATCGTTGTTGCCTCAATCAATTAAGATAAGTGTGGTTAGATATGATCTTAATAACACTATTGACTTCTTTACGAATAATATTTATGAAAATAACCTGAAGTGAAATAATATATAATAATTTTATTAATTAATTTGTTACCTCAGATGATGTATTGAAATTGAATAATACACTTCTATCATGCTTTAAACACCTTAAACTTATTTGAATGAGCTATTAAAATAGTAAGGTAGCACTTTAGCTTAAACCTGTCAAAATTCCGCGCATTGCAAGAATCAATCACAGATGGTTTGCCAACGTTGGAGTGAAATTGGTTGACTTAGTTTCGCTTTTCATTTTTGAGCTATTTAGTGTTCATCTCAATATTGCGCCATTGGAAAATAATAGAAAAGACATGTCTTGAAGTTCATTTTTCGGGCATTTTGATACTTCTTATTATATATTCGTGTTCTTGATGATATCAGTAAATTTCTGGGAGAAATTAATTTTTTCACTCCTTTGACGGATTTGGTCTCCAAAGTAACTTTCAGGGAACCTAACAAGAATTAAAACCTAAATAAATTCGCTTGCTCTAGGGCCTTCTGATAACTTGGTTGACAGGCTTTACTAGATTATAATTATTTAAAGGAGAAAAGAGGCCAAAAACAACGATTTTGAGAGTTCACCGTACAAAATGGCATGAGAGCTCGGCAATCGCTCTTAAACAGGTAGTTCGGGAATTATAGATGGTCAAATTAAAATTAAGAAGAGAGAATAAAAATTTGATAGTTGTAGATGATACAATAGTGATTTTAAGATTAATTTTGAGGGAAATTCCCGCCATAGCAATATAAATAATATTTGTGAACTCACACACTTGAGCAATCATTATAAAAAGTGCCGAAAACACCAAAAAGTGACCATTTTAGGTCTAATAAATCCAAATGTAGTTCTGGCATTGATAGTTCTAATATATTTAAAACCAGTTTATTTACTACATAATGGTTGTGTTAAGTTTCAACATCTCTTCTTCTCAATAAAGAAAGTTCGCATTTTTAACTTTTGTAGTTTCAACCAATCGCAAACTCAAAATGAAGAAAGCTTAAACAGTGATAAAATGAAAATATATATGCCAACAAGGCAAAAAATGTTGAGCACTGAATTGTTGCAAGAGCATTACCGCAAACTCAACTTTTGATTTTTGTATTTTGGATTCAAACTTCTAAAATTGTAGTGATGATATTATTACTAAACTTGTATATTAAAAAATATATCAGAATGTTTCTAAGACTAGTAAATTATGAAATATTGAGTATGAGCAAATTTTCTAATTGTTAGCATAAATTAGATTATTGTATAAAATTATAACGTTAGTCATGTAATTGAAATTATTGTATTTTGAAATCTCAGCTTTCGACCTATTGCTTTAAATATTTACATAAATTATAATATTTACTTGAAGTGGAACAATAATTTAGGCTGATTTACAAAAAGTTCTTAATAATCAATTTGTATATGGACTATGATAAATAACTTAGAAGAAGTATAAGTTTTGCTAAGCTTAATTGAAATATAATAATAATTTAAATTGAATCTCAACTTCTATTTTAAACAAATAAGGAAGTTAACATGAAAATTAATATTATATTTACAATGTATTATATTAAAGTATATGCTTTATTTTGTTATTTATATTAAATAATATATTTATATCTCAAATAACTAAATCAAAATTAAATATATTTCTGGACAATACTGTCTTAACTATTTAGAAACTTTCACTGCTCTATGTTGTGATATTGATAATACTCTATATACTTATAATATATTTCTACATTGATCTTGTTCTAACTCTGCTTTAATACCAAAAACTAAATATTACAAATACTAAATAATTGTGAAGTGATCAAGTTAACAATACTTAATGATGTTGCTATTAATCTACAATTTAGTAGAAACTTTTAATATATTAGCTGCAACGTTTACTAATATTATTTTATAAATTATTTTAATATAATTTTATAAAATTTATATACAACAGTATTGCTATGAATGATATTTATGTCATTATTATGTTAGTATATATGTAAATTTATATATATTTAATTATCAAATATAAATAATTATTGAGCCTTTTCCAACCGTGTATAGTATATCACAGTTAACAATAAACTACAACTTCAGAATAAAGTATAAATTACAGTAGTTGATTAACTATATATTACAATGCATGAATATAGAATCGTAAATCTTACTATTTCAGTTACCATTAAAAAAAATATATATGAAAATATACGGCTACTAAAATAATTCGAACTAAAATAAAATATTTATGACATTCATCCAGGAGAACGTTGAAATAATAATTTTGTTTAATTGGTTAAATATATTTTTTGAGTTATAAATATATTATTCAAAAATTCAAAAACTTGTAAGTACAGTTATACCCGTCTTGTTTTAAAATTGCTCAGAATAAGAACTAACTATACCATGATAACCCTATAGTATGGTTACCATGGATAAGTCGTGTGGTTGTTCAATCCGATAACAAGCACTATTTCATAATTTGTAAAACAAATCTAAAATGAACTGAGATATGGAAGTGAAAACATTATTAAATATTGTAACATACTCTGACATATAATAAATATATATGGTTTCACTAGATCTAATTTCCATGAGAAAATAATCGAAAAGTGCGACCCTACTTATTAAAATACCTTGAAGAATACTATTAAGGACACTTGGAAGGAAAAGATATATTATTGAATTAGAAACTTAAGTAAGCTTCTTTTATTCTTTTGAAATCTAACCACTTGCCTACCAAGACTTAACACTTTGAGAACTGGACCTATATTTTGTAACTTAAATAAGAACTTTAGAGGGTTAGTTTATATCAATATACTTATATAAGAATGTAATAGGACTCGACATAAATAGAGACTGCTCATCTCATACTATTTCTCAAGTTATTGAAGACGCTCACTTTTACTAATTTATTGAATAATCACAGCAGTACTATAATTTAAGTACATGATATTATATTGTTTAATAACTTATTCAAAGAGTATAAAACTTTTGATATTAAATAGTATTTATTAGTTGTGTGTTTCATTATTGTGGAAATACTATAATTCAATATCTCAACAATTTACAATGTTGTGTTATTTTCTAGTAATTTATTAGTTAGTTTATTTATACATATATTTCATTTTATCTGAATCTTCGAACTTCCTTAAATATCTCGTGTGAGACAAACTTGCATTTTTAATAAATAAATAACCGAGTTTCTTTAGATTTTGGTGGAACTACTGCTTATATAGTTCATTTATGCGTTTAACTGGTTCGCCATAAAGAATCATACATTTTCTAATTTTTAGATATATTAAAATTTATAAAATGAATGAAAATTTACTAAAGATAAAACTACCAGATTTTAACCTAAACTGCTCAGCCCAAAAAATTCTCATACTTTAAATATAACTATTACAACTATACCAAAAGCTACTATCGTTATAATTTGCACGGATTCCGTGCACTGAGTTTTCAAAGTGTTAAATTCAAAAAATGTGATTTGCTCCTCACTTTCAAGGCGACCTTGGTCTAACTCGCTATAAATGAAGATGAAGTATATTATAATATTGGTGTCGGTGCCTATCTATACTCGACTTGAATACGGCAAGATTAAAATTCTGAGTTTTCAATTTTATAGTATAATACAAATTGAAGTGGGTGTAATTAAAGAAGGCTTCACTAATAATTGTAGTGATATAACTTAACACTATGTATTAAACTTCAATCTGTTCTCTATATCAAAAGGATACAGTTATGGGAGGTGGAATTGCTTTTTCTTGTTTACTATGTGAGTAATTATATATTAAAATATTTTGCCACTTCTAATGCGGATGACAAATTCCAATAAATAATCTCAAGTTGGAGATTATTCATGAACTACTCATTAACACAAGAGGGCCAAAAATATGATTTCGATCGTATTAGACCATAATCGACTATTCAAAGTCGGTATTTAATATTCCAAAAAGGAAAAATAGAAATTACCACATGCAATAAAAGGACGGCAATGACAAAAATAAACGCGGTAGAAGATGTTTAGGGAAGGTCAACTAATTCACTTAACAAACTTAGGCAGTTCTGAAGCGTTTGTATTCTCTTCATTT
Organism: Hexamita inflata; assembly: GCA_963988835.1. Lineage (NCBI taxonomy): Eukaryota > Fornicata > Diplomonadida > Hexamitidae > Hexamita > Hexamita inflata. The sequence continues at coordinate 75,814 of CAXDID010000994.1, forward strand.
CTGGGTCCAACGGATGAATTCATAAAATATTGTACCAATCTGAACTAGTTATATCACTTGTTTAAGATGTCCCTGTGTAATTTCTGCGTTTTAGTCAACAAAACTAATTTATGAAAGATTTTATCTCGAAAATATATGGTAGTTAAGCCTGATTGGAGAAAAGAATAAGAGGATCCAATGATTGGTATACGGACGCAATATGTAATTTATAACTAGTAGCGCAAGCACTGGACCTGCAGAGGACCTCGGTGTTCATCTTCAACTGGGTCAATCTGAACGATTTTAGGTATTTCTTAATCACGAAAAACAATGGAGGACTTTTCCTTTCAATCTCAACCGGGAGCTCAAGATGAAGTATTGGTACTTCGCTTAATTAGAATTATAATTCAGGTAGTTACAGTCGCTTTCATTCTCAATATTCAAATAATGAATGCATTTTTGTTTCTTGAAGAATGGAATCAAGTGAGTTAGTCGGGCCCAGCATTAAATAATATATTGATGCTACTCTAAAACAACAGTTATTTTACTTATGATCTTCCACTTCCATTTCATAATGAGAAATCAATTTTCTTGATTGTTAAATTATACAACGTTAGGTAAAGTTGAAACTTATTATTGAAGTATATACAGAGTTATATACGTTAATTATTGTAGCACAGCTATCCAAGGCTCAACCAGGCCTTGATGTGATTGAAGCACTTTACAAATCAATAGTAAATAGAGTTAATGAGTGTATTGATGAGGAGGGAGAACACACTCATTATTGAGCCGGGCAGTGATATAAGTAAGATTCAAATAATAAACTTCATTCTTCTTCCTAATTCAAAAAAGCATTTCGAGGGCCCACCACTGTAATTTCATTCAGGTTCAGTGATAGATGTTTATGGTTTAGTGACTGCTGTGCATGATTTAGTAACAACTGTTTTTAATTAGTGATTGCGGGTTTAATATTTAGTGTCTCTTGTTTGCAGTTTAGCAACCTGTGTTTTAAATTCTACATCTGATGTTTTAAATTTAGTGATGGCGGTTTTTTAATTCAGTAATTGATGTTTTTTAATTCTATAACCGACGTTTTTAATTTAAGAAAAAAGATTAAGGTACAGTGTTTAGGGTATAACTCACAGTGTTTACATATAGTAACGCTAGTTTATAGATTAGTGCTCCCGTGTTCATTTAGTGGGGTTTTTGTGTTTATAGTTTAAGCTTCGTCAATATAAAATACATCTTAAAAGATTGAATGTTGATGATATCTCATTTTAATATATATAATATATAATATATATTTTGTCTTACTAAAATTATTTGAATGAGTAACAAAATTACGGCCTAGGTGAAATTACATTTAAATAAAAACTTCAAATTTTCAAAGTACTGTACATGCAAATGTTTTTGAGATCTATGATCTATGGGTGGTTTTTTTACGCGATTTGTACGTGATTTTTCTTCTGTACGCGGAGTACGAATCACGTACAACAAACTTGCTTTTCGTACGCAAATATTATTTTTGTACGCAAAATGAGCAATTCATTTAGATATTTTAAGATATTCATGAGATTTCAATAAATAAGATAGGAAAATTGATTATTTAGTGATAATACGTACAAATTTTCTAATATTTTCCACTTTAAATGTAATGTATTCAAAATATTTCTAATAACAAGATTGAAGTCTGAAAAATACAATTTATTAGTATATATTGCTAAAATACATCACTAATTCAACATTATGAATTTATTTATAACACTTTGCTTGATAAAATAATACTAATTGTAATATAATGTATCTAAATATAATGTATTTATGAATATATTTCATATTATTATAAAAATATAATTATTTACTAATTTAACACCTTTTACAACACAATAAGAATAGTTACGATGTTTACACTGATATATTAGAATAATAGTAAGTATATACACATAATATTAATATTTCACTCCAATATATATGTTAACTAAATTTCAAATTAATTTCAAGTAAAATTATTAAACTACTAATATTTAAAGATTATTTAGTTATATTAACTGTTAAAATAGCAATATATAATAAAGTTGAACGATATTTATAAATAAATATAATATTTCGTACGCAATTTCATTTTTGTACGTAACGTACAATGTACGCGTGCGTAAAACTTACGCAGACTTTTCGTACGCAATATTTTTTGGGTACGCAAATGCGTACGAAAAACCACCCCTACTATGATCAGTGAAAAAACGCACATCTTTATAAAGACGCACATGTTTTTGACGATATGCAGATGGTCTATAATTTTTTGTGATTTCCATATATTAATACAACACAGTAGCAACATATTAATTAATCGCCACTTCAATGAAAATCTTCGTTTCAGTTGGAACAACAGAATTTAAACCACTTACAGATTCACTTACATCAGGTAAATCTGCTGAATTATTATAAGAACATTAAATAATTGTATAATATGGTACTGCTGAACCCTAACAGTATGGTAAAAATACAGAAGTATTTGCATTCACTCGTGAAATATCTAAATATATAGAAAATGCTGATTTAGTAATATCTCACGCTGCTGCAGGAACTCGTTTAGATGTTATAGCAAAGCTTAAACCTCATTTGATGGTTTGTAATGATACATTAGCTGGTAACCACTAAATGGAGATGGTCAACGCAAATTTATAAAATAAATCTTGTAGGGTATTTGAAAATACAGCAGCTTTCGAAAGATATCTGGAAACAGTTAATTTATAAAGTGAATGCATAGAAATGGTTAAAAACGTAACTTGTGAGGCTAAAGATGCTACAATTTTCACACAAATGATAGATGATTTAAGAAGAAAGAAAACTAGCAGTGGAACTACAAAAATAATAGCAGTTGTAGGATTATTGATATTTGTAACATCAAAATTAGCACAAATAACAAAGTGAAAAAAACTGTGTAATAATATATATTTATTTACTAGTAGTATTGATCTCATCTTAATTCTTATTATATTATGATATAGTAGCAAGTGTTGATTACCATGTAATTCAATTGATATACCGTAAGGTAAAATCTTAAATATCAGACTATGTAGCATAATATAGTATAATACTATTATAGTATATTATAGTAGTGATATTATATTTTATGTTTCACAATAATGTATCTTTTGTTGAGAACATTTATATTTTAATAAGTATCCAATCAAATTATTTGTAATTTCTGTTATTTAACAAATTTCTACTACTTTTTAAAACATTTTTTCAATCAATATTATTAAAAAACATAATTATTTAACACATTTTATTATAACTATTGAGTAGTTGTAATAACCTCAAAAATTAGCAAATAATAATCAATTTGATTCAGTTATACTGATTGATTGATTAGTTAATTATAAATGTTTATTTATTGTTTAGTGTAAGTTTGGCAGTTATTCTGGCCACTTCACCTCTTATTATTAATGATGAATATTGTGAGCGTATATGCCTTCAATGTGTTCTCTGTGTCAGAATTCGAGTTCTGCTACAATTTCGCGTTCTTTACTCCATTTTAGGAAACGGTCGTAATTAATGAGGTAATTTCTTTCGACAATCCGGCCACTCGTGAAGCCTGCAAGCAAACCACAAATGTCCTTTTCAAAGAGACTTCCAAACGCATTATCCAGCTGCAGATAACAGCAAACGTGCACGTGAACCAAGCTTTCTCCCTCTTCCACTACATCTACAGCGACATCGTAATCCAGGACTCCAAGATAGACTTAACTTTGATTGATGGAACCAACGCAGTTGTTTCAATAGTGAACTGGGCCGTTAGCGAGTACAAAATTGAGATCTTTTAATCGAACATCTCAATCAGCTCAAGTTTATCTCTTAATTCCTTCATGCTTTTGAACACTGAAAAAGATCTTCTTATCAACAGAAGCCAGATCTAGTATGTTTTGAGCGGAACGGTTTCAAGGTTCTACGGTATCTCCAAAGAGTTATTTGGGAGCAAAATAGAAAACACCACTTTCGACTACCAAGTTTCTTCTACAAATGGTTGGGCTATGGTTGAAACATAGATCGGCGCACTCACTCTCAAGAACATTACATTCTCAGGAATTTTGTCAGGAACTGATGTCTACGGCCTTGTTGACGAAGCTTAATCAACAGTCTCAGTTGATACGGTAATTTTCAAACTTACCCTGAATGCCTTGTCTTAAGCATGCGCATTCGTTAACCAAGCTACCACTGGTAAAATAACGTATAAAGATATTTCCTACCCTGGAATCCCAGGTTCTCCTCTGAACCCAAGCACGGTTTTCGGATCATCAGTTAAGTGCCCGTGCTTTGAAGGCGCTCAGCTCACAAAAGGTGTTTGTTATTGTACTCCAGAGTCCAAATTCGATAATGCGAATTCAATTTGTAAGTGTGATTCCGGTCGGCCGCTGATGAACGGTCTTTGTAAGTGCCCTGAAAATTCAGTCTTATAAGATAATGATTGCGTGTGTTAGCCAACGAATTCCGTCATGGATAACGGGGTTTGCACTTGTGACTCGAGTTCCTTTAAGACTAGTCTTTCTGGTTAAACTCTCACGTGTTAAGCGTGCCCAGGTGGAGCCATTTCAAATAGTGGACGAACTACCTGTATTTGCTCTGGAGATTATTATTATAAACCAGATAACACCTGCAACAAGTGCCCTGATAATTCGGTGGTTTCAAATAACGCGTGTTCTTGTGATACTCATTCATACGAAGTTAGTTCATCAGGAGGCCTTCCGACCTGCTTCAAGTGCCCTGACAGTTCAACTCCAGATAAAATAGGAAAGACTTGCGATTGTTCTGGGAACTTCTTCTACTCTTCTTCGAACAACTCCTGCACCGCTTGTGGGGCCAACTCAACTGTATAAAATAATATTTGCGTTTGCAACGCTAACTCTTACGAAGTCAGTAATAACGCAGGCTCATTAGTTTGCTTCACGTGCCCAGTTAATTCCGTTTCTCAAAACGATTCAAAGACCTGTCTTTGTAATGGAAACTTTTTCTATAAGTCTTCGGATAATACTTGCGTTGAATGTCCAGCGGATTCCTCGCCAGATAACACCATATAGACTTGCGTTTGTGCCAACTTCAAATAGTATATTTCTGCCACACCTGCTTGTCAGTCATGTCCTCTCAACAATTATTACGAGCTTTCCACCAACTCATGCGTTCCTTGCGATTCGGGCAAGTTCTACAACTCTTCGAACAACGTTTGTGTCTCTTGTTTACTTAACTCTCATGTTGATGGAAACGGGTGCACATGCGATTCAAATTCGTTCTAGGTTTCAAAGGTAGATGGAGTGGCCACTTGCACCAAATGTCCAGATGCATCTGCTCCTGATGCTGGTTAAACGACTTGCGTTTGTAACACCTTCTTCCAGTACATTTCGGCTTCGAACACCTGTCAGGCCTGTCCTCTCAACAACTTTTACGTCCCAGGCAGCAATTCATGTTCTCCTTGCCCGGCCAACTAGTTCTACGATATTTCTAGCAATCTATGTGTAGCTTGCCTAGCCAACTCTGCTGTAAGCGGGACGGGATGCGTTTGTAATGCTGATTCCTACCAAACTGCCATCAATAGTGGTGTTGCTACTTGTACTTAATGTTCTCCTGGAATATCGGATATTAATGGAGACTAAACTTCATGCATATGCAGAAACGACTTTTTCTATACTCCTTCTGGTAATTCTTGCACAGCATGCCCAGACCATTCCAAAGTTTCTAATAATATTTGCAACTGTGTTCCAGAGGCTTATACAGAAAGTGTTTCTGGATTAATTCCAAAGTGTTTCCTTTGCCCAACTAACTCAAACCCAGACAATACCACAAAAACTTGTGTTTGCAATGGAAACTTCTTCTATTCATCTGTTGGTAATTCTTGCACAGAATGCCCAGCAAACTCGAATGTGATAGACAACGTCTGCACCTGCAACATTATTTCTGGGCAGTCCATACAGTCCGGGTCGTGCCAGTGCACTAACGCGAACGCGTATGTTTCCGGTTCCGCGTGCGTCTGCCCCACGTACGCGCCGCTGGTTTCGACCACCTGCACCTGCCCTGCCAACTCGGCCATCGTCTCCAACGCCTGCAAGTGCAACTTGGACTCTTTCACTCTAAGCATCTCCGGAAACACTCTCGTCTGCCAGGCTTGTCCCGCCAACTCAGCTCCTGATGCTGGATAAACAACTTGCGATTGTATTGGAAACTTCTTCTACTCTTCTTCGAACAACTCCTGCACCGTTTGTGGGGCCAACTCAACTGTATAAAATAATATTTGCGTTTGCAACGCTAACTCTTACGAGGTCAGTAATAACGCAGGCTCATTAGTTTGCTTCACGTGCCCAGTTAATTCCGTTTCTCAAAACGATTCAAAGACCTGTCTTTGTAATGGAAACTTTTTCTATAAGTCTTCGGATAATACTTGCGTTGAATGTCCAGCGGATTCCTCGCCAGATAACACCATATAGACTTGCGTTTGTGCCAACTTCAAATAGTATATTTCTGCCACACCTGCTTGTCAGTCATGTCCTCTCAACAATTATTACGAGCTTTCCACCAACTCATGCGTTCCTTGCGATTCGGGCAAGTTCTACAACTCTTCGAACAACGTTTGTGTCTCTTGTTTACTTAACTCTCATGTTGATGGAAACGGGTGCACATGCGATTCAAATTCGTTCTAGGTTTCAAAGGTAGATGGAGTGGCCACTTGCACCAAATGTCCAGATGCATCTGCTCCTGATGCTGGTTAAACGACTTGCGTTTGTAACACCTTCTTCCAGTACATTTCGGCTTCGAACACCTGTCAGGCCTGTCCTCTCAACAACTTTTACGTCCCAGGCAGCAATTCATGTTCTCCTTGCCCGGCCAACTAGTTCTACGATATTTCTAGCAATCTATGTGTAGCTTGCCTAGCCAACTCTGCTGTAAGCGGGACGGGATGCGTTTGCAATGCGGATTCGTACCAGGTATCTCTAGTCAATGGTGTTGCGACATGTACATAATGTCCAAGCGGATCAACGATTAACGCTGGAAAGACTTCTTGCGATTGTACTGGATTATTTTTCTACACCTATTCCAATAACTCGTGCACGGCTTGCCCAACCTACACCAAAGAAGTTACGAATAATGTGTGTATATGTCATGATTCAGCTAATACGCAAGTTGTTGATAATGTTTGCACGTGCAAAGTTAAGTACTAGTATATTGAGTTAGTTTAGTCAACTCCTCCATCTTGTTGGTGCCCATACGGATGCGGAGCTGTATCAAATAACGCATGCGTTCTTAACGGAAAAGTGATTGATCCAACTGGTTCAACTTAATCATCTCAAATTTGCGTGGATTCTTGTTCCTACCCGAAAGTGAACCTTGTAAACGGATATTGCAACTGTCCGGTTGGAGCTACCTGGGATACCGCTTCAAAATCTTGTAAGTGCACTGCTTAATATAAATATGGTAGTAACGTTTTGTAATATCCGTTCTGGGGAATTGGAGTCAATATGGGCTGGGTGAATGATGCCCAGGGCGGTATGCGCTGTTGCTCGAGCAATGATCTTAATAGAGGAGATAACTACATATACTACTTATGCAATGATATCGCTTCCAGCGATTACGCAAGTGTTGGATCTAATAATAACAAGGGATGGGTTTGCTATGGAGCCTGCAGTCCAAATATAGGGAACAAAAGAACTGGAAACTGAGTGAAACGATCATAAACATTCTAAATTTAACCAAATATTATATATCAACATACTTTTATGACATGTGTATTGATGTGGAATTTGTATCTGATCTAATTAAATATTAACTGCAAGATAAATGTTTGTTTTTGCTAATTTTGAATCTCTCTCTTAACTTTTTCGAAATATCATGCGTTTAAACTTTAAACTGAGTATAAAAGGTGAAGACAAATTGTGAAGGCGGCAAAGGGTCAACGAATGATAGTTTAAGAACATTTACATTCTTCAAGCGCTAGTGGTGATCGGACATTAATAAAATTAAAGCTCTTAATTCAGCAGTAAATATGAATTTGGTCAAATAATTAAGCTTCGTTCAACAGCTCCAGTCATTACCTAACGAGTAATAACTGCAGTCTTGACGATTTTGAAGGCTAATTTACGCATCAGAGGCTCAATTCAAATTTAAATTGAAGAATTCTGAAGGGGTTGAAGAGATTAAAAATCAGCTTTCTTAAAAGTGTTCCAAAACCATCAAAATGTCTTGGATACCGTTAAGATCGCTTCTCTGATTCAATCTTGGAGCTTATACTTGAGTTTGGCTCAAGTTGTGAAGGTGGATTCGGACGACAAGTTCATTTATCGATTTTTAAGAAGGGGTAGAAAGTGAAGCTATGAGTTGGTGGCATAGCAATTGAAGCTATACGAAATCATGCCACCCACAGATGTTATTTTGGAAACGGTTGTATCAACGACTATCCTTTTGAACAACAATAACAGTGTTATTTCTCTCAGATAACTCCAGATTCACTTCATAGTGACGAATCAACGAAGGAAAATGATCTGATGGGCTGCATCTGGAAGCTACGTGAAAGTTGAGAGATTTGTTGAGTATTATCTGACCTGGTGTAGTGAGAGCGTTATTAGTGATAATTAGTGTGCTTAATTATCATCTAAAAAGCAATCAGGCTTGCTCAAACTATTCCGTTTCATTGTGGATCAACTCATCCTATCTCATCAAAAGAAAGGAAGTTGAATATTTTTGATTAAATTTTTTGTGAATATTTCATCAAAGTTGGTCACTTACGTTACAACAAGGTGCCCAACATATGTCTTTTATGTGAAAAAGCTGATTTTTTAGTTCGTTCTAATATGAAAATATTTAGATTATTTGATGAAAAAACGCAAGTGCTTTATGATAATAAAGCTGATAATAAATGTTAGTTATTTTTACTTGATTATTAAATTTCATCTTTTCAATGTTTTTATTGTTGCCGGTACCTATCTAAAATAAATATTATTGTATTATATACAAAAATGAGAATGGCTCATTGATAACTAAATCACATGTGTTGACTATCCTTTTAAATGGCTATTTTGAGTATTTGTTATATATTTGAGGTTCTGAATAAATCAGTAAAATTTTGAAATGTAGATTGTCTAAATCGACTCGATTAAAAAATTAATATTAATTGTTAGCGTCTTTTTTATAAACTTGACACACATTTTGACATTTGGTGATGGGGCACAAAATGATAAATGGCACACCACTTAAGGTGCTATTTTTAAAACAATTTTAGCTAAAATATATTGTAATGAAAGCTAATTATGACAAAAAACTTATAAGTATATATTATAATGCATAAATTTACTCACATTTAGCTAAATTCGTCATTATTGTATTGTTCTAGTTTCATAAACCCATTCCTTCTTTTGATCCGGACCAAAGTTGATGTATGAGTATATACCAATGAAGTAGGACTTATCGTCACTGGACCCCGCTCTACCACAAGCGGGCTTTAGATGTTCAATTTATATGAGTTGACACAGTAATCGAGTTTGGACGGAGATTAGCTGGCGGGTTGTAATTAATTGAATGAATTTGTTTTACCATGACCACGAATACTTTAGTAAAATTTTATTTAAATTATGCCTCACACTCCAAAATTTACACTTCAAATATGCTTTTAAATACTTACTTTAATTAAGGAACCAAAATCTAGCTGGACTGACTAACATGGGAATCGTCGTTAAATAATGTGGTTCAACACTGGATAAAATAGTTTTGATGAAAAAATAGAATATAAATCGTCCTTTGCTATTTTCAAGTTTTAATTGATGAATATTTAATATTTACAGGAAACTTGTCGATGGTCTGTCTGCAATTTCATCTAGCTATCTAATAACGAAATATTAACCTGAGTTTCTGTATGTTCCTAGTTTTAGTATAATACCCAAAGAAAAGCAGCTGTTGTTTGGTACCTAAACCTCGAGTGGTATTTCCGGAGGTTCAAGTTTTTTGTTGGATATATACTAAAATGATGATTACAACAACATTAAAGTTTGATGGAATAAAAACTTTTCCAAAATCACACAAATTTTCAAGTTAACGATTTTTCGATTTCTTCACCGTGCTAATTTGAGCCTTTCGAATAAATAATTTAATAAGAAGACGTGTTTCCTCTTTTACACATGTTAGTTTTCCATGTTCGTTGATTAATAACGATATTCTCAATTCCTAATTTAAAATAACAACTCCCAACGATTAATATATAAACTCTTCGTATTATTGACATGATTTTGTAATTAAATCATGAAATTTTTGTCAATGCCCTATTATTCTGCTTCAATAATACTTTGTAGCACAATTAACATTTTCGTTACATTTTAGTTCGGCTATTACAGAACTTAATCAAAATTATAAGCGTTATTTTTGTTAAGTACGGTAATTAGGTACGGTATTAAGTACGGTAATTAGAAAAATTAATGATAGAATATTTATGAGTTCCACTTCATCTCGAATGGTTTTCGTAGTAGTAAAATATCAAAATATTAATGTATCAAAGTGCTGAACAACGCAATATTAAATACAACACAGATGTATTACTCAATTATACAATATGTATCGTTTATTGCAAAAATAATGTTATGATATTTACTACGTTCATTAAAAGTGAATATAGAGTCGCATTAAAAGAGTTCTACAAGTTACATTATCCGGAGATTGTCGAATACGAATAATAACATTTTCGGGTGCAGTAAATAAAACAATGCTGTCAGGCTAGTATTATCTCGAATTTAATTATACTGAAATGTAATTAATAAGCTTACAGCTGTTTAATCTACAATTAATGATGCTATAGTGATTCTTTAATATTAGTTAACATAATATACATATTGACAGCTTGAAACCATTTGACTGCCTTTATAAATTAATTTTAGAAAATATATTGTTGTTAGATGATATCATGAATATTTTCACAGTAAGTTAAGTAGATTATTATAATAACTTTGATAATAGTTTTAGTGAACTTCGAGTAACTATTGACAATATTTCAAGTGTTTCAAAATGTAATTTAATGTTGTACTAATCAGTAATTAGAAGCATAAAGATAACCTAGCATATATTTCTGGTATAAACAATATTTAAATATAATTTCTAGAAGATATCACTTAATGAGTGTTAAACTAAAAAATTTCATATTTACATATTTCATATTTAAAACTAAATCCCAATGAAAGAATACCTGATCAAAGTATTATTACATGTGCTCTTTTTCTTTTTTATTCAGAGGCTGAAAATAAGTTTGAACCTCCGGAAAATGAGTACGACTATTTTAGTAACTTTGAAGCATATTTTGAATTTTTGTAAACAATAAAATTTTGAAAATGATAAAAATTTTGACTTATCTCAATGTTAAGAGTAGTTAAAGCGAATTCAATTAAACTATAGGATATAGCTATATAAAACTATAGATCATCATTTTAGATAAGTAGTTGCTATTGTGGGAAGTACTAAAAGACCTAAAATTCAATAAATATGGAAGATAAGAAGGAAGGTAAAATATATTAATATTTTACTTTATTATTTTGAAGTACACTTAACTCATAACAATATTAAAATTTCACTCCCAAATTCGAAAAAAGTTTCGGAAGTTTACTGTGAGTTGACCTTTTAAAAATTCGATTTTACAGCCTAATATTATAGAACATTAAATATTTTCTTATCTAATGTAACTTTTACCAAGGCCAGCACTTGTATTGGATTTTTTATTGACTATCATTTTAGTCATCTAGAAGATTGAGCGATATTGTTGATCGTGTTAGTGGTGTGGTAATTTAATAGTAAGTTAGTATATATGTAAATATCATAATATTATAAATCTGTAAATTGAAGAATTAGTTTACTTTGTGAATCTCTTGATAAATTATAAAATAAATATCGTGAGAAGTTCTATGGAAATCCAATTATTCATAATAATGGAATATTCATAATAATGTAAATCATTCAAATTCATATGCAGTCGTAGGATGAATTCTCCTATCAACCGTTTAAAGAGTTAATAAATATCATTGAATAATTCTGGTAAATAATAATTACATAATAATTATAATTTTAACTTGGACATGATTTAAAAAATGAGTTAAATGATTTTATATATAAATAATACATAATATAATCAATAATATCATTCCAGGTATCCGGCCGTCTCGCTCTGCTTGTATTCCTGAATAAGCCCTTCGACGGATTCTTTTGCGCTGATGAAAGCGTCGAGCATTTCGTCGTCTTCCCAGAGTCCTGTTTTTCTGAATTCTTGAATGTAGGCGGCTTTTTCTCCGGTTTCGCCGAATTGTTTCTTGAATTATTTGGTGATGGAGCTGAATACCTCTGCGATGGACGAGTGGTTTGCGAGCATGAGTCCCTGCACGCTTGATTTTTGTTGTACGAGTTGGCTGCTTTTTGAGACGCATATTTGTACGTTGTTGCTGGTCCAGGGTGCGAATTTTACTTGTCTGCGTTCTCTTAGTCTTTGGGTTGATTTTTGTATTTCGCTCACGTCTACGTTTCCGCTGACGATGTTGAGCAGGCTGAGGTAGCATCCGTCTCGTGAGCAGTTTGCGATGCAGTTATTCGGGTGCAGGAGTCTGCGCATGACGTCCAGGACGCTAGTTTTGAGCGTGGCCTGCTTGAATTCGTACATCTGCTTCACCGCTGCTGCTTCGTCGTAGTTCTCCGTGTCAACGTTGATTTAGCTAATTGGAGTGTACCCCGCAAGTAAAAAGTGTAGTCTTGGAGTGGGAACTAAACAACCCACAAGAGAGCTGAGATCGTTCACCATGAAACCGGGAAAACGAAGTGTTTGTGTTGACGCGCTCATAATGCTCGCGATGATTCCGTTCGCTTGGTCAAAACTGGAGCTTGACTGTTGAACGCTCTTCTCAATTAATCTGTCCAGTGAGGTGTTGTCAATAACGACCGTTGAATCTGCGTTCTCGATTAATCTTTGCAAAGTTAAAACGGAGTTGTAGGGCTGAACGACTACGTCCGAAACCTGTTGGTTCGGGAAAACGGAGTAAGTTTGAAGCAGTTTTCTCGGGTAGCGCTCTTAAATCTTTTCGAGTAAGTGGGAGCCCATACCAGAGCCAGAACCGCCTGCGATGGAGTGGGTGAGCATGAAACCGGAGAGTGAGTCGGAGCCCTCCGCTTCCCGGTCGAGCATGTCCAGGATTTGCTCCAAGTATGACTGAGCTTGCTTGTACCCGGAGGCCCAGATGTTACCAGCACCTGTTTACTCCTTGGAGATGAAGATGTTCTCCGGGTTGAAAATTGAGCGAATGGGTGAGGTCTATCTGATGTTAGCTATGACTTTTGGCTCAAGGTCCAATAAAAGCGCACGGGGAACGTAATGGGAGTCGTCAGCCTGGTAGAAGAAGACGTCCTTGCGATCGTCCCCGAAATCGGCGTCAATCTACTGCCCATTTGCCTAAATGCCGTGCTCCTGACACAACTTCTTCCAAAACTCCGCACCTATCTAATTCCCACACTAACCACACTAAACCGTTATTATCTCACGAGGCATTTTTACTATGAGGAGTGGGAAATTTCACAAAATTCTACAGAAAAGCATGTATACGCATTTCACTTTAAATATATAACACAATAAAATAAAAGTATGAATGAAATGAAAGTGTTAATACAATAAAACTGTCTCAAAAGATAAAGTCGCCGCCAAACCTCTTCTTGTCTCTGAAAATGTCGGCCCTCTTCCTGTTCTCGCTCTTCTACATTTCGCTTTCTTTTCTAGATCTCTTTTCACCATCTTGCTTTCCGTCGGCTTATTTCTTGTTCTCCTCTGTCTTCTTCTCTTCAGCAGGCTCTTCCTACTGTTGGCTTCCTTCGCCATCACCAGCGCCGGCTTCTGGACCATCATCAGACTTGTCTGGCTTATCTTCCTTAGCCTTATTATCATGATACGCGTCGGTATCATAACCGGCGACATTCCAGTCGAACACATAATCATAGGTGTAGCCTTCTCTGACAAATAACTCTCTAAACAACTTTCTTAAATAGGCATAATCTGGTCTATCATCGAATCTTAAAGATCTTGTGTAATGAAGGAAAGCAGCGAATTCTGATGGGTAACCTCTGCACAGTTACTCAATAGGGCAACCAAGCTTCTTTTCCAAAATTTTTTCATACTTTTGCTTTTTGGTTTGAGCACGCAATCCTTACCATGGAAGAGATCCCTTGAGGAAATAAACGAAAATGTAACCAAGTGATTCTAAATCGTCTCTTCTTGATTATTCAATACCAAGATGTGTGTTAATTGAGCAATATCTAGCAGTACCAGTAAGCGCCTTGTGTTCTCTGTATGGGATATGATTTCCTCCGACCATATAACGCTTGGAAAGACCATAGTCAATCAGGTAAACAGTTGATTTTCTACGTCCGCGACCAATGCAATAGTTGTCTGGTTTTTAGTCTCTGTGCATAAAGGTCTTGAGATGTAGGAATTCAATTCTTGTGATCATTTGATCAGCAAGCATAAGAGTTGTTTTAAGTGAGAATTATCGCTTACATAACGAGAAGGCGTCTTCAAGTGATGGACCGAGAAGATCCATAACGAGTACGTTGTAGTCGCCTTCTTGTGCGAAATAGTAAATATATGGAATTCCGACGCCTCCCATGAGTAGTTTGTACATTTTTGACTCATATAATAATTGTGGTGGTTTGGCATCTGCTGGTTCGAGCTTGATGGCAACTGGTTCGCTAGTTGCTAAGACGATACCCCTATAGATTTCACCGAACGCGCCGTGTCCGATTCTGGTTTGTAGTTGATATTTTCCGCCAATTCTGAGATCTGTCATGGAAATTATGTGGGGGAGTGGATTAATTTGTTTAGATATTAAATATGTGAATTTACGGACAAATTACTGTTTAGTACAACCGCGCAAATTCCACCTCATAATATGTCTGAAGATACTCTTCGTCTATCATCAGCAAATATGGGCGGTGTGCAAGCTTTCTAAAGAGTAAGCTCAGCGATGGGAAAGCTAGGAAAATCGTACACGTATGCTGAAGAAGCAGCTGATAGTTCGTTCACACCCGGAATTGGTTCATATAACATTTAACGTTCATTTTCGGCCACTTCCAAAATGCCAACAGCATTTTCTTTATCTTCACGTCACCCAGAGCCCCAGAAGAATACGAATGTTGGCCCAGGAACGTACAACGTCTCCCTGAGCAACCTGAACAAATTCGGAGCGTGCATGGCACAGGCCCCACGTACCATAACAACTCACCGCTCCAACACGCCTGAAATAGTTGGCCCAGGTAGTTATAGACCACAATCGCACGGACTAATCGACACCAAGCATGGATTCACTTTGTCATCACGTTATAGCACGCACAAAGATGTAGAATCACCGGGCGTTGGCGCGTACGACATACTTAAAGCAAACAAAACAGATTTCGGAAAGCAAACCATGCAAGGAAGGTACACAGGCTTCCAAAACATGTACATGCAAAGCTCCGTCGCACCAGGAGTAGGCTCATACACCATCGGAAAGAAAGAAGAAAATAAAGGCTTCAGCTTCCCTAGATAGATTAAAACAGGAGTCGAAAGCACAAATCCTGGTGTCGGAGCATACAATATCAAAGTTCCTAGAAGCGGAGCTGGAGTCGGAACACTCGGAGGAAGATACAAAGGAAAACATTTCTGAAACTGTGAGTTGAAAGTATATTTTATTAAACTAAAAAATATCAAAGAATCGAAATTGTTAAAGTTTAAGGTAAAATATAATGATTTTTTAATGTGAAACAGTTACCAATAAAGAGTAAAAAATAAAAGTTTTATGATTATCAATAATATCAGGTATCACAATCTAGCCGTCTCGCTCTGCTTGTATTCCTGAATAAGCCCTTCGACGGATTCCTTTGCGCTGATGAAAGCGTCGAGCATTTCGTCGTCTTCCCAGAGTCCTGTTTTTCTGAATTCTTGGATGTAGGCAGCTTTTTCTCCGGTTTCGCCGAATTGTTTCTTGAATTATTTGGTGATGGAGCTGAATACCTCGGCGATGGACGAGTGGTTTGCGAGCATGAGTCCCTGCACGCTTGATTTTTGTTGTACGAGTTGGCTGCTTTTTGAGACGCATATTTGTACGTTGTTGCTGGTCCAGGGTGCGAATTTTACTTGTCTGCGTTCTCTTAGTCTTTGGGTTGATTTTTGTATTTCGCTCACGTCTACGTTTCCGCTGACGATGTTGAGCAGGCTGAGGTAGCATCCGTCTCGTGAGCAGTTTGCGATGCAGTTATTCGGGTGCAGGAGTCTGCGCATGACATCCAGGACGCTAGTTTTGAGCGTGGCCTGCTTGAATTCGTACATCTGCTTCACCGCTGCTGCTTCGTCGTAGCCTTCCGTGTATGACTTCAGATTTACTACAGAAATCCGCATATAGGAGGGGTCCGGCCCCATTTATAAGAGGGCTGACCAATGATTTTCGGACCCCCTGTGTAAATGAATCCAGTCTTACTAAATACCCTCATAAATAGCTTATATTTATGATTATTTCAGCTATTTTCAATAATATTATGATACAAAATGATAATTCAGAAGTGAGGTTCGTCATTTATAAGAGGGTTAGGAGCATTTTTGGATTGGGTAACCCCTCTTATAAATGGGGCCGGACCCCCTAATAAATGAAAAGGGACCACTCTTATATGCGGAATTCTGTAGAAGTCAACTAAATTGGCTTGAGAATAACATAAATTCATAACTTAGATTAAAATGTATAGACATAGATTCAATTACATCAGATTAACATTCATATTTTGTATCTATTGTTGTATAACATTTTGATTGCATATTATAAATATTAGCATAATATTGAAAATTATATTAATTTGAAATTTGTCTAATGAAATTAATTCAAACTCCATTAAACAAATTTCAATTATAAATATCTATAATAATATATAATATGATAATAAAATACAATTTCCACCTCCATATATGCTCAGTTATTTGATAAGCGTGCAACAACACGTGACTTCGATGGCCGAGTTCAACTACTGCTACAACTTCATCTACGAAGACCCCATGGGCGCCGGACAAATTATCACCGGGGCCGTCACGTTCGACGACCCACTGCCCAGGACCTTGTGCAACAAGACGACGAACTCCATCTTCCGGACCACCCACACGCCGGTCGTCCAGTTCCGGATCGACGCCGAGGTGGACCTCGCGAGCTCCAACTTCTCGCTCTTCTTCATGACCATGACCGACCTGGTGATCCAGGACTCGCGCGTGGAGCTCACGCTCAAGAACGGCCAGCACAACGACGTCCGCGGCATCCTCAGCTGCAACACGGACTTCGACCTGGAGCTCTTCGCGGTCTCCGTCAAGATCCAGTACGACGCGCTCTCCGCGTTCTACGGCCTCACCTTCAAGATGAAGACCAAGCTGGTTCTGAACCAGACCAAGTTCGAGGTGTCCGGGACCCAGACCGACATCTTCTTCGGCCTCGCACACCAGCTCGCCGCCTGCCACATCGAGAACTCTTCGTTCGCCTTCCAAGCCACTTCTTTGAAGGGCTGGGCGCTGGTCGAAGTCCAGACGGAGGCCCTCTCGATCAAGAACATCAGCCTCTCCGGCGCCCTCTCCGGGAACGAGGTATACGGCCTCGTCTACGAAGCCCAGGCCGCCGTCTCCATCGACGCGATCCTCTTCTCTCTGGTCATGAACGGGGCCGCGAGCGCCTGCGCCTTCGTCTTCAAGGTGACCGGCGCCGGGTCTGTTTCCCAAAGCGGGATTTCCTTCTCCGGAATCTCGAACGGCCCTCTCGCCCCTAGCGCGTTGTCTGTCGGCCTCACCTGCCCGTGTCCGCCCGGCGCCTGGCTGACGAAAGGCGTCTGCCACTGCACCGCCGACTCCGCGTTCGATTCTGTTTCGTAGACCTGCAAGTGCACGTCGGGCCTTCCTCTCACGGCCGGGCTCTGCAACTGCCCAGCGAACTCGGTTTTGGTGGGAGCCGCGTGCGTGTGCCAGCCGGCCAACACGGTCCTGGACAACGGCGTCTGCAAGTGCACGGTCACCGGCCAGGAGATAGTCGCTGGGGTGTGTCAGTGTACGACCTCCGGGGCCTTCGTCTCGGGTGGGGCGTGCACCTGCGGCGTTGACTCGCTCAACTCCTCGAACACCTGCAGCTGCCCGACCGGCGCGACTTTGGTGTCCGGAACCTGCACCTGCTCGAACACGTACGCGTACGTTTCCGGCTCTTCCTGCGTGTGCCCGACACACGCCACTCTCGCCGGAAGCGTTTGTACCTGCCCGTCCAACTCCGTCATCGTAAACCACGTCTGCGCCTGCAACGTTATTTCTGGGCAGTCCATGCAGTCCGGGTCGTGCCAGTGCATCAACGCGAACGCGTATGTTTCCGGTTCCGCGTGCGTCTGCCCCACTTACGCGCCGCTGGTGTCGACCACCTGTACCTGCCCGGCCAACTCGGCCATCGTCTCCAACGCCTGCAAGTGCAACTCGGACTCTTTCACTCTAAGCATCTCCGGAAATACTCTCGTATGCCAGGTTTGTCCGGCCAACTCAGCTCCTGATGCTGGATAAACGACCTGTGAGTGTTCTGGAAACAGCTTCTACTCTTCTTCGAACAACTCCTGCACCGCTTGTGGGGCCAACTCTACCGTTTCGAGTAATATTTGTGTTTGTGACGCTAACTCATATTAAACGAATAACGTTTCTGGATCTCTTACCTGCTTCACCTGTCCGGTTGGATCTGTTTCCAACAATAATACAAAGACCTGTGATTGTTCTGGAAACAGCTTTTACAAATCCTCAGACAATTCGTGCACTGCATGCCCAGCAAGTTCCGTGGTAACTTCGAACGTTTGTGTTTGTAACACCTACTTCCAGTACATCTCGGCTTCGAATACCTGTCAGGCCTGTCCTCTCAACAACTTTTACGTCCCAGGCAGCAATTCATGTTCTCCTTGCCCGGCCAACTAGTTCTACGATATTTCTAGCAATCTATGTGTAGCTTGCCTAGCCAACTCTGCTGTAAGCGGGACGGGATGCGTTTGTAATGCGGATTCCTACCAAACTTCCATCAATAGCGGTGTTGCTACTTGTACTTAATGTCCTCCTGGATTATCGGATATTAATGGAGACTAAACTTCATGCATATGCAGAAACGACTTTTTCTATACTCCTTCTGGTAATTCTTGCACAGCCTGCCCAGACCATTCCAAAGTTTCTAATAATGTTTGCAACTGTGTTCCAGAGGCTTATACAGAAAGTATTTCTGGATTAGTTCCAAAGTGTTTCCTTTGCCCAGCTAATTCAAACCCAGACAATACCACAAAAACTTGTGTTTGCAATGGAAACTTCTTCTATTCATCTGTTGGTAATTCTTGCACAGAATGCCCAGCAAACTCGAATGTGATAGACAACGTCTGCACCTGCAACGTTATTTCTGGGCAGTCCATGCAGTCCGGGTCGTGCCAGTGCACCAACGCGAACGCGTATGTTTCCGGTTCCGCGTGCGTCTGCCCCACGTACGCGACGTTGGTGTTGACCACCTGTACCTGCCCGGCCAACTCGGCCATCGTCTCCAACGCCTGCAAGTGCAACTCGGACTCTTTCACTCTAAGCATCTCCGGAAATACTCTCGTATGCCAGGTTTGTCCGGCCAACTCAGCTCCTGATGCTGGATAAACGACCTGTGAGTGTTCTGGAAACAGCTTCTACTCTTCTTCGAACAACTCCTGCACCGCTTGTGGGGCCAACTCTACCGTTTCGAGTAATATTTGTGTTTGTGACGCTAACTCATATTAAACGAATAACGTTTCTGGATCTCTTACCTGCTTCACCTGTCCGGTTGGATCTGTTTCCAACAATAATACAAAGACCTGTGATTGTTCTGGAAACAGCTTTTACAAATCCTCAGACAATTCGTGCACTGCATGCCCAGCAAGTTCCGTGGTAACTTCGAACGTTTGTGTTTGTAACACCTACTTCCAGTACATCTCGGCTTCGAATACCTGTCAGGCCTGTCCTCTCAACAACTTTTACGTCCCAGGCAGCAATTCATGTTCTCCTTGCCCGGCCAACTAGTTCTACGATATTTCTAGCAATCTATGTGTAGCTTGCCTAGCCAACTCTGCTGTAAGCGGGACGGGATGCGTTTGTAATGCGGATTCCTACCAAACTTCCATCAATAGCGGTGTTGCTACTTGTACTTAATGTCCTCCTGGATTATCGGATATTAATGGAGACTAAACTTCATGCATATGCAGAAACGACTTTTTCTATACTCCTTCTGGTAATTCTTGCACAGCCTGCCCAGACCATTCCAAAGTTTCTAATAATGTTTGCAACTGTGTTCCAGAGGCTTATACAGAAAGTATTTCTGGATTAGTTCCAAAGTGTTTCCTTTGCCCAGCTAATTCAAACCCAGACAATACCACAAAAACTTGTGTTTGCAATGGAAACTTCTTCTATTCATCTGTTGGTAATTCTTGCACAGAATGCCCAGCAAACTCGAATGTGATAGACAACGTCTGCACCTGCAACGTTATTTCTGGGCAGTCCATGCAGTCCGGGTCGTGCCAGTGCATCAACGCGAACGCGTATGTTTCCGGTTCCGCGTGCGTCTGCCCCACTTACGCGCCGCTGGTGTCGACCACCTGTACCTGCCCGGCCAACTCGGCCATCGTCTCCAACGCCTGCAAGTGCAACTCGGACTCTTTCACTCTAAGCATCTCCGGAAATACTCTCGTATGCCAGGTTTGTCCGGCCAACTCAGCTCCTGATGCTGGATAAACGACCTGTGAGTGTTCTGGAAACAGCTTCTACTCTTCTTCGAACAACTCCTGCACCGCTTGTGGGGCCAACTCTACCGTTTCGAGTAATATTTGTGTTTGTGACGCTAACTCATATTAAACGAATAACGTTTCTGGATCTCTTACCTGCTTCACCTGTCCGGTTGGATCTGTTTCCAACAATAATACAAAGACCTGTGATTGTTCTGGAAACAGCTTTTACAAATCCTCAGACAATTCGTGCACTGCATGCCCAGCAAGTTCCGTGGTAACTTCGAACGTTTGTGTTTGCAACACCTACTTCCAGTACATCTCGGCTTCGAATACCTGCCAGGCCTGTCCTCTCAACAACTTTTACGTCCCAGGCAGCAATTCATGTTCTCCTTGCCCGGCCAACTAGTTCTACAACATTTCCAACAACGGATGCGTGGCGTGCCTAGCCAACTCTGCCGTGAGCGGAGTCGGGTGTTCTTGTAACTCGGATTCGTACCAGGTTTCGAAGGTGGACGGAGTTGCGACTTGCACCAAATGCCCTGCCGGTTCTGCACCAAATGCTGGTTAAACGACCTGCGTCTGTACTGGCAATTTCTTCTATTCATCTTCGAATAACACCTGCACCGCTTGCGGAGCCAACTCCACCGTTTCGAGTAACGTTTGTGTTTGCAACGCTAACTCGTACTAGACCAACAACGTTTCTGGTGTCCTCACCTGCTTCACGTGCCCTGTTAACTCGGTTGCCGACAACACTTTGAAAACGTGCGTTTGTAACGGAAATTACTTCTACATCGCGGCGACTTATTCATGCACCTATTGCGGCGATAACACCGTCGTTTCGAATAATTTATGCGCATGCAACACCAACTCGTATCTGACTTTTAATAACTCTGGCGTCCTTACTTGTTTCCTGTGCCCCGCGAATTCAGTTCCGAACAGCCTTGCGTATACTTGTGTTTGTAATGGGGTAAACTTCTATTCACCATTAGATAACACGTGCACAACGTGCGGTGCCAACACAAACATCGCTGATAACTTGTGCGCTTGCAACGCGGATTCATATCTCACTTCGAATTCATCCGGAGTTTTAACTTGTATTCAATGTCCAGTTGGAGTTTCTGATATAAACGCAGAATACACTTCTTGCGTTTGCAAAAACAATTTCTACTACAGCCCGTCCGGAAATAACTGCACTGCTTGTCCAGTTGGTTCAACTGTTGTAAACAATATATGCTCTTGCGGTTCAATGTCATACACGGTAAGCGTAGTTGGAAACGTGATGAACTGTCACGTATGTCCAACTGGATCAACTCCAAATAACGTAACCAAAACATGTGCTTGTAACTCCAACTTATTGTTTTATTCGTCTGGAAATAACACGTGCACAAACTGCCCCGCAAATTCAGTTACGATCAATAATGTCTGTACTTGCAACGTTATTAAGTATTAATACATGAATAACAATGTTTGCGTTTGCTATGATGCTGCGAATACACAAATAATCAATAACGAGTGCGTTTGTAAAATTTAATATTAGTATATTTAAATGGCTATTGCAACTCCAGCGTGTTGGTGTCCATGGAATTGTTCGAATATTGTAAATAATGCATGCAATATTTACTGGAATGGATCTAATTACTACATTTAAGCCGGCGGATATAATGCTTCAACATCACTATGTAAACCATGCCCATCTGGGATGACACCTACAACAGATAAATCTAGTTGTGTATGTGGCACAATAAATTCTTACTTTAACGCGACAGCAGGAGCCTGTTATTGCCCTTATGGTTCGAATAATGTTTCGAACAGTTGTAATTGTCCGGCTGGAACAACCATTTAAAACATTTCATCTGTTCCTACTTGCGTGTGCGCAACGCAGTTCGCGTATTTGAATTCAAATACGTGCGTTTGCCCGACTGACTCGACGAATATCTCGAACGTGTGCACGTGTCCGCCTGGAATGACAATCGAAACCGCGACACAGAAGTGCAAGTGCACGGCCCAGTTCACGCTTTCTAATGGAACTCTATTCCCGTTTTCGTTTTATGGTCAGATTACCAGCACTATCAAAGGGTGTTGTTCCAGCGACATCGACTACTCAAGTTAGTCTATCATTTACTATACCTGTCAAAATGGTGGTGCATTATCTTATAGTAACAATCGTCCGTACGTGTGTCTGAATTAAGCGTGTTAACCTTATGTAACGACTGGATGCAAAGCAGGCGTTTGGGTGCCAGCTAACTCTCGCTGTGAGTGTGTTGATAAATTTAAGGCTACAAACGCCACTGTTATCTACAACAACCCGTTTTTCTCGAGAAACGAGAATAAGTGCTGCTCAACGAACACCGTTTTGTCTTCTATTAACTGGGGTACGACCTAGGACACAATGTATTACGCCTGTTCAAATACAACTACAGGTGGATAAAATACTGCTGGCTGGGTGTGCAGTACTGATTCACTCTTTTGTTCTCCTATTGTTCGTTGAATGAAATAAATATAATATTAATTTCAAATAATTGTTACATTACCTTCTTCATTTATATAGGATATAAAGAGAGTTAGTGAAGCTAACATTGTAATACTCTTTTGTAACACTTAATTTAATATGATAATGAAATTACATAATTCTATATATAGCATGCATGCTTCACATGAAAATAATTTTTAAAATAATTGAGATGGAGGGAAATGAAAATATTAATGTAAGTAAGGATTGATATCTGCGACAGAATTATAATTTTTTAGTTATTTTCTATCATTTATTTTTGTGTTCTAACTATTACACAAACAATTTGATTATTCTTATAATAGATTTATTCTGTTGAGCCTTGTTATAATTATATCCAATTCATTTTAACTTATCTACTGTTACATTAATGATCAACATCAAAAAATACAAAATTCTTAGCAACTTATTTGAAGTTAAATATCGTTTCCTAGAAATTTTAAAGTTCAAGTGACAAGCGCTTTTTAGTACAAATGATCTCTTGTAGAATTAGTCATATTTTACATAACAACAATATACAAAAATGTGAGTTGGAGTGAAATTAGTATATTTTTTGAATATATCAATATAAACGTGCGACAAATATTTTTTATTTTAATCAAAATATTATTCAATAAATTGCTATTAAATATGATCGTTTTTCACTGTTCTTTCCGAAGCTGTTATGAGAGTTACATCATCTTTGGTATTTGACATTGTATTATTGGGTCCATATTATGCAAGGTACTTTCGACCTCTGATCTCTTCTTATCGTTGATAAATTACCAAATTTATAAGTATATATATTATTAATTTAATTATATAAGGTAGTAAAGTGTGAGTTGGACTTGATCAAAGTATATAATTATGTTATCTGTTTTATACCCAACAACATAAAGTTAATTGGACAATTATAATTTCTGATGCAATTCTATAAACCAAAAACTTTGAATAACGTGATTTAGTTTTCTTTAGTTGGAGAAAGACTTAGCTCGAATTGATATTGCTAAAATTAAGAGTAGTACTAACACTATCATTCTGCAGTTGCTTATGTCAATTGAGTTCTAGATTTCAAAGAGATTTCTTACTTAGCTCTTTAGAATTTGAACACTATAATATCAATTAGTTCGATGATTATGTCGTTGTTGTATTTCTAATTAACTAAACAAATGATAATAGCAATAAAGGCTCTCACTTTTAACTGTGATTGTTTATTTTATAATTCGATCATTTTACTGATTTCGATTTTTATTCAAAGAATTGAAGAGAAGTAGATTTCTCGAATTGAGCGACTTTTGGACTAACTAACCTTTTAATGCAATCAAGTCTAAATTGTAAACTTTGGATACTAATTAGCAAGATTTGGAACCTGCAAAATTGACATAAACATTTAACTAATAACTTTGAAGAATTTAAATTTATAATATAGTTTAACTATAATATAATACGTATTTCATAGTCATGACAGCTGATAAATGCCATTTGTTGCCTTGTTTTAATTATAATTTTATATAAATTTTGTTAAATTCTATTTTATCTGCAGCAGCTCAGTATTATATTACAGATATTAATGTAATATAGGACCATTAATACACAGCGCCAAGATTGAGCAAATTAGTTACTTCTTAATAAGTTAGTAGTTCCAAATATCTAATAGTTGAATATTAATCGTTTGTTACCTGTTCGTTCTTACCTTATAACGGTGATTAAACTATTTGACTTATTAGAATAGCGAAATATAAATAAAATCTAATCTTAAATAAATTATTGACTCACCATCAACAATTTTTTGAACATCACTAAATGCAAATTTGCAAGAATATCTTATGATTTAACGCAGAGTTAATTAATTTACTAAATACCACAAATAATATGTTAATTTAAACTGGATATAGATAGTGCTCATTTTAATCGTTAGTGCTAATTTATCTTTTTGTAGTGTAATTAGACAAGCAGCAATTATAGTCAGATTCTCTTTGCATAATTGTCGATTAAGGACCTTACTATTTGTGTTTTTTATTATGGTCAGTTATTAATGTTTCAGCGTTGATTTCCATTTTACAGAAAATTTTATGATGAACTTGATTTCACAATAAAACTATGACTTATGTTCTTTGTAGTGTTCGTAACCAACCTAGAAGTTCCACATACTTTGATCGATTCCAAGTCTTGTGTGAATTAGAGTTTACGAATATCATTTTACGTTATCAGAATTCCTCAAATTTCAAACGTGTCCTGCGCGGTCAAAATTCTCCCAAGTTACTCCTATTAAAGCTCTTGAAACTACGTATAGTTCCTTCTCAGATAATCAAAGTGATGCATAGAATATACATTTTCATCTCGTTTGAAGTGGAAAACAGATCTCAATAAAATAAAAAATAGCAGTCGCACATTTTAATTGAGTATTAATAATAATCACTAAAAACCTACAAATTCCTCAATTGACGAAACATTATTATGTCATATTTTGATAATTGATTAATCAACAAATAAAAACTATTAACTATTTAAAGAGCTAGAAATATATTGTAAATAGTTTTAGTTATAATAAAGACTGAATAAGTAATTATAGTATTACAAGATATTTATTCCGTAAACTTAGTATCAAGATCATAAAATATTTAAACTGAGGATTAGAACTATTGTAATTTATAAATTTAGCGTCTAAAAAGTATTATATAGCCGTCAGATTAAGAAACTAAGTATTTCCCCCTATTAAATAAATATTTTAATTCATCCACATCAAATATATATATTTATCCATAATATTATAATTATAGTCATCTACATTCATTAAATGAACCTCTTAGTTGAGGACTATATTTAATACACTCATTGACAACCATTTTAATTCTAGAATTGAAATTATAATTGAAATTGTAAAATTCTATTGGTAGAAATTGGTATAATTTCTTTCAAAATTAATAATTCAAGTTTCTTGTGTTACTAATATTATATAAGAACAAAAGAAATTATATTACCTATTTTTAATTGAACATCGTACTTTTAATGTCTTAAATATGAAATATTTAGTAAAGTAAAATAATTTAATAGGTACTATTATTTGAAATTATCGAAAACATAAATTGTATATTTGGTTATGCGGTTAGTAGTTTTGCTTAACTTCAAATGTTTTATATAATTCAATCTTGTTATATTAATTTCAATAAAAATATCTCAAATAAAAGTGTAGTGATTGAGTTAATTTAACTTTTAATTTAGCTATTGTTATCTTTAAGTTAACGAAGCCGCTTGTCGCTTGAACCTGGATCTCCAGTTTAATGTCGATTTTATTTGTTTCTATTTTACAACGTTATTGATGCCCTGTAAATTAAATGCTTAAAATTATAGAATATGAATAATATAAGGAATTATTCATGCTAGATATTAGTTAAATTGCTGAAAGTACACACTTTAATATTTTTCATAGTTTTCAAATTCTCGAAACTAAAATTACAACATTTGAATTGGGATTAATAAATATTTTAAAGTTCTAAATTTTTTATGGTGCTCGATTTGAGTAATGAGTGCATGCGATTTTATTAAACTATTAATTCAATATTATTTAGTCATTACACAAAAAAATTTATTTCAAATTCATTTAAGAAGTGAAAATGTTAAATTGATTTTCGTCGCACATATTTGCTCATATATAACATATTATAAAATAAATGCTCCTTGCTGATTATTTATAAAAATATTGTCATGTCATGCTTCTATGAAACTGTCGATTTTTGAAATGTCTATAGGGTCTTTTAGACGAGTACAACTGTTTCTATGTTATATTTAGGTTAAATAGCATATAATAAACAACTATTCGAAGTATAATTTATAGGTTCACATATATTAGATCAAAATATATTAACAACATTCGAATTATTTAATGTTGACGCTGTAATATTGAGTTATTGATTAAATTCATATCGAAACTATGAATCAAAATGCATTATAAGAGTTTTCGTCAAATATGATGTTGAGTACAACTGACAACAATAAAATTTATGGTGTGTTCTGATATAAATCGTTAAAAATTATTGTCAAAAGAATAACAAATTTTTACTAAAATTATACAAGTATGAACTATTTAATTATCAGCACAACTTGGGTTTCAAGATTCAATTGTTTTGGAATCTGTTCTCAAAAAGTAACACAAATATACACGTTATTGAACTTTAAATTAATAGACAATAATAGAAGAACAGGTTTTATAATCTTGAATATTTTCCATTAATGTTGTGATTAAAGAAAAATTTGAAAATTTGAAAGTGGAAATATGGGCGTGCGAGAGCCTATGTTTTGCTTAATCTGTTTGTGCCGTCTCGAGGAAGTGAGATATATATTGTGATTAAAGAAAAATATAACAACAAAATAAATAATTAGAAGTTAATAGTAACAAACCATTATTATTCTGACTCTTGTTCAACTCCATACTCTTATTTAGATTATTGTTCAGAATCAACAATTTCTGATAACTGCTGAAGCGTTGCATAGACATCAATAAAAATACTAACATAATATTACTTATTGATATATTAATCCAGCTCAAGATTAATAAGAGACAGATTTTCATATTAGCTTAAATCTGAGTTCATTCTTATTATATTCTTAGCTAAAACTAAGATATGTAACTAATATAATATTTAGATTAAACAATATACCTACATACATCTGTGCGCACAGTAGAACTTCTATTGCAATTGATAAAGAAATAAATTGAAAATTATGATGAAACTTATAATATATTTTTTCAATTAATTCTGATATAGGAACATATCAAGGAGTATCATTAAAATAAATGTTAAATGTTAAAATGTCGCGTGCTGAAAATCACGTCATGACGAGATTCTTGACACGCCTAGGCATTTCACTAATTTCGTCATGACGTAATTAATACAATGCCTACGCATGCTATAAATCTCGTCACTCTTCAAAAAGCTCCATATTCGGGATTCGAACCCATGAGGAATTTGATGTAATCCTAACGTCAGAACCGTTAGGCTATTCTGCCTTGAAAATATTTTGAAGAAGAATATTACAATTATTAATTTTAGAATTTATTGATATTAAAATGAAATTTTAATAAAATAATCATGTTTGATGATGTTATTATGTTACCACTTTACAACAATAAGAATGGAAGAAGCTGTTAAAAATTGATCAATTATTTATTAAATATTTTAAATAGTTGATTGATTGATATCTAATTACACTAAAAGATGATTTCACTGATTTATTATACAATATTTATTACAATATATTTACAAATGTATTTTAAATTGACTTGAATCTGAAAGTGCGCTATTTAACTTAATTCCCATTAGACCATCAAAAAATATATTTATTGTTGCATAATACTTTAGTCTATTTTGATTTCATCAAATGTTGAATCAATCTGTGTAACATAGTCTAACATATAGTTGTAATTTATGTTTAATAATTTTCATTTAAGAGAGTGTGTGCACCTTATTGATTATTGTGCTCAACAATTTATTTGTGAACAATTTTTTGAAATAATGATAATGTTCATTTTAGCATATAAAATTGAAGTGGTTATTGTTCATATGTTGGTTAAAATATTATAATTCGTTGAAATTATTGAAGTAAAATCAGGTGACGAGAATAATAGCATGCGATAAAATAAATGTTAAAACTACAACACCATATAGTTAATTAATAACAAAAGTATTTAAATTTATAGATTGTAAATCTTCTTTGTCTAATAATAGTATATTTAAACATATACACTTAAGTTAAATATATTATAGTTTATTTGCATATACTATAAGTAGTTTAAAACAATTGAATACTATAGTTGTTTCGGTACGAAATTAAATATATGCAAAGTACTAGAGCCACCCAACGTTTCATTTCTAACGTACGTTAAGATTTCTAACGTTTTTCGCGTTAAAACAGACGTTACAAGCACGTTACACTTTTATTTATTGTGGGGATTGACGTATTATAGTATTATACAAATGATAAAATACCATTTACCCACTTCACTTTAAATATTTGTAATATATAAATATTCTTAGCTTTAAAATGATGTTAATGGGTAATTTAAACGTTTAATATACAATGTTTTGCACGTAGCGCTTAAATATAACGTATAAAGATAATATATAATTGTATAACAAATATAATATAATAATTAATTTAACCGTTTTTACAAGCGTCTAAAGCTTTAATTGAATGAATTTATTCATTTAAATTAGTTTTATTACTATAATACTATATAATATAACTGTAAAGTTGATATATATTGATTATTAAAATATAGTGTATAATGATTAAATTTCTAACGTCATGTACGTTAGAGACATTTCTAACGTATTTTCCTTTTCTAACGCGTTATAACGTCTTTCTCAGTTTTCTAACGCTTATTGGTTGGCTTTACAAAGTACCATCTTGGCTATAAAATTTGATAAATTTAAATTATATTATATTTTGTCAATATTGTGTAAATCGTTATTAATTAGCATAATGCATTGTTATTAGTAGACATAATTCAAACTAATCAATCCTTGATTAGATATATGCATAAATTTAGAAAGGAGTGAAAACTATTGATACAAAATTAAGTTCGAATATTTTCTTATTACTAGATATCTATTGTAAAAATAATTAATTCATTTTAGAATACACGTCTTATATTTAGCTTAACATATTTTCTTCATTACATTTCTTAAAACGTACAAATATAGTAAATGGAAGAATCCTGAAGTGGAAAATTATAATAACAATAAAAACACTGATATACAAGATGCAAACACAAATGTGCTCGGTAGGTGAAATACTTGAATTTGAGGGAAACTGATATAGTCATTTAACATTCATATATAAAAAAGATTTTTTGTGTTTGGATTTTGTACCACTCCAAATTTACGCCAAATTATCAAAATTTTACAACTTGAACGTGGTTCAAGATAAAAGACAACACAGCTGGGATAGTAATTATCTTACGCTAGAACATCTATTACTTTAATTTCAGGTATTTAAAATTGATATTAGCGTAAATACAAAAATTCACATCGAAATACTACCCATAAGATTCAATTTTGAGTAACAATAAAATATTTTGTCGATAGGCCTGATGTGAAATAATGGCTGACGCAATTTGAACAAGTATGTCAGTTTTCGTCAAAATAGTTAGATATGCTTGAGCTGGACTCAATTTGGGGGTAACTTCAAATGTTGTATTTCACTATGTCAGTACTCCAAATATAGCCGTAGTTGGACTTGAAGAAATAAGTTATATCACCAATATTCAAAACAAGAATTGGGAGAATCAAAATTTTACGAAACTGTAGGTTACTGCTACAAAATATGTTAAATTAATAAATAATGTATTTAAAGTTTACATTCTCAAAAAATACATAAAGAGATTTCAGCTCTGTGAAAAAATCAGTTAAATCTAGTTTTGTATTTTGTGTAGCAAAAAGTTTGAATAAAATATAAATAAATTTAAACCATTTAACTTTGCAGTTAATATCTACTTTATTAAGATTTATTTAAATTGAACTTAGTCTATATTACAATATAATCCAAATTTTATATGTATTTGATAGTTAACTAAATACAATTAAGTTTCATCCCCTAACAACATAATGTATTTTTATAACTAATAACTAATAGTATGTTGAATTATAGTTCATAGTTTCTGTCAGTAAAACAGAAACAAATTATACCACTTATTGAAATATTATGGGAACTTATATTTATCATTAGTTTTCATAGTTGCCATTATAATTGTTATCATATTAAAGAGTAATTACAATATTCACAAAATATATTTGATACATTTTATGTGATATACTGAATTTAGAAATACACAGCAAATTGAATATCTTTGAAGAAACAATATATTGCATATATGTAATTTATGCTACGTTATAATTATAAATATATATGTAGCTATGCTCCATGTTTCGTATTTAGTTCTAAATTAGATGTACAATATTGTTGATGTGGACGTTATATCAAAAGTTGCTTAGCACCTGCAGTATCCCATACATCACAAACATCTATTTACAATATTTACAATATTAAATTAGTACAAAATACTTGTTAAAGTATTTTGAGAAATGCACCTCAAATTATGATTTTAGTAACTTGTGACTAATATTAAATATAAATATTTTTATTATGCAATTTAATTTCTTTTTAAATATAAAATCAAAGTCGAAGTTACCCCCAAGTTGCTGATTTTGATTAATAGCTCATATTACTAAATCGAAAAATGTAATAATTTTCACTATTTTAATAACTTGGACCGGAGATAACTTCCATAATTTATAACAATATGTATGAAGTAGTCGTACTCAAATTAATCAAAATAGAAAATGAAATAGCTCTAAATGCTGCAAGCCTCAGAAAGTAAAGCCAAAAGCAAACTTCTTGGAGTGAAAACATAAATGCTGAAATTAAAAACTTCAAACAAAATTTCACTTGTTACTAGATGTGTATTACAATTTTATAGTAAATCAGTTCCAACTCTTCTAAAAGCATGACCGAGTATATTTGCAAACACATATTATAAAATTAACTAAAATAATTCATAATTCATTCTCCGGCTATATAATTTGTGAATCTCAATATCATATTCATCCGTGTGTATAAATATTAGCAAAATATTTTATAAATAGTACAGTGTAGGACACTTAAAAGTAGACGGTTTTTAGAGAAAGTGATTAGCCTTGTATAAATATTATAATTAATGTTAATGCCTAGGCATATACTGTGAACTTTTATATCACTTCAGCTTAATTCCTCCACTTCAAATCGAGAAATTTCATATTTCAATCATTTTATAACAACAACCAACACACATTTTGAAACTTTCGGTAGCATATTTGTATCAGGCATGAAGTCCTTAAGCAATTATTAACTAGTCATCCGAATCTTAAAAGTGTCTAACTTCATATGCTATGTGATGGTCGTTCAAAGTTATGAACTAGTACCGTAAGCTAAAGTGAAATTCTATTACTTCAAGTTACTACCATACACAATTTATAGTGCTAAACTTTTAGCTTCGATCTGGTTCAAGTTATTAAAATTATTAACCAAACTTTATAATTTATTTCTGAACCGTCTATATGAACTGAGTTAAACTATGTTGTTACGATACTCTTCGAGACCCTGAACTACTGTAACTGTCTCACATCAGCTACTCGATCAATAAATGAAATCTTTTGGGTCGAAAATCAACTTTAAAATTTTCTAAAAGTTGGGTTTTACCAACTAATAGAAGCTTTGGTCCAGCCTCAAGTAATTCATAGATCACTATAGTAGTAATAATTACTAGGACCACTTACCAGGCTCCACTTGAACTTCCTCTTTACTTCCATTTTTGTAATTCTTGGTGCCAAAAATCTCATTTTTGAGCTTAACTTGAATTAAGTTTGGCAGCAATTATGATCGAAGGACTCAATATTCAACATTTTAGTTTACAAAAGTTATCATTTATTTACTACTTAATATTTACTTTAAGTTATATTAATCTTTTTTCTTGAGTGGGTGGAGTAAAAGAATTAATTTGTTGTGGCATTGTATATAAACTTCTAGATTTTATTTCAGCAGCTAGATTTCAGTACAAATACCTTGCATAGAACTATTTTGCATTTCGATATATCACCAATATAGAAGAATTATAATAACAATAAACATGATTATCGTGATTATCTTTAGAAACTACGGTTATTTTCAACTGGAAGTCTGTATAGCTTATAACTACATGTTCAATCTTCAGGTTTTGGCATTTCTGTATTTGGAGTGGAAACACAAAAGTTCATATAGTTTCCTCGGAGGCTATATAATAACATATTAGAAGTATAACCTTTAATCACACATTTAAAAACCGTCTACTTTTAAGTGTCCTACACTGTACATATATATCACTTCCTCGAGACGGCACAAACAGACTTCATTAAGACTTTTGAAAGCGAAACATCGGTTCTAGGATTAAAATATTGAATTTAAATATGCGCTTCTATTTTCAAAACTTATACAGCAATTACAAATATCAGTTATACAGGTTCATGCAGTCCTGCGTCAAACTATATACAGTTACATGTCAAAAATAGACCAATATAGCCAAATAATAGCCCTAGATATATTCCACTAAAATTTCCAAAGTAAAACTATTAATCTCAATAATTGAGTTTTAAATTGCTGATATTCACGACCAGTTACTCATTTAAACCTAATATAAATAGTTGAATATAATTCTATTATAAGAAACCTGAAGAAAAGTAATTATAATCTGAGATAGTCTAAAAATCTATAATCTAATAAATAACATAATATACTACAGATTATATTTCAATCAACGCACTACGTTAGAACAAAAATATGGTGAATCAGAACCACACATATATCCAGCACTATCTGAAACAGAACTTGTGCTATTAGAACAAGTGTACTATATGTTGTCATTTATTACTGTTTCTGCTGTATAATATCCAAGGCTATATTTTGTCGAGCAGCATTTTGCAAGTCCTCTTGAGAAAAATGATATTCCGTAAACAACATCATCTATCAGTTAGAATATATCTTAACATTCGCAACGTGCATTTGCTGTGATATAAATTCCTCCTTTTGGACACCCATTTATGAAATATTGTTAACATGGTCCATTCACACATATTATAGCTGGATTTGAGCTGCTAAGTTCATCTCCTCCATTGGTACATGTGTAATAAATAACACAAGTTCCTGTAAAATTAACAGAACTAGAGCAACAGCCTTTCGTATTTGCATCTATTGCACCATAAAATGAGAATAATAGTGCTGTCCCATTAGCTAGTGAATATTAATTAAGCTGTGCACTTGCATTTTTATGTTGAAATTTCAATTTAGGCACCAACTTAACAGGTACAAACATTTGATACATTGTTAGCAGCTTATGGGCATACACATAAAGAACCCGACTTATATGCATAAAAAGTAGAACATACACAAGTTGGAACCGAAGAAATATTTCTTATAGCCGTTGTAGGTGAGGGACATACACAAGAATTAGAAATATTTGTTGATCCTAAAGGACAATAACAATAATTTGCTGAAACATTCACATATGCGTTATTAGTCGTGCAAAAACATATATTATTTATAATTTAGTCGTAAGTCCGTTTGGGCAAACACAAGCGGATCCTGATACAGTTGCGTGTTACACAGTACATACACCGAATTGTAGGGACTAACCAGATATGATATTACATAAGCAAATATTATTTATCGCATTCGAATTTGCAGGACAAAGTGTGCATGTATTATTAGAAAAAGAATAGAAGTAATTTCCGTTACAAACGCACGTTTTCAAAGTGTTGTCGGCAACCGAGTTAACAGGGCACGTGAAGCAGGTGAGGACACCAGAAATGTTGTTGGTCTAGTACGAGTTAGCGTTGCAAACACAAACATTACTCGAAACGGTGGAGTTGGCTCCGCAAGCGGTGCAAATGTTATTCGAAGATGAATAGAAGAAATTACCGATACAGACGCAGGTCGTTTAACCAGCATTTGGTGCAGAACCGGCAGGGCATTTGGTGCAAGTCGCAACTCCGTCCACCTTCGAAACCTGGTACGAATCCGAGTTACAAGAACACCCGACTCCGCTCACGGCAGAGTTGGCTAGGCACGCCACGCATCCGTTGTTGGAAATGTTGTAGAACTAATTGGCCGGGCAAGGAGAACACGAATTGCTGCCTGGGACGTAAAAGTTGTTGAGAGGACAGGCCTGGCAGGTATTCGAAGCCGAGATGTACTGGAAGTAGGTATTGCAAACACAAACGTTCGAAGTTACCACGGAACTTGCTGGGCATGCAGTGCACGAATTGTCTGAGGATTTGTAAAAGCTGTTTCCAGAACAATCACAGGTCTTTGTATTATTGTTGGAAACAGATCCAACCGGACAGGTGAAGCAGGTAAGAGATCCAGAAACGTTATTCGTTTAATATGAGTTAGCGTCACAAACACAAATATTACTCGAAACGGTAGAGTTGGCCCCACAAGCGGTGCAGGAGTTGTTCGAAGAAGAGTAGAAGCTGTTTCCAGAACACTCACAGGTCGTTTATCCAGCATCAGGAGCTGAGTTGGCCGGACAAACCTGGCATACGAGAGTATTTCCGGAGATGCTTAGAGTGAAAGAGTCCGAGTTGCACTTGCAGGCGTTGGAGACGATGGCCGAGTTGGCCGGGCAGGTACAGGTGGTCGACACCAGCGGCGCGTAAGTGGGGCAGACGCACGCGGAACCGGAAACATACGCGTTCGCGTTGATGCACTGGCACGACCCGGACTGCATGGACTGCCCAGAAATAACGTTGCAGGCGCAGACGTGGTTTACGATGACGGAGTTGGACGGGCAGGTACAAACGCTTCCGGCGAGAGTGGCGTGTGTCGGGCACACGCAGGAAGAGCCGGAAACGTACGCGTACGTGTTCGAGCAGGTGCAGGTTCCGGACACCAAAGTCGCGCCGGTCGGGCAGCTGCAGGTGTTCGAGGAGTTGAGCGAGTCAACGCCGCAGGTGCACGCCCCACCCGAGACGAAGGCCCCGGAGGTCGTACACTGACACACCCCAGCGACTATCTCCTGGCCGGTGACCGTGCACTTGCAGACGCCGTTGTCCAGGACCGTGTTGGCCGGCTGGCACACGCACGCGGCTCCCACCAAAACCGAGTTCGCTGGGCAGTTGCAGAGCCCGGCCGTGAGAGGAAGGCCCGACGTGCACTTGCAGGTCTACGAAACAGAATCAAACGCGGAGTCGGCGGTGCAGTGGCAGACGCCTTTCGTCAGCCAGGCGCCGGGCGGACACGGGCAGGTGAGGCCGACAGACAACGAGCTAGGGGCGAGAGGGCCGTTCGAGATTCCGGAGAAGGAAATCCCGCTTTGGGAAACAGACCCGGCGCCGGTCACCTTGAAGACGAAGGCGCAGGCGCTCGCGGCCCCGTTCATGACCAGAGAGAAGAGGATCGCGTCGATGGAGACGGCGGCCTGGGCTTCGTAGACGAGGCCGTATACCTCGTTCCCGGAGAGGGCGCCGGAGAGGCTGATGTTCTTGATCGAGAGGGCCTCCGTCTGGACTTCGACCAGCGCCCAGCCCTTCAAAGAAGTGGCTTGGAAGGCGAACGAAGAGTTCTCGATGTGGCAGGCGGCGAGCTGGGGATACAAAGACTGGGGTGAGATATATTAAGATACATGGTTAGATTTAGTTTATATTTGATAAGTATTAATACATATAATACTTTTTTTGATTAATATATGATGTTAGTTACTATGTATATAGATGTAATAATAGGTTTAATTCCATTTATTGATGTATTAGTTATTATATAAAAATATAGTAAAATATAAACCCTCTAGGAATTGAACCCCCGAGCACAGATACTTTATACCAACGCACTAACTATTAAGCCATAATGACAATAGGACTCAAATATTTAATAAATAATAATTAATATTTAGATGTTAGTATTAGTCAATGTGATGTTTAATTGCACGTAATTGTTATTTAATATATCAATAACTAGAAAATTGAATTAATTGAGACACTTCATTTTTCACTCTGAAAATAAATGAACAAAAAATAGCTTTATAAAAGGCTATATACAGAGTAAGGAAAAACTGATCTACAAAATATTAAATATATGTATTAAAATACAGAATTTGCCATATCTTAACTATGGCTACTAGTTGAATGGGTTTCACCCCAGTCATTTACTCCGCGAGCTGGTGTGCGAGGCCGAAGAAAGTGTCGGTCTGGGTCCCGGACACCTCGAACTTGGTCTGGTTCAGAACCAGCTTGGTCTTCATCTTGAAGGTGAGGCCGTAGAACGCGGAGAGCGCGTCGTACTGGATCTTGACGGAGACCGCGAAGAGCTCCAGGTCGAAGTCCGTGTTGCAGCTGAGGATGCCGCGGACGTCGTTGTGCTGGCCGTTCTTGAGCGTGAGCTCCACGCGCGAGTCCTGGATCACCAGGTCGGTCATGGTCATGAAGAAGAGCGAGAAGTTGGAGCTCGCGAGGTCCACCTCGGCGTCGATCCGGAACTGGACGACCGGCGTGTGGGTGGTCCGGAAGATGGAGTTCGTCGTCTTGTTGCACAAGGTCCTGGGCAGTGGGTCGTCGAACGTGACGGCCCCGGTGATAATTTGTCCGGCGCCCATGGGGTCTTCGTAGATGAAGTTGTAGCAGTAGTTGAACTCGGCCATCGAAGTCACGTGTTGTTGCATGCTTATCAAATAACTGAGCATTTAAATGAAAGAAAAGGTAATATATTTTTAATTTCTTATAATAGATAGTTGATTCAAATACATATGTACTGCATTTATATTTTTCAATTAATAGTGTATATTAATATTATATTTTATCATATTATGATGTTAGTAAGTAGGTATTAATATTTTAATTTTAATAGTATATGAAATATAAATGTATGCAAGAAAAGATACTTATAAATTATTAGAATATTTCGCTAAATATATTATTTGTAAGAATATTTGAATGCAAATAGAGTCAAAAAATTAAAATAAATCTAGTATATACATTAGAAATGGGTAATCCCTCTTCTCACATTGGGTTTTTCCAAGTCACACTACTACGGATTGTGGATTTAGACGTGATCACAATATAAATTCTTATATTTATATTGCTGCTATATTTATATTGCTTTTTCTCCGGTTTCTCCGAATTGTTTCTTGAATTATTTGGTGATGGAGCTGAATACCTCAGCGTGGATTCACTTTGTCATCACGTTATAGCACGCACAAAGATGTAGAATCGCCGGGCGTTGGCGCGTACGACATACTTAAAGCAAACAAAACAGATTTCGGAAAGCAAACCATGCAAGGAAGGTACACAGGCTTCCAAAACATGTACATGCAAAGCTCCGTCGCACCAGGAGTAGGCTCATACACCATCGGAAAGAAAGAAGAAAATAAAGGCTTCAGCTTCCCTAGATAGATTAAAACAGGAGTCGAAAGCACAAATCCTGGTGTCGGAGCATACAATATCAAAGTTCCTAGAAGCGGAGCTGGAGTCGGAACACTCGGAGGAAGATACAAAGGAAAACATTTCTGAAACTGTGAGTTGAAAGTATATTTTATTAAACTAAAAAATATCAAAGAATCGAAATTGTTAAAGTTTAAGGTAAAATATAATGATTTTTTAATGTGAAACAGTTACCAATAAAGAGTAAAAAATAAAAGTTTTATGATTATCAATAATATCAGGTATCACAATCTAGCCGTCTCGCTCTGCTTGTATTCCTGAATAAGCCCTTCGACGGATTCCTTTGCGCTGATGAAAGCGTCGAGCATTTCGTCGTCTTCCCAGAGTCCTGTTTTTCTGAATTCTTGGATGTAGGCAGCTTTTTCTCCGGTTTCGCCGAATTGTTTCTTGAATTATTTGGTGATGGAGCTGAATACCTCGGCGATGAACGAGTGGTTTGCGAGCATGAGTCCCTGCACGCTTGATTTTTGTTGTACGAGTTGGCTGCTTTTTGAGACGCATATTTGTACGTTGTTGCTGGTCCAGGGTGCGAATTTTACTTGTCTGCGTTCTCTTAGTCTTTGGGTTGATTTTTGTATTTCGCTCACGTCTACGTTTCCGCTGACGATGTTGAGCAGGCTGAGGTAGCATCCGTCTCGTGAGCAGTTTGCGATGCAGTTATTCGGGTGCAGGAGTCTGCGCATGACATCCAGGACGCTAGTTTTGAGCGTGGCCTGCTTGAATTCGTACATCTGCTTCACCGCTGCTGCTTCGTCGTAGCCTTCCGTGTATGACTTCAGATTTACTACAGAAATCCGCATATAGGAGGGGTCCGGCCCCATTTATAAGAGGGCTGACCAATGATTTTCGGACCCCCTGTGTAAATGAATCCAGTCTTACTAAATACCCTCATAAATAGCTTATATTTATGATTATTTCAGCTATTTTCAATAATATTATGATACAAAATGATAATTCAGAAGTGAGGTTCGTCATTTATAAGTAAAGCCAACCAATAAGCGTTAGAAAACTGAGAAAGACGTTATAACGCGTTAGAAAGGGAAAATACGTTAGAAATGTCTCTAACGTACATGACGTTAGAAATTTAATCATTATTTACACTATATTTTAATAATCAATATAAATCAACTTTACAGTTATATATATTACGTGTACAAATTCATCCGAGAAAATCTGAATAACGAATGGCATCTTGTATTCGCTGGATTGGACGCGATCTAGATCATATTCAGTTGATGCAAAGACTAGAAGATGATTATTAGATTATTTTTTCATTTAACTAAAATATAAATAATATGCAAAATGAAATAACAGATGTATAAGCAATTTCAGACACTTTTGGAAGAGTAGTGATTGAAAAAAATATGTTCGGTATGAATGATTACTGTAGTTTGATTTCAGCCCATATAGTTGAAGAAGTAAGATATCCAATCGGAACAATTGATATTTAATTAGGATTATTAGATGAAGATACTGGTGTAATCAAATATGATGAAGTATTAGATTTATCATTATCTTAAACTGTAAGTGTATCCACTATATCATCATTGGTGAGTTAATTAAATACTAAAATTAAAGCAAAATATTCTTTATCAGAAATTAGATTTGAAATCAACAGCGATAATATAATTACTATCAAAAATACAAAATATACTGATGTATTGGTTAGAATGACAGGTAATTACTATAAATTTTTAGGATATGAATTAACAGATCTTGATTAACTTAAATTGCAAAATAGTAAATATGATGAAAAATATATTTGCATAAATGATAAAACATAATTAGGATATTCATATATAATGTAAAACTTTTATTAGTTATAATCCAATTAAATAACAGGTTCAACAACTGTGTTCAATTAAATATATAATAATAATAGCAATCCATATTAATAATTTGGATCAAATACTTTGCACATATTCTATGTGGAAGAGAAAAACTATTAGGCACGATAAATAGATTTCTATAATAGAATAAATTAGAATGGTCCTATAGAAATTTAATTGTATGATATGGATAATCAAAAAATAAATTTATAGTTTATAATATAAATAAGACTGTTTAAACAAAGCCTTTTTCATATGAAAGCCAATAGTGAGGTGGCCACTAATTAAATTAAATAAATTGAACAACATAATAAAAAGTGTATATATTTGTTTTTAGAAAAAGATTAACAATAATTTATATTATAATAATAATTCAGATATGTATCTTTAGTATACGCGTATGGAAATAAAAATTCTAAAATTATTTAAAATGAAACTGAAAAAGTATGTAGTTATGTGTGTTAATTAAAACTAAATAATAAAGATTTTGCGTTATTAACATTAAATAGATATGAAATTTATAATTAGAATAATAATATATTTGTTTGGAATGAATAAACAACTAATACAAATCAGTTATAATTTGAATTCAAAATAATTAAAACATTATATGATGGAAGAAGAATTGAAGTTGAACCTGATGAAATGAATTTTCTATTATTGAAGTTGTATGTTAAGGAGTGAGTATATATATATTTTTTGAGTAAATTTTTTCTTAATCAATTAAAAGAATGGAAGATATAAAAAACAAAGCAATTGATGTTGGAAATAATATGATAGATCAGCGTGTTAGTCCGTCATATTAACCTGCAGCAAGAGAAGCATTATAAACATTAGGAAATTTAGGTAAAATGAGAGATGAGTATAAATAATTAGGCAGACCAATTATAACTAGTTAAGGTACTTTGCAACCTGTAAAGAAACTAACTGGATGGTAGAAGTTTAAAGCAGGAGCAGGTCGTATTTGGAATGTTATAAAATCAAATCTACACTTTCCACTCCAAAACTAAATCTTCCACTCCATTTCCACTCCAAATTGGTTCACAACAAATGCCCAAGGCCTCTCTTTGTTTGTCTTCATAACTTTTTCTTTCTTTCTTTTGTTTTTAATTTTTATTAATTCCTTACAAAATTTGGGGAAATATATTAGCATAAATATTGTAAAGTATCCTATAACCCAAAATGGCCGAGTGAGAAGAGCGTTCGGTTATTGCAGGGTTTGTGGGGGTTCAATTCTCCCTCACTGCAAAATTTTTGAATTGACGTTTATTGAAAGTAGTTATGATTTATTACTTAAGGAATGTACATTTTAAGGGGTCCGGTGTCCTCTTGTACATTAGTATAGAGTAAAGAATAATGATGATAAATAAATAAGGAGTGAATCACCGGCACTTTGGTTGAGCGGTTGGTTTGCGGTCGTTTCTTCTTATTTGTGTTCATCATTTATATTGATTCATTATTTATATTCATTCTTATTATTTTTAGACAATATAAATGAATATTAATTAATGGTAAAAGATGTTATATCAATTTTGTTATATTAAACAGATTAGGAAAATAGTTGACGAGTTTGTTTGTGAAGAAAGATTTTATGATTTAGAATGGCGATATGAATATTTTGAAAATGATTTAGAAAAACATGGAACTATTGCAGTAAGTGAATAACTTAATAAAATAAGATAAGATAAATTTAATAAGACTTTACCGGAAAAGATTATGAAATGTGATTATGATGAGTTGGTAAGGACAATAGAAAAACATAAAGAAGGTTTGTATGAAAGATTAGTTTAATATGTTAAAGATAATAAAATGAATGAATGTCTTTTGTAAGAATATATTGATAGAACTAAATGATTGAATTATTTTTTACTAATCCCTTTCTTCCGCCTCTGATGAGATATGAATATAAAGGCAGTTCGATTGCAGTAAAAACAAATATACTTATATCGTACAACCAGCACACAATATCCTTATTATAACGTATTCCAACAACCTCATTCCAAAAACCTAATACAAAAAATCTTGTACAGACAACTTTAAACAGACAGCCCAGTATTCGTCAGAAACAACAAATAGTGTAAAAAGTAAATCTAAATATGTGCGGGTTGACCCTGTAGTGTGAATAGTGGTGACAAGGGCGTGGAGTGTGGCGCCTCTGGGGGGATGGCCTCTGTGCGGCGGTCCACTTTTGATTCTGTGATCGAACTGCCTTTATATTCATATCTCATCATAGAAATTTAATCATTATTTACACCATATTTTAATAATCAATATAAATCAACTTTACAGTTATATTATACCATATTATAGTAATTATATAAATTTAAATGAATTATTTCATTCAATTATAGCTTTAGACGCTTGTAAAAACGGTTAAATTAATTATTATATTGTACTTGTTTTATAACTATATATTATCTTTCTACGTTATATTTAAGCGCTACGTGCAAAACATTGTATATTAAACGTTTAAATTACCCATTAACATCATTTTAAAGCTAAGAATATTTATATATTACAAATATTTTAAGTGAAGTTGAAAAACTGTATATTATTATTTGTATAATACTATAATACGTCAATCCCCACAATAAATAAAAGTGTAACGTGCTTGTAACGTCTGTTTTAACGCGAAAAACGTTAGAAATCTTAACGTACGTTAGAAATGAAACGTTGGGTGGCTCTAGCTTAAACTAACATTAAATATCTCTAAACTAACGATAAGAACTAAAATATTAAAAGTATGCTCGAAAATTAACACAATATTAAAAAGTACAGATAGAAGAAATATATTGAGTAAAGCTTTAGAGAAAAATTAAGAGAAGAAGACACCTAGTATTAATTTTTTGATTTTCCCCACTTTTTGAATGAAATATTTTGAAATATATTATGGTTTACAATTTACGTTCATTTAGAGACATCACTTCTTCTTGCTCTTTTCGGAGCTTTCAACGTAGACGACCTTTGGTTTTCTGAGGAGCATAATAACGACTTGGACTAAGCCGACGCAAACGACTGCGATGAGCAGTTTTTGGGTTTTGTCTTCTTGTTCTGCGAATTTTGAGCCGATGTAGTTCTTGAGCATTTCGATTTGTTTATCGTTGGTTTGAGCAGTAGCGGCTGGTGCTGCTTTTTCGGCTGTTTTTTGTTCTGGTTTTGCTTCCGTGTCGTTGATTCCGATGAGCATTTTCTTGTTGAATGTTCTCATGGCTTGCAGTGTTTGTTTTGCGTAGTCTCCTTCTTCGAGCATTATTTTGAGGTATTTTTCTTCCTTTTCAACTTTTCCGTCGAAGAAAACTAAAAATGGCGCGTCTCCTTCAGGAACTTTGAATTGCTCAATGAATCTGTTCAAACTGTCTCCGTGTGGGGCACCTGCAAGAGTGAACTTGGACATAACGGCCGTTTTCTCA
Organism: Hexamita inflata; assembly: GCA_963988835.1. Lineage (NCBI taxonomy): Eukaryota > Fornicata > Diplomonadida > Hexamitidae > Hexamita > Hexamita inflata. The sequence continues at coordinate 119,312 of CAXDID010000994.1, forward strand.
CTTGGAGTGGTTACAGAATCTTTTTCAAGCTGCTTTATCTCATCAGCAATTTCTTGGTGGTAGTCTTTAGAATAACATAATACAAGTAATTACTTGTTTGGTCTAGTTGTGAGTGATTTGTAACCCTCGGTCAGCTCTGGGAGGAACCCGAACTGATTATTCTCTATGAACTGCTTCATAGCGCCCGTGGTCATTTAGGTGTGAACAACGCGAACGCCCTCTCTGACAGCTACTAACTGCTCAGCTGAACTGGAGACGAAGAAAATGGTTTTTGACCCTTTTAATGAGGACAGGAACGTTTCGTACTTACCAGTTTAAGACGCTGGTGCATAAAGGATGAAATAAGTGGTCTTTTACTCGGCAGCAGCTTGTGCTATTACTTGTTCCTCAGAAATGGGTTCGAACATGGGCTTGAGCATCACGTTCACCCACTTCTTCATCGCATCCGTCTCGCGCGCACCGTCGTATTCATATGTGAGCTCCTTCGACACGAACTTAATCGCCGGGTACCCGCGCACGCCATAACGTCCGCAAGTTTTAGTAGAAACCGTGCAATCCACCTCAACGACAGGCACAGTCACCTACTCGGCCAAAGCCTCCCACTTCGGAGCAAGAGCCTTGCAATGACCACACCACGGCGCATACATCTTCACCATGGTCAGACCGTTCTCGGACAAAAACGAATCAAAATCGTCGTCAGTCAACTAACGCACCGCATGCAAAACCATTGAAAACAGCATTTATAGGTGTGGAGTGGATAAATTCTTATAAATATATGTTACAAAATTTATTTTATAATTATGAACTTCAGAAAAATAAATCATTTTGAAGCGCGTTCAGTACAAACAACGCTTTTTCGGTGATTGCTATTTGGAATTCTTGTGCTTTAAGGATTAATGCGTTGTTTATTACAGTGTTGAACTTTTTAAGCTTCAGTTTCATCGTTTTCAGGTCCTTCTCGAACTCTTTCCTGCTCAATTTCATAGTTGTGATGAATTTTAACCTGTTGGAAAATTTAATCATTTATTTTGTGGGTTCGATCTACGTGTTAAGTCGGTAGTTCATATTATATTCTTAATTATAATCATAATATTACGTTCTGTAGTTCGGATGAGTTTATAAAACTTGTAACTGATGATAACTGACATAATTATTGGCAAGGCTCAGTTTTTGCAGTTAAGTTTTCTTTAATATGCTGAATATGTCAATAATACTGTTGTTGTCCAGAGATAGATGTATGATGTTGTTTAGTGATAACACAAAATCTATATTAATAATCTTGTTAAAAGAAAGGTCAAGGGACACTAAATTTTGCAAAGACGCCAAAACATTCACATCCGTTAATTAATTATTACTCAAATTTAATTATGTTAATTAGGACATTTTTTATATTCCGTTTATTGACTTAAGGGTACAGTAAGAAACACTTAAATTTTTTGTTTTATACGGAACAATATTGAATTAAATTTTATGACACTGACTTATTTATACCATGTCTAAATTGCAAATCAAGTCAGAAAAACCAAAATTAGTTATTTATACGTCATTTTAAATTATCCCATTTTCGTATTTTAGCATATATTGAATATCATTCTCTTACTGTTTCGTAGTGTATGCGCCTATGTATTTCTTGATATCATCTAAAGTTGGTAATTTCTACGTTGATTTCCAATTATTATATTACAATTAATATTCATTCTGAATATTATAATCATAATTATGTTACTAATACTTATGCCAGTATTAAATTAAATTATTATCAGCATAAATTTGTTCTAATTTATCCAATTTGATCAATGGATTTAAAGTTAAGATGTGATTGTTAGTTATAGAAAGATATTTTAACTCTAATAAATATTATAAAGCTGTAATATTGTATATATCATTATTGTCTAAAGATAGATACTATAAATTTACTACGTTCTTTAAAACATCTACATAGCGTATTGAATTTGAAGACAAATTCAAAGTAGTAAGTAAGTTGCTTTGTTCTAATCCATAAATATTTACGATATTACAATTATTTACATATAATTTCGTTACTTCATTTGGTGAAAATTGGAAACTTACATTTGGACATTATTATACAGTTAAACACTATACTTTAAATATATCTATGAATTTTAATGCACATAGTTGATTATCTTAAATTATATTTAAATTAGTAAGCTATATACTATTTGAATATTACTAACGTTAACACATAAACTGATTTTCTTCTTACTATTGGTTATAAAAATTATGTCTACGTTTTTTGTACGCACTGTTAAACCCATCATTTTATCTATTATAGTTATAGTGTGTAGGTAGTAAGTTATTTCCATTATTATTATAAAATTAATTTATCTCTTCAAACTATGTTTATATTTTATCATTGTATTTGTAAATCATATATATCAAATAGTTACTTAATATGTTTCGTTAAGTCATATTATTTATATTAAATATTACGGTATTTTAACTATTACATTCTTATGATTTAGTTATTTAATCTGATATCCATGTTATTGAGAAATTTTTATGGTATAAAACACTAAGATAATTATTAATAGCATTAAAATTTAAACGAAGGTCTTTTAAATTGGTTAATTTTGATATAAAATCGATTTCTTAAATCTAATTATATGAAATATTTAAGTACTCTAAATTTGATAACTAATCAAGACAATTTACAGTATAAATTTAGTTCCTACTAACATTTAATTATTTTAGTTTTATAAGCCTTCCAATATCTGATATATTAAGTATGTTATTTCCACTAATATTTAATGATTCTAATAGTTTCAATTAACTAATATTACCGGGTGTCTATAACTTATTTTAACTTATATTGAAATCTAATAACAATTTTATATCTATATCATCAATTTATTGAATAATATTACAAGAAACATCTAGACTTTACAAATTTTTTAGTGAATTAAGCTTAGAAATAGAAACAATATTATTGTTCTTTAAATTTAAACTTTAAAGTTGTGTCATTACAGTAATGTAAGATATGTTTTTTAATTCACACCGATTTATAACGATTTACGTTAACCGCGTAGGGAATATTTCAAAATCTAAATTAAAACATTCAAACATATATAACGTTTTTATTTTTAAAGCGTCAACAAATTTTATAGAGTGAATACTATTATCGCAATCAATTTTTAATTCATTTGACTCTATTTAACAATATTTTTTTAATTATTTTATTAGATAATCACTGTATTTTTTATTTGTTTAATTTTTAATCATCAATGTATGAGCATTTTCTTTTAACTTAGTCGTTTCCAAATATTATTCATAATTTTTCAGCTCTGCTTCTTACTGTTCTTGTATCCACTGAATTACAAAATTTTAGTGGTTAGTTAATGGTTCAAAATTATGAATAAAATTATTATATAAATTTAAGTGTTTAATACTTTTAAGGACGATCAGTGGTTCTAAAAATAATATTCTACTGTTGGAAATGTCTAAAGATTCGAGCTTATTTAAATTTTATAGTGGATCTAAGTTACATACATAATTATTGGATATATCTAATTTTGTAACGTTATTTAGCTCACTAATGCCATTTAAACTTTATAAATAACAATTTTTTATTTGTATATATGTTGTATATAGAGGAACTTAGTCTATATCATTAAAGTATTTGTTAACTAAAACAAAATCTACAGTTTTATTACTTGAAGATTACTAATCTGGTTATTTTTATTCTTAATTGAAGGTTATAGGTTGACATTGGCCTTGATTGTGTGTATAATATTCTTCCTAATATTAAGAGGACATTATTGATAATGTGAGCGGATTAATAATAAATTAATTTGTATATTTATATATTAATATATATATATTTTCCACATCTTATAATTGATAGTGATATGAGTCATAATATATACTCAATAATATTGAGTATATATTTTGATTTGAATTTAAACTAAGAAACAGATCTTTTTAATCAAAGTAGATAAAAAATTTGTAAAAATTGAGTATCTTTACCAAAGTAAAAATAATATATATTCTAATAATTATTGTTGTTGACAATTTTTCAGATAGACCTATTAAAATGATTTTAATCTTTGTACCACGGAACGGTACACTGATACAAATTTTAATATTACATTTACTGTAAATGTAAGTTTAGCTAACTATATAAATCATTTACAGTTAGCTAACGACAGCACATTATAGTTAACAATAAATATTCACTGTTCGTAAACTACCTTAACTTTTCCACCAACACTAACAAATTTAACTCCATTATCCCGTTTTTTGCTGAATCTGGTTTATTTGTTAATTTTGATTTGGTTTTATTTCTTTTTAAGTTTGAGAACGCAGATTTCCCACGGAATCGCGTTCGCCGCGATTTTCACCGTTTTCTCCGTCACCGCCCTCCGCTTCGGCCCAGACACTTCCTGAATCGGAACTCTCTCGTTTTTATCGTAAATTCTCTTTTGGAGTTGGACAGGTCGTTATGGGGACGGTGGTGGGATTGAGTTGTTTGAATTAGTTGAAAGTGGATTAATATTATTTGGAGGAAGAAAAGATGTTTTATCAGAATTAATTTGAAGGAGATTCTTTTCAAGAGAATGAGGAGAAGAGGTCTTGTAAAGTTAAGCGGACGATGTTGAGTCTTTATCAGATTTATATTGTTTACGATCATTTTAGAGACTTGGGAGGTGAGAGGAACTGTTCGCGAATAAAGAAGAGAAATTCAGAGATTTACGGTTAAACTTAGAATCAGTTAGGACCTAGTTCTACTGAATAGTTGAATTTGAGCGCAAAAAAGGAAGCTTGGAAATATACTTCTGATCGCCGTCCAAAAGCTTCAGCAAAATATCGCGCGCCTCACTCATTTGGAGTGAAAAATTGCTGAAAGATTGTATTTTCAAATAAATTTAACAAATTATAATATTTTAATTCAAAATTAACGCCGAACTACTCAATAAATATCAATATGTTTACATTTCATACCATAAAATAAAGTAAAATAGTTACTTGATATTAAAAAAGATGTTAAATCACATAGTAAATACATTAAAGCTGTTACATAAATGAGGAAGCAGAATCTCTTAGATTGGAAACAAAGATTAAAACCATTTTAATTAACTGGGAATTCACTAACCACAAGAATTATTAAAATATATATTATTTTTACTTGGCTATGGTAAAATAGTATTGTTGGATTGTTGCTGTTGAGTGAGTCATGAATGATTATATATTTAGATTTAGATTATATATTGTATATAAAAACGGAATGAAACAACTTATCAATTAAGTAATAATAATAATTATTATTTATATAATTATAATACATATTAATATAATAAATTTGAAAGTGGAAACACTGGCGTGCGAGAGCCTATGTTTTGCTTTCGAAAGTCTCAATGAAGTCTGTTTGTGCCGTCTCGAGGAAGTGATATATATATATTGTATATAAATAACATATGGCACTGAAGTTAGCCCAGCTTTTCGGTGCGAAAATTAATATGTGATTAAATTTCATATAGATAGTAAAACCCTAACGTATTGAAAGAATCCGTATAGGATGCTCTTGCGCTAACATAAATCAGTATGATTGTGTAATTTTACAATAATATTTTAAATATTAAATATTGAATATCGTTATTTTTACTATCTATATGCTTGATTTATAAATAGTTATATGTTATTTAATATATATTCATAATATACTCGATGATTACGTTTTTCATGAGTGGAGTGTAACATTATAGCAATTGTTATTATAAATATATTTCGTGTCGTTTTGTAAACTGCTGCTTTTGTAAAACTGTTATTTGTGCTTTTGAATTATGAATACAATCAGTTTTATATTAAATTGATTCAGGTTGAAATATATTAACGATACTTCAACATTTATGTTATAATACCATGTTTTATCAGCGAATTTATATATTTATTCAATTATATCTACATCAATAATTATATTGTATTTTTAGTCTTTCAATATTCAATTTAATGCGAAACAAAGTTGGAGGTTTATTATACTAATGTATATCTTTCAATTTTAACAAATGACTATATTGTTGCTATTTCACATACTTAAACAGTTTAGAATTTCTTAATAGAATTTGAGATGTGAAATCATTATATGAATTTATTTTTGTATATTTTCATATTGTGAATTCTAAATAAGACAACTATAATACATTATCTTCCCAGTTATATTTTTAGTACCCTAATCACCTAGTTCTAAGTAAAATAATAATTTAATTAATTGTAAGCAACAGTCTTTAAATTGTATTTTTATAATAGTTATATACTATGATATCCTAATATAATATTATTTTTATTATATTCCACTTCATTCCATAAATCACTATAAATATTGAGAAAATACAACAGAAAATTGAAGCCCATACTTTGTCAAAAAATTTAACTATAAGTTAGATCTTACTTATGTAATTTACTGTATCGTCGTTGTTTCATAAAAAATGGTCATTTCTGATTTGTAATGTTGACATATTTACAAAAATATATTATACTACTAAACTTGATAAATTTTAATATTATAACTAGTTATATAATAAACAATATTATTTGAAATATTTTCATTTTATATTGTGAGAAAATTTGTCAAAATAGCACAACTATATCTTTGCAAATAATAATATTTAAGGCGTAATATATTATATTCATACTAGCAATATATATTGTGATGAATTTATGATTAAATAATTTTAATACGTATCCATTTCAAAATTTAGAAATCGAAGAAATATATGATTGTAATAGAACCACAAATAAGTTGATGCAAATAATATACTAAATTGAGTTGTGTTAATAGACTAACAAAATCCCAATTTTCTCCAAACGGTATCAATACTCTCTAATAAAATGAATAATTGTAACATTTATGAATTTGATAATTATTATATATTAAACATATAGAAAACAGTTTCGACAAGAATATTTTAATAAGGCTTAATATAGTAATAGACTATGCCACCCTATAATTTACAGTTCCACCACTGCACGTGGTTTGTTCAATTAAGATATTTTACATTTAATGGATTATCTGTTCGAATACTGAATTTAACGAGTTTAAAATTATATATAGTATTACTGATTATATAGAAGATACTTTTAGTAAAATATAAAATTTCACTCCAAACACATCAGTGTCACACGTTATATATATAATATACTATATAATTATTATAATTATTCACTTCCAATTATCATGGACGAAGATATCATAAAGTAATTAGTTAAACTTATTGATTACATATTAGTCTTATAGAGTTATATATTCAATATAATAACAGTAGGGTCGCTCTTTTCTATAATAACTCTATATTTTAATTCTTTCCGATATAATTTTTCTATCCAGCTTTGGGCGTAGCTTCATTATTCTAAATTATGTAGAACATTATTCTTATGTTCTTTACAAAAGTTAATTTTGTATCTTTATTTAATCATTTTATTACTCACTTCCCTCTGCAACTGAGTGCGACGACCGTTTTGTTAATTTCTTTAACGACTTGAAACAGTTTTTCCATTTCTTTCTGCATTTATTTAACGTTCAGATTCAGTGCGATTTAATTTTAATTTTGGTGCTCCTGTTTTTCTTCAATCAGTTTTATTCTCTCTTTCAAGTTTGAGGTTTCAGTTAACACCACTTCACGCGATTTCTGAATAAAAGAGTTCAACTCGGACTTGAACCCGGGACCCTGAACGAAGGACTGCGTGTATAGAGTCGGCATGGTGTAATTCTGGTTCTAATTTGAAGTTTGATTGTTGCGGAGATTCGTTTGGCGGAGGTCGGACTAGTTTTGAATGTTAGGTTGAGGGTTGAGCGATTGAGGATTCAGGGACTGACGAGTGGTTTTTACTGGAACAAATTCGGGATTTAGAGTTTGTGTGCGCGTTTGGTTCATTGGCTGATTCTACTATTAAATTTCCTGGTCATTGTCTTCAATGAGGCCGAGCGCTTGCTTCTCAAGCTGCTCCTCGTAGAACTCCTCGTCCTCGCCGTCTTCAACATACCGCGCCTAGAATATAACACGCTCTTAGAAGCTAAAAGCAGGCCACCAGAAGGTTACGTGCGCAGGAGCTCGAGCGGCGTCATACACCAGCTCCTTTAGCTGAAACTCCCTGAACATAACCGCCTTGAACTCGTCAAAGGACTCCAACAGCACTTGGTGCAAAAATAAACACGCACAAATCAGTGAATAGGTCAAAGTTAAATCCAACTTGAAAGACTTGTACTACAGAAGCTCGAACTCAATCTTGGTGTGAAAACAAATGCGACGGATCTAACGCTTCTCTAAATAAATATCAAGTAGCTTTGCAAACTTTTGCAATGAACCTGGTAAGAAAAAGTGTAGCACGGCATTTACTGCTGCCTGAACATGCTACTCTTTGGATAAATAAGTGTGCTTTTGCATAGACTGGGCTAAATTCGGTGAAACTATCGCACTTGGTGCTATTATATGAGCAATTTCAAATATAAACTCAGAATTTAGCAAATCTGATGTAACTGCAGCTAAATCAACTAAATACGAGTAAATGCGCCGCTTGTCAACTTTTGAACATTATGTAGCGGTCATTAATTAGAACATTTATTCCATTAATTTAGACACTTTAGGGAAATGGGATGATGTGCCCTAATATTATTAAAAGTCATCCATTGGAGTGAAACAATATTATATACTATATTATTAATTATATAATAAAATATTATTTCACTCCAAAATGATAATATTTACTAGATAATTATCTAAATTATTTTCATTAAAAATTGAGTTGGAGATGATTCCGAAAAAATATTAAATTTCCAATAAAACAAAAGAAGAGAAGAAATATGAGAAGGAAGTTGATGGAGAAACACCAACGAAAGCGGTTACTGAGTGATAGAAAATATATAATGGACGCCTTGCAGATTAGATATATTTCTTTAACGAATGTAAAATTTTCACAAATGTACTTTAGGTTATTATGGTTTTAGATATATTTTTATTAACTTTGGGGATTTACTATTTACTTACTTTACAGGTTGATAACTGTTTTCATTTTGCTTTGTTGTTCAAATAATAATATTATTTGTGGTATCTGAATGAAATTGTAAAATTCTCTAATTGTAAACTCTAATTGTATTCTACTCTAATTTCAAGGAATTCGTGGGGAACTTTCGTGGGGAGAAAACGGATATATCAGGATCATTCGCGGAGTGATTGAATGCGGAATTGATGACGAGTGCTTCTTAACGATCGTTTAAAAATTAATTTATGATAAATTTATAATTATTTAAGTCTCTAATTATTTAAGAATTCTAAATATGATTTAGAATAATTGTTTGAGTATACTAAAAGAGTATATATGTCAGTATATGGCCTTATAAACAAGCTCTAAGAATGTACATTCTTGAGATCCTCGAAAGTCAAAATTTGATTCAAAATTTGAATATTATAAAAGTGATTTAAAAAATAATTAACGTATAGTGTTCTTTCAATAATTTAAATATCAATTTGTATAAACATAATAAATTAATTATTTCAATTATAAATATACACTTATATAATATGAAAAAATAACCTATTAGATAGGTTAAATAACATTAAATAATGAATTTAGTAAAAGTTTGAATTCAAGCGGTTTATCAATCTTAAAGTTTAAGAACAGTTTATAAATACTTCATTATTTTTTATGTAAATATGCGAAACAGAAATATATCCACCTCCAAATGAAAGCGCACAAGTTCGAGCTTGCAGTTGCACGAGTTATTCGCAACATAACCGGTTAATGTGTCTCAACATCGTAAGAGATTTTCAATGCATTTACAGCTATACCATGCAGAAAAAATATATGGATGCTGGTGAGCGATTACTATGGTTGCATTCCACAAGAAGCTCATGATTTCTACCACAACATGTGGTCCAAACAGTTCAGTGATAGTTTTACAGAGTTCAAATAAGAACTACACTAGCTTGTGGAGCTGCAGATAGCAGCGCAAGACCTAACTTCATCAATTACAAAGCAGGTAATCAGCATGTTTTTAGAAGCACATCCAGATAAGCATTTCCACAAACTTAGTCTTAACTAGTACGTGCACCACTACATAGCGCGGTTGCAAAAGCAGCCTAAGGTGAATAAAAGTGAGTGTAGTTAAAAAACCGAATCTTAAAACAGCGAGGTGACCGTTTCTGATATCCAAGCATTGCTAAAATATATTCAGGTCATGTGAGTTTCAACCATAAATGTTTTATTAACTTAATTATTAATTATTCTTCGTTTAATGATACTGTTTAACTGATTGTGGGTTTGTTGTCCATAATTTGGACAAAATATTGGAGCTTTTGATCATATAATTTTTCTGTTCAGTATATACTATTGTCAGCGCATAACACTCCAGACAAATGGACGATTCTAAGAGGACTTTCGAACTAGCTTCGTGACAACGAGTTAGAACTAAGTTAAACATAGTATCCACGATCTAACAACATATTTACACGTAGAAATTCTTTTGTTAGTTAAAATTAAGTGATTAAAAGCTAATTGTTCAAAATAAAATAGTGTTTAATTAACTTTTAAACCCACAACTTTGATTTGTATTATATTAGCTTCACTTTTGTGTGTGAAAACGTTGAAATAGACAACTTTTATTTTTGATTAGATTCATCATGTTCATGAAGTGAAATGTACAAAAAACTAAATAATTTATTTACATATATAAATAGCAACTTAAATATTAACATTCCAAGCACATGAAATTTCGGCTATAGTGGCGGAAACGGAATGACTCGCACATACACATATATAGGTCACATAGAGTTGTTTAAGCAATGTTGTAGATATAACTCTCGCTTATTTGTTTTATTGTCTTCATTTAATATTTCATTATATAATTGACACAATATTTATTCATTATATATGAATTTAAACAACTTTTATACATTTTTCACATCCTAATATAAATGCATTAGTAGCAGAAACAAGTAAAACGTTGTCACATTGCTGAATTTATACATAAAACATAACATTAGTGAATTAAACTTTCAACTCGCAGATCTTAGAAAGATAAAAGTTAACCAATAATTCGTTTAGTAAATAAGAAGTACTAATAATATTGAACAAAAACTGTTAAGTAAAATCAAACGTTTAATATATTAAAATACGAAATTCACTTGTAAATATTTAGATAATAAACTAGTTCTGGCTAAACTAGTAAACTGTGAAATATTATTTTATTCTGGCGATCACTCGACGCATCAACCTTAACAAAAAATGGCAGTTCATAGAATTTTGTGACTGAACTTACTTTTAAATGCACTTGAAGTTCAGAATTGTTCATTTCTGACTCATCTTTGGAGTGAAATAGTGTAATTTTTTATGTTGTCAATATGTGTTGGTTAGCACTGGATTATGGTCATTCCGTTTCCGCCACTATAGCCGAAATTTCACTTAAATTTTGACGACCTAGATAAGCCAAATAACCAAGATGTCAAGAATTTATTTCAAAAGAATTTAATTGATTTCAATTGATTTCAATATTTTTTGTCTTTACATGTGATTTTTATCATATTTGTCAAATTTGTTAATATGTTTCCGCTCCTCAATAACCAATGCCTAAGTCTTACATGCAGTTGGTGCACGAATGGTCCTTGCGCAACATGGATCCGAATATGGTTGTTGATCCGGCGAGTTACGACCCTGAGAAGCTCGAGTGGCTTCGTAACGCCTGGGACAATCTTTACATTGACGGTGCGACTTTGATGAAGAACTGCCTTGGTGCTCTTTCAGATCCGTTAACTACTGTTGAGGAGTAAACGTTGATTTGTGAGGAGCTCTCTGATTTGCTCGAGAACATCGACAACGCGACCGTTTTCGGTTTGATAAACGGGTGGGCCAAACTTAACAACATATTTAACTCAAATAAATAAACTGAGCTGAACTAAAACATATTGAGGTGTGTGCAAAACGGAGTGCACAGCTGCGACAAAGTGCAAAAGGACGTTTTGCCCGTGTGGAGCGGAACTTTAAAGCAAATCCTTTCCACTCTAAATTAAGATTACTAAAGATAACTGCTCGGGATTCTGTCCTCGTTTTACTAGAATAAGGAAATGGCGCTCGTGATTCACGAATAACTAGAAAACGACTTCGTGAAAATTTACAGATAAAAAGGATTCGCAGACTCAGAACGGTTCAAACACCTAATGAACGTGTTCAAGAGCGCGGCAGAAGAAGAAACTGAATACAATGAATTTGTTAAAAAACTAGCAGCGGAGTGAAAAAGTGTCATCGTATTAAAATAAATTTGTAGTTTGTATTTAATGAAAACATCGCGTAGTACACCGTAAATTATGTCTATACTGATCACCCCTTTTCATATCATCGCCTATAAATTAATTAAGTCCTTTTCTCTGATCTTCATATTTCCTTTCCTCGTACAACAGCAACCAAATGTCTCGCATGACGTTGATATGAATATATATGTAATAATTTAGGCTATATCACCATTATATAGTTTAAATATGTTATATTAAGGTTTAAATAATTCAGATAATATCGTAAATACATTTTCTGAATCTTTAGTTGTTAATGAATGTTAAATCAATGTAAATAGTTATATTTATTTCATTATTTGTGGAGTGGAAATACTGACAAGCTTAACATTATTCCGTTTCAAATTAATTAATGACATAAAATAAATCTCTCAACTCAACTAATTTTTGACCGCAAAAATACAAAACAGCTGTTCAATTAAAAAAAATGAAAAGAATACAAGAAAACCTAACTTAAATATCCCCTCACTACACCGTATCGCCAACAATATAACCGAGTTAGTTAGCCATTTCAAGCAAAAGAGCCTTGCCGGTAGGTGACAGCATTTTCTCAAATTCTTCCAATTAATCTTTCAATTCTGCAGTTACAGTCTAAAGCTCCATCTAATAGTCTTTATAGTTAGTGGGTCCGAACGAATTAAACATTATCGCCATCATCATTAAATAATTTGGTTATTGCTTCCAGAAAGTAATGTGTTGCGCAATTACTGCTCCTATAGCGAAAAATCCAGATACGCTAACAAACTTTTAAAGTTACTCTTAAAAGTTCTCCATCAGTACTTCTTGATCTACTATAGCTAATTAAGTAACAAACATAGCAATTATAATACAGACAATGTTATCTGATTTTTCTTCAAGCAAAATGGCTCTTTAATCTTTAAGAACTTGATATATATCGCTAGATTACAGTTGTTTACAACACGCGATGGCATGAGTGAGGTAAAGTATTTCTCCTCTATATAAAACTTGTTTTTAAATTCGACCAAGTATCTATGATGCAAAATCAAATAAAACTTCGACTCTAAGTTATTCTGGTAAATATTTGGCACATGCCAATATCATATAGAATTACAACGGAGGCATTTCGTTTTGTTTAGAAAATTCTACAATTAGTGTTATAATACCTTGTTATACTTCTGCAGGACAAATGCCTAAGATTGTTTCGACAATTAATCCTATAGTTTCTCCCAATCTGCAAACTTCATTTCTTTCATAATCAACTGGCATTTAATCAGAATCTTGTGGATCCATTCCTTCATTTCTATTTAAATAAGTTTAGAATTGAACATTATTACCTTTAACAGCTTGGAATATGGTTTACATAACAATATCAACAACTGTTTGATTTAAACATTGTTTCTAATTAACAATTTTTATCAATTCTGGATAATTTTATAACATTTTCTGAGCCGTATTTGCACAATTTTCTTTGGAAACATACTCAGAATATTTTTTAAGAACCTGCATTACAGCTTCAAAACACTGTTATCCTTCAAAACACTTGGGATACATACAAATTGCTTTTGCTTAATCTGCAAATGTAAAACTACTCATATACTGCTGTTCCTTGTCCAGGGCTTCAAAAAGAACATGCGCGTAAGGACTCATTTGCTCTGGTAAGAATTCGAATAGGACAGAAAGAGAATCATAAATCAATTCAAGCTACTTTTTAAGATGAGTTTTGTAGTCCATTTCAACTTTATTTTCTAGTAATCCGGGTTCGACATGTTTGGGTTGAACTATAATTTCAACGAAACGATTTGATATATGCATGGTGTAGTCAGCAAATTAAGCTGGAAATGCTTTAAGTACATTTTGTACAAAATCAATCAAACAGTCCATTAAGGCATGTATCTCGTCTGTTGAATCTGATTTAAATAAAGTCATAACGATTTATACTATTTAAGGTACTTATGCTTGAATATTATCATATTTAGCATATACTACAATTGCTCTAGATACGAAATCGGTGAGTTTTACATAATATTTAATATCAGATTGTGCTAATTTAGGATCAATAAATTATGATAAGTAAATGTATTGATCGAATTACGCTTAAATTGAACCACTGTACGCTTAAATTAACAATGGGTTGTTAAGACGTAATGCTGTTGTCATCAACTATAAAGTCAAACCTTATAGAGTTTTGGAATTCTTTTGTAAAAGAGATGGAATTTAAGCTAATATAGTCAGCATTGCTTCATTTTTATGTAAAACACGAAGAACTGGTATTACTTATTTATCAGTGATTGAATTATAGAAGACAGTGTTGATTACTTCAAGCACCTTACAGATTGCTTGATCGCAAAGCTGAGGCAAAGCCTCAAGAAATAGTTCGCCTAAATTTGTTATCAAATGGACCAGATTTTCTTTATAGCTGCTTTGTGCCGCAATATGTAAAATATCACAAATTTTATATTAAATTACCGCATTAAACTTACCGATTTCTTTAACAAGATCTTTTGTTTATTATTAAAATAATTATGCATCTGATGCAATAAACTCCTCGGCTCCTAAAAATGCTTACATAATATATAAGCTAGCATAAGTATGTTACCAAGAACCTTGTGAAGTCTAAAACTAATTAAAGGCGTCCATCATTTAGTTCCAATGCTTTTTAGCAACTCTTTTCATGCATTCTAATACCAATACCTCATTTGAATTTAAATCGAAACCGTCCGAAGGATCGTCAAGTTATGAGAAGGAAAACACAAAATCGTCATTTTAATCAAGAAGCAGTTAGAAGATATATTTTAAGATAATGTCTTATATCTTCAATTCCTCATCATCGGTATATTCAACATATGGGGAATATGGATCTACAATGTTTGCAAAGAGATTGATAGCAGTGTTAAATAGTATAGGTGAGTTTTGCATAAACATGTACTCTGTAAGATTTAATATAGCTTCCATATGATCGATCAATACATCCATGTTGTCTTCAGAAATTTGGTAAATATTTTCACAAACTTTCAGCAACTCTTTTGGATCTTGAGTTTATTATGCCATACTAAAAAGAACATGTAGAAATTCGTTTTGCTGTTAAATTGGAATACCATTGAAAAAACTGCTACCAATTAAAAGGTTAGAGATAGCTTTTGCTCCAAATAATTTAGTGTTGGGGTTGTTAAGAATCTTTGAAATCGAAGTTAATATCTGCTCATATCCTACTTGCATGAGGGCATTTAAGTTATTTTATGTCATTTCTGCTATAATTTCGGCAGCACATTTTTCTATCACTAAAACATTAGAGGACAAAGCTTGTTCGATAAAACTAAAGACAATAGGACAATTTGTTTTAGCCTCAGCATTCTTAATAACCATCAAAGCGATACAATCAGCAAGGATTTTTCCCATAGAGAAGTCCTAGCAACAACTAAGCATTTCTAACGTATTTTGTAGTAGTTCTAACCGTGCTTGTTCGCTGGCAAGAATATAACATGTTTCCTTACCCATTTTTGACATTTATTTTCTCAATACGACTGCAGTAGGTCCACATAGCTAAGGATCTTTTATTGATTGCTTGCAATATTCAATGAATTAATCGGGTTGGCATTCCATAAAATTGATAAATAGCATCATATTTTGTTCTGTTTCGTAATTTTGGGTCTGCATCAATGAGCAAAATAGATTGTGAAATTGTTGATAGGAAGTTATACTCATAAATTAAAGGAAGTGGTGATTTATATGATAGTGTTATAATTTATTATGATTATTATTACAATGTGTAAATACTTTTAAATTTTACTTATCTTATACAATTGTAATTAATACCAGTCGCGCACTTAATTGCATGTATTACCCGCTCTACCAAGTATTTTAAGTTGTAAAATAACAGAAAATAATTCTTTTTATCGTTCTTACTTATATAAACTTCAATCATCAGAATAGAAAAGTTAAATATAATATTTGATGTATCAAAAGAGCCATTCAACAAATATATCAATTATCAATTATAAGCTAACATTCACTTCCCCAGCTAAATTATCGTTTGCAGTATGTGCTTGTACCGGCTTGGATTCAGCTTGAGCACTTTCTGCAAATGGGTCACCTCGAAGTCCTCCTTGTAGTCGTTCTCGTGTTTTTCCAGAACTGCTTTAAGTGGTTCTTTCTGCGGTTCCGTTTTCTCTTCCGTTTGTTCTTAAACTGCTTCAATAATTGGCCACTCAGGTAAATCTTCGGTTTAAATTTGAGCGTTTGGTTTCGGTTTGTCCTCTAAATAGTCGTCAATTTTCTTCCCCATTTCGCTCGGCCTGGATATTTTGGGCTGGTAGTCCTGAAAATCAACCTTGTGCTTGTGCAAGTGATGGGCCAAATTGTAGTCCAAAACTGACTTCAAAGGCGCATTGTTGTACACCTGGTACATGCGCGCGAAAAAATCAGTCTGGGGCTCTGCGGAAGTTGGATTTGACAGTAACGCGATCTTACGCAGCAACTGATCCTGCATTAAAATGGAGCGGAAAATACACGCATGCGGCAGAATTCATATAAATAAAATGAACTCCACAGCAAATCAATGAGCGTAAACAAATTCATGGACAAGCTATTCGAAACACTATTCAAGTCAGACTGCGTCAATAAAAACTTAACAATAGCCAGACTACTCCGCACTGACGTATCAGCCGGAATGCTACAATATGTTATAAAGCACGGATAACCAGATATTCTCACCGCTATTAAAATGCTAGAAGGTCCCATGCAACAAGATTATATATTCTTCGCACTATACATGGCACTGACTCTGTTCATGAGCTCTTTGCTAGATTTCTTTAGCCCACTTATGGCTAGCACTTGCGGATCCTTTACTAAAATTATGGTTATTATCGTTGAAGGATAAATTAACAGATAAGTATACCCATGGGAGTATGCAGTCATGTACACTTCATTCGCGATTGCATATCAACTAATAGTAGAGAAATAGACTCGTGTTAAGAAATTAATACGCATATTTATTTAGATTACTATA
This sequence comes from Hexamita inflata, assembly GCA_963988835.1. Lineage (NCBI taxonomy): Eukaryota > Fornicata > Diplomonadida > Hexamitidae > Hexamita > Hexamita inflata. The sequence continues at coordinate 136,568 of CAXDID010000994.1, forward strand.
GAATTAACTGCAATCAGGTACTTCATTGTTTTCGCCGATTCAGTGATAATAAGTATTATCAAGGCAAAAGCTGGATCTGCATTGATGGGAGCTGCTGAAAAATTTGTTTCTAAGATCAAAAAAACTGGTTCAGAATGAAAAATCATGTTATATTTAATACTTAATACACATAACTTTAAAATTATCAGTTGATCACAATGTAGCCTTGACCATTGCAAACTTCATCTTGTTGAATCCAGTTTTCATGGCATCACCAGTTTTTTCAGCAGCCTTTTTGATAGAGTCGCCTGTCTTTGACATACCTTCTTTGAATTTTTCGCCAGCTGGTCTTTCATCTTTAGGTTACTTAGCTTTCTCTTCCTTCTTTTATTCTCTCTTTTGCTTTGAGGCCTCGATTGATTTTTTCATGGCATCATTAGTTTTTTGGGCTCCTTCTTTTATAGATTCGCCAGTTTTTTTAAAGAAAGCAGCAGCTTTGTTCTCTTCACTCATTGAAGTGGTGTAGAATTTAACACGATGGACGGTTTACATATTTGAAACAGTTGGTAAGTTTAAATACATGAATTGATTTGATTTCAATTGATTACGCCAGATATTAGTTATGATATTTTACAGAATAATGAATGTAGGATCTCGTTATCGATGAAAATATTATTCGAGGCGACTAATAATGCGATTATTAGCAGATAATGCAAAGCCCACTTCAATGAACATAAATTTATGGCAGCGGTTAGATTCTGATCCGAACGCGTTTTTCTATAACTCGATTCAGTTTTAGGAAACAACAATAACCAACCCTTTCTAAGCTCCACTTTCAACTTTTTACAATCCAGGAATGGAGTATTTAAATGCATATACTTTGTACATAATCTCAAAATCTATTTCGTCGGTTTTAAAAGCGCAAAGCGTGTTTATTTTCACAAACTGCGACTAGGACGATATTTATTTGCTGCGTAGATTTGCGTAAGGATTTATTGATTATAACATCAATGTTCATTTGTGTAACGTCTTGCTTACGGAATAAACATGCGAGTACTGCGTCATCCCGTGCTTTAGATTGATAAAACATGACGACCAGCTATTTTTCAACTGTTTTAACATCGAAAGCGCTGTTAAATGTTAAGCGAATCGCAACTTCAACAGCAATATTAAACAACAAATAATTTTAGACGAATCGGTAATAATTAAATGCAATTCAATAACAGTCCCATTAAACATATTTTTCAAGAGCTAAAACAACACCAAGTAGTGGTTTTGTGCGACCAAAGCGTATAAAAAGATGCACATGGAAAGTTGTACATCGGACAAAATATAGCTTCGAACGAATTCAGTTTACTCTTGCCCAAACAACTTGATTTTCAGATTCAATAAATCTACCCGAATTTACCCAGCGTTCTGTCTTTGGCTGGATTTCAAGAGGCCCATGTACCGCTGTATAAACTGGACGTGCAAGTTACGGCAGCAAATGTCATTTTCAACTTCTTATGCAGCGATGTCACAGAAGAAACCGCAATTTAAAATCTGTATTTAAATCCAGATTTCCTGGCCTTCTAACTTCAACATAACTATAATTACAAAATGGGCGAAATATCTGCAAGTAAGCTAGAACTGCTTCAAAAAGTCGAAGCCGCTGCACTTGCGAAACTAGATTAATTTTACTAGCACCAGCAATCTATAAACTCGCCAACAAGCAACCTACTCCGGAATTCGCAGTTCAACTCCTTCTACAAAAAGTATGCTCAACTGAAAAACAAGATTCACTTGCAAGAAAAATTGGGGTTGTCAGCTGTGGATGTAGACTAAAACGAAATATAGCTAGTTCTAGAAGTGCAAGACTACTTTCACGATTTCTCCTGCGAAGTAGACCTTTCTGATCTCCATGTTTGAAAAATTAATTTAAATTGTAACAAGAGCGTACTCTAATAACCATATATGATGTGTTGAGATGATATTCTAACATATTAAATCATTCTAATCAAATTATATTTAATGATATTATGATATTATATTACATCATGATATGATTCAATAAGTATTGAAATCACTTTAGTTCTTATCGTACTTCCATCAATAATTTACCCAGCACGTTTTAACCTTTGCCTTCGCACACTCCCCAGTAGCAATCTCCCCAGTTATTCCCTTCTACGATCTCTTTTAGCTCAGTCAGCAGCAATTTCTGCTTGAGAGCTTCATTTTAAAACTTCAGGACTAAGAGGTCTTTCATAATCTGAACCTTGACGGCCTCCCAATCGGATCTGAGATTTACCTTCAACCCCTCTCTTTTGGCCTTACCCGGTTTCATGGCCGCGAATTTTTCTTCTGTTCCAGGTTCCTTTTGGGCCTAAAAAGCCGCCTCCACTGTTTGATAAGTGAAGTTTTTGTAAGTTATCGGAGACTCGAAGAAATTGCTCAAGAAGAAATACTCGCCTTCAAAGCGGTCGATGTTCATTCGAAGTGGAAATGCAAATCCTGTTCGATTTACATAGTGAATTAAATATTTCGCCGTTTTGTTCTTAAATTCGTGAAATGATAGAAATGACTTATAAAGAACTATTAGTAATGAATTAGCAAAGATCCCTTACTGTTATACTATCTAGTTTCGTGTCCCATCGCCATTAATCAAAACAGTTGAAAATAATTAATTTAACTATTTAGATGATATTCTATTGTTGATTAGGTTATAGCCAAGCGAATCTCTTATTCGTTATTAGCAATTTTAGTACTTAGAAATACACATTACTTTTTGACAATTATTAATTGCAAAGATTTAATAATTTTATTTAATAAATATGAATGAGATTTAATTTTTCAGTCAAATGACCATTTGTTTCTATGTGTATAACTCTTATCACTTTTAAATGAGAAACCTAGACCAAGCACAACGACTTCTTGTGTCTCTGACCTTGTACACATTATATTACAACTGGTGAGTTCGTACCATTCGCTAGAAATCTGTCAAACATTGCTCCAACCCCCTATAAGCGAATCGATCTACAATTCTCAAAATACAAATAATGAATGTATTTTTGTTTCTTGAAGAATGGAATCAAGTGGGCCTGATCAGGTCGAGCATCAATTAATAGTTTGATGCTACACCAAAACAACAGTTATTTAACTTATGATCTTCCACTTCCATAATGAGAAAACTATTTCTTTAATTAAATAATTATCTAACCCCTGATAAAGTTGAAACTTCATGCTAAAATTTGATGTAATTTGCGATTTTATATCTGCGTTCCAGTCCAGCTAAACTTAAATAAATCTTAAATAGATCTTTAATTTGTTGATGATATATATGTTGATATATATGTTGATACATGTCATCGAGTGAAGTTTGGGACCATTTCATAACTTTTTGTTATAATATTATATTGTTTATATATAAATATGACCGCAGGCTAAAATCCACTCCAATTTTTAATGATGGAAACCAAAATTATTTCGTTACATAGAAAGCTAAAATAATATTAAAACTAGAATTATACATTTAAACAGTTTTATCAGGTACACTAATGAAATCAACTGCGTAACTAGGATAAATGACAACTATTTTAAAGACACTGCAAATTATTTTAATGTCAAACTCTTTATAAATCTGCAATAATTAATCATAAGTTCGTATAAATTCATTGACGAGGGTACAGGTCACGAATGATATAATTGTAATAACACCTATTTAGCTGCACATAAAGCAGCGTGAAAATAGAAAATCTGCCTTAGCCGAATCCATACAAATATAAAGGGTAACAATAAACTGAAATAGGGCACTTCTCTTTTTATATACCTATTTAGAACAAATTTTCTATAATTTGGATTTTAAGAAACATTGTGAATGCAATGTGAAACTCTGCGCTAAACAATATTAAATTGTCTCAGATACCTCAATTATTTATAGTTTTCGCATTGCCACAACTATTAACAATTATCAAATTAAAGTTGTAGTTTACTTCAACATACAAAACGAAGATTTCGTAGCTTCACGATACTTGAATAGTATATGTATTTCAATATTTGCAATAAAAATATTATATCACTGTGGAATGTTTCGGTAGTTCCATCCTAAATAATTAAAAAATATAAAAAATATTTTATTAGATGTGTTATTAGAAATTAAATAAATTGAAATAATACTAATTACTAATCAGTGATTTTAATATTTTATTATAATAGTAATATTTATTTTCTGTTTCAGAAATATACCTATTATATTAAAATATAGATATGGAAATAGTTCTAGCAAATTGGATTATAAGATATTAATTAAAATGAAATATATTATTAAAGTGAACAAAAAGTAATTATTATTAAAAATAGATTGTTGATAATTAAATAATTGGACGTTTTAATAATATATAATGGTGTGTGCGTACAAGTAATTATATTAGAGCCGACTATTATAATTATATTATTTAAATGTCAGATTTTCTATTCGTTTTAAAGTTCAATCCAAATTTTGTTAAAATATTTTAATTAAATGAACTACACATTTTGTATAGCAATTAAAACTCTACCAATACTTACTTGTTTTGTATGTAACATAAAATTATATAATTAGTTGCAAGCTCCAAATTTAATCTTTAAACATAAATATCACAAATTAGCAATTCAGTTGCTATTTGGCTAAAATTTTAACGTTGAGTTAAATTATATTATTGTATAATAATGCCATTGTATTTTGGTTGTTATTGGCTTATTTAATGAGATCTATAATATCAAATCTAAATATGTCAAATATCACATAATATTGATTTGAGCTATACAAGAAAGAAATTAAGTTGATTTATAACACTGTTCTTACGGATACATTAATAAGAAGCAATTTATTAATTTTTATGTTTCTATATATTCTAGATTATAAATCAAAAAGTAGTGTTTTATAAATTATTTTAAGGGGCATAGCCCGATATTGCTTATTGATTATATTGTCCTGTATCCATTAAATTTGCCAAGGCAGATTTTTTCTTAATTGCTAAATTAAAATATTGTTTAAAAAATGAGTATATTTTTAGTGCAAAAAATGACACTTTTTGATATCTCTTAGACAACTTATATTCAAGCAACTATTAATATATAATCTACTATATTTATATTTACTTAAGTTAAAAACGAAATATTACATCATACTCTTTCCACACTACTTTGATAATAATGAAATATGAAAAGTATGTTGAAGCTTAGATTCAGCTCAATCTTAGGGCGCGGTCTTATTTATATACATGTGTCATAATTATATAACAGCCACCTCCAGATTCTATCCAAAACCAACTCGATGACATGTATGTTGATGATATTGCAAATTTAATGTAAATCTAATTAAGAAATGCACACACTGGTCAGGTGATATAACTATTATTAAACAATAGAATAGGTAATAAGTATATAATAAATTTCAAACGTCACGCTTACCTATAACACTTATCCTATAACTCAAAAGGTTTGAGTTTTCATCACTGTATTTAAAAAAATCGGAAATGTTAAATAATAGGTTTCTAACACTTTAGTAAACAAATATTACTTTAAAACTCGCCTTTATAGAACGAGGAACGAGTGGGATCCTTCAGCAATTAATAGCAGATTAATTGATAGAAGTTAAAGTGGAAAATGAATATATCCATTTTTAGTAATTTCATATTGTTTATTAAATAGTAAATATAACTTACTTCCAGTTATAGCCATGTGATCTTCTTACACATTTCCTATATATTCTTTCCTATACATTTTAAATTTCGATGTTTTTAATATTTTGTAATAAAATTTAAGTAAAATATAAATGAAATGCCATTAATTTCAAATGTTTACAAATTAATTGACAATAAAAACATTCAATGGCATTCATTTTTTAATTATATATTATAATACTTATATTCTTTTACAAATATCTGTTATATTACATTACATACCTATATAAAGATTCCTGTATTTTCATTGGTATTTTCAGTGTTATCAGCCTAATTGTGAATAATTCAGTGCAATACGCAAAAATTCCTATACCCCACTTCATTCATGATAAGCTTCGTCTTGCTCTTGCATTATCAGGTGTTTTCCATATCTGAGTTCCAGTTTTGCTATAATTATGTGTATGACTCTCCCTTCTAGGAGAACGTGAACTTGAACATGTCAACGGTCTTCACCTTCGACCAGGCATCCTAGCTCATATCTTGTACTGAAACGTAGAACGTAATCTTCCGCCAAACAAGCTAGCCGGTTGTATCCCTCCAACTAAATCTTAACGTAGACACCTAGCAGACGTCTTTCGCTCTCTTCTTCTACGTTTTCAAGAACGTTGAGATTCAAAACTCAGTAATCAACTTGAACCTGAAAAATGGAGCGAACCAAAACGCGAGCATGCTCGTTCATACCTGTCCAGAGTTCACCATCAGCATCTTCTCCACCATTTACAGCGTTTAAACGGACTCATCTGCATTTAAGAACATTTACGGAATCACTTAAACTCTGGAGCAGAAATTAACTGTTAATTAAAGTTAGTTCCTTTTCACCTCGAGCTCTGGTATAACCAACTATTACGGGCTCTGTTAGCAAGCTATCCAGGTCTCTATCGAAAATTGCTCGTTTAATTTGAACGCTAACGCTGTCACCGCGGTCGGGCTTATTTATTTGAGCACTGGATTCGTTCAAATCAGCAATATTTCAATCAGCGGATAATTATCAGGGACATATACGTACGGCCTTATTTACTAAGGCAGCGCCCAAGTCACAATGAACTTAATAACCTTTAAGATTAAAACCACTGGTTCAACTCATAATTGCGGCTTCATTCAGTCGACGATTGAGTCTGCAACTGTTTCTATCACTAATGTGAACTTCATCGGATTCAGCTTCTTACCTAGCGAACCGACTTCATATGGAGCTGGATAAACATGTCCTTGTGTTGCTGGTGCTAACTTAGCGTAAGGTCTTTGTAACTGTTCAGTCGGCTCATCTTTAGTCGGAGGATAGTGTCAATGCACGCCGGGAGCAACCATGGTAGGAAATACATGCGTCTGCACAACTGGAGCAACAATGGTGAATGGAGTTTGTGTTTGTACAGCTGGAGCAACTCTCTCTGCTGGAATATGTTAATGCACTTCAGGCGCAACGCTAATTGGGGGTGTTTGCGTGTGCACAACTAATGCTATTTTGATAGCAGGAATATGTGTGTGTCAGCCAGCTTATTCGGCGCTATCTGCAGGGGTTTGCGTTTGCACACCAACCTACTCAACTATGTCAGGTAATACCTGTATTTGTACACCAGCTTATAGTTCTATGGTAAGTGGTGTTTGTAAATGTACGCCAACTAGCTCATATATGAATTCTGGAGTTTGTGCATGTCCTACAAATTCTATAATCTCTGCTACATAATGTACATGTTAGCCGGCATATTCGACGATGTCAGCTGGAGCCTGTGTTTGCACGCCAGCTTATACATTAATGTCTGGAAGCACTTGTACGTGCACTCCTTCATATACAACTTTAGTTAGTGGTGTATGTACATGTCCTGCTGGAGCCACTTTAACTAGTGGCGCATGCGTGTGTACAGCAACTGGATCGTCTATGTCCAGTGCAGGAGTTTGTGTTTGTCCGGCTGGAGCGAGTCTTTCTGGCAGTGCGTGCGTGTGCAATGTTGCAGGTTCCACTTTGTAGTCAAATAAATGTGTTTGTACTAAAGATTATAAAGCTTCATGGCTTTATTGGAATGGGGGTAATTATTGGTGCCCAGATAAATCAGTTTGTTGCTCTACTAATGATGCTGGACCTTCATATACATGTTCTAATGGAAAAACTTACTGGAGTGGATGCAGCACATATACAAGTTATGTGACTTGAGATAATACGTTCAGAAATTTTATAAATAATTTATAGAAATATTTAGTTTTTTATCATTATTTATTTATTGGACTCCTTCTTTTATAGATTCGCCAGTTTTTTTAAAGAAAGCAGCAGCTTTGTTCTCTTCACTCATTGAAGTGGTGTAGAATTTAACACGATGGACGGTTTACATATTTGAAACAGTTGGTAAGTTTAAATACATGAATTGATTTGATTTCCATTGATTACGCCAGATATTAGTTATGATATTTTACAGAATAATGAATGTAGGATCTCGTTATCGATGAAAATATTATTCGAGGCGACTAATAATGCGATTATTAGCAGATAATGCAAAGCCCACTTCAATGAACATAAATTTATGGCAGCGGTTAGATTCTGATCCGAACGCGTTTTTCTATAACTCGATTCAGTTTTAGGAAACAACAATAACCAACCCTTTCTAAGCTCCACTTTCAACTTTTTACAATCCAGGAATGGAGTATTTAAATGCATATACTTTGTACATAATCTCAAAATCTATTTCGTCGGTTTTAAAAGCGCAAAGCGTGTTTATTTTCACAAACTGCGACTAGGACGATATTTATTTGCTGCGTAGATTTGCGTAAGGATTTATTGATTATAACATCAATGTTCATTTGTGTAACGTCTTGCTTACGGAATAAACATGCGAGTACTGCGTCATCCCGTGCTTTAGATTGATAAAACATGACGACCAGCTATTTTTCAACTGTTTTAACATCGAAAGCGCTGTTAAATGTTAAGCGAATCGCAACTTCAACAGCAATATTAAACAACAAATAATTTTAGACGACTCGGTAATAATTAAATGCAATTCAATAACAGTCCCATTAAACATATTTTTCAAGAGCTAAAACAACACCAAGTAGTGGTTTTGTGCGACCAAAGCGTATAAAAAGATGCACATGGAAAGTTGTACATCGGACAAAATATAGCTTCGAACGAATTCAGTTTACTCTTGCCCAAACAACTTGATTTTCAGATTCAATAAATCTACCCGAATTTACCCAGCGTTCTGTCTTTGGCTGGATTTCAAGAGGCCCATGTACCGCTGTATAAACTGGACGTGCAAGTTACGGCAGCAAATGTCATTTTCAACTTCTAATGCAGCGATGTCACAGAAGAAACCGCAATTTAAAATCTGTATTTAAATCCAGATTTCCTGGCCTTCTTACTTCAACATAACTATAATTACAAAATGGGCGAAATATCTGCAAGTAAGCTAGAACTGCTTCAAAAAGTCGAAGCCGCTGCACTTGCGAAACTAGATTAATTTTACTAGCACCAGCAATCTATAAACTCGCCGACAAGCAACCTACTCCGGAATTCGCAGTTCAACTCCTTCTACAAAAAGTATGCTCAACTGAAAAACAAGATTCACTTGCAAGAAAAATTGGGGTTGTCAGCTGTGGATGTAGACTAAAACGAAATATAGCTAGTTCTAGAAGTGCAAGACTACTTTCACGATTTCTCCTGCGAAGTAGACCTTTCTGATCTCCATGTTTGAAAAATTAATTTAAATTGTAACAAGAGCGTACTCTAATAACCATATATGATGTGTTGAGATGATATTCTAACATATTAAATCATTCTAATCAAATTATATTTAATGATATTATGATATTATATTACATCATGATATGATTCAATAAGTATTGAAATCACTTTAGTTCTTATCGTACTTCCATCAATAATTTACCCAGCACGTTTTAACCTTTGCCTTCGCACACTCCCCAGTAGCAATCTCCCCAGTTATTCCCTTCTACGATCTCTTTTAGCTCAGTCAGCAGCAATTTCTGCTTGAGAGCTTCATTTTAAAACTTCAGGACTAAGAGGTCTTTCATAATCTGAACCTTGACGGCCTCCCAATCGGATCTGAGATTTACCTTCAACCCCTCTCTTTTGGCCTTACCCGGTTTCATGGCCGCGAATTTTTCTTCTGTTCCAGGTTCCTTTTGGGCCTAAAAAGCCGCCTCCACTGTTTGATAAGTGAAGTTTTTGTAAGTTATCGGAGACTCGAAGAAATTGCTCAAGAAGAAATACTCGCCTTCAAAGCGGTCGATGTTCATTCGAAGTGGAAATGCAAATCCTGTTCGATTTACATAGTGAATTAAATATTTCGCCGTTTTGTTCTTAAATTCGTGAAATGATAGAAATGACTTATAAAGAACTATTAGTAATGAATTAGCAAAGATCCCTTACTGTTATACTATCTAGTTTCGTGTCCCATCGCCATTAATCAAAACAGTTGAAAATAATTAATTTAACTATTTAGATGATATTCTATTGTTGATTAGGTTATAGCCAAGCGAATCTCTTATTCGTTATTAGCAATTTTAGTACTTAGTAACACACGTCGTCTGATTTTTATCTCGGCCAAAATGACAGTATGATTGATGAAATAGTGTTGTTGATTCAGCAGCTCTCTCGCCTTGTCTCTGACCTTGTATACATTATATTATTATTCCCTGCAAACAATATACCTCAACTAGTTCGTACCATTCGTAAGAAATCTGCCAAACGTTCCTCTCAATTTTTATTGAATTCCTCTCAACCCCCTTACAACCGAATCAATCCATTATTTATAATTATATTTGTAAATGACATATTAATTCCCATTTAATTTTAAATATTTATAAACACCATTCTAAATGTTAAATCAAAACAAATGTCACTTCATCCCGAAGTATCCTTTGACGGCGTCATCGTAGCTTCCCGTTTTCATCAAAAATTTCTTCTTCAATAAAGAGTTCATTTTTTCGTCCAACACGAATTTATCCCTTTGGACGGCGATGAGGAAGTTCATCATCGGTTTGTCAACGTTTCCGCCCGTTCCTTGTTGATATTCGGTTGCCTCGTTGAATGAATTGTTAAAAATGAACTTAAGAGCCGTTTCTGTGTCCGAGAGTTTGTAGAACGCGAGTTTGGCCGTGAAATTGTCCAGGGATTTCTTCGTGAACTCGGAATCGATTACATCAGTGAAGGATTTGGTTGTTTTCGTGCGCATGTAAGTGTCAAGGGCTAGTTTCTCCTCAGCGGTGCCCTGGTTGTAGTTTTTCTTTTTGTAGTCCGCGTTGTACTTGGCCTCGAGCTCAGCTTGTTCTCTCTTAGTACACTCGGTGATGCCCCTGGTGGTCAAGGATTAGAATTCTTCGGCTATCTTTTGGAACTCGGCTGTTGTTGATTGAGACATGATCTTAACGTAAACTGCGTCGTTGGTGCCTAAGCCGGTGGTGGCTGCGAGGAGCTCCTTGGCCTCTTACTTTGTGTTGAATCTGGCTGAAACGAAGCCGGGCGCATCACGCCTGAGCCAAGCGAGCACCAAACGCTCCCAGAAGGAATTACCCTTCAACTGGTGCATAATGTCCTGCTCCATCGGATTGTTGAAACGAATCTTGTACGCGACCTTCGTGCGGTACACATCCTCCGGATCCATCATCAAAATGGACGTAACCAACAAATCTGAATTCTCTGACATGTCCTTCAACGCAGTGTTCACCAACTTAGCCCAAGAATCGTGACGCGGACCCAAGACCAACAAGGTAAGATCCTAACAATCATTGTCCTTTATCATTTTAGCTATAAACTAAGAAATAGAATTCGAATGCTTCTCGTAGTACGCCTTGTTGATCTGCTGAATTTGCTCAGAGTTGTACTATTTGACGATTTCGACGATTTATTTATCCGGTGAAGTGCTAAAAACACCCGTTTTAAGTTTACCGAAAGAATCAACGGCAACAGCCAATTATTCCGGAGTTAATGGAGCAGCACTTATTAAGCCTTTCATAATGATGTGGAGTGGTGATTAATATAATCCCACTATTGAATTAAAATAAGCGCGGTTAAAACTCGTGTGTTTTATGTGAATATGTTATTGTTCATGTTAATAACAGTTGTTAACAAACTCATAACTCTACAAGTCGTTACTATGTTAATACTAAAGCCAACCAATAAGCGTTAGAAAACAGAGAAATATAACACGTTAGAAATAGAAAAAACGTTAGAAAAATCTCTAACGTACATGACGTTAGAAATGTGCTCACTATATAAAATAATGGAAATGGGAGAATTTACCTGTAATTATATAATACTTACTTTTTTCGAAAAACGTTAGAAATCCTTAACGTACGTTAGAGTTGGCTCTAGTTAATACTGATACCATTTATTCCAAAAAATGATTAACAAAGATATATAATTCAGAACTATGTTAGTGCAATCCGAAATAACTCACGATTTAATATTATTGATAATTTATATATTTCACTCCAACATATTTTATTCAATATTCTAATTTGATTACGTGTAAAGTTCATATATATACTAAAGCATCATGTAAATCACGAAGTACATAGTCAAAAAACTATATACACTTGATCAATATACTAAGGACACCAGCAGCCACTAAAATAACAACAATACTGTTTTCTGGCCCTATTTTAATATCACCTATCATATCTTTCATTGCTATTATAAGAACTTCTGAAAATAAAAGGTATTGCTGACCATATGAACTAATTTTAGTTATTACTGAGATTTATGAAACTTTAACTCCACAAAGTATCAATGCTGTTGCAAAATGAAGAGTAAAATACAAAATAATTCGTCCAAAAAAATAGGTAATAACAAAATATTTCGCTTATATATTTATATGTTTTGAAATTATGTGTTGTATTGAGAATAATGAATAGAAACAAACAGATCCAAGTAATCCTTTTGGAATATATTAGTTAACTAGCTGCCATATTTTCATTTATTCTATATTTTTCAAAGGGTACTATCCTAAGAGTATAACAGCACTTAAACATCCAGCATTAAATGAACTACCATCTAAAGTTGTGTTTAGTATATTACTAGATTAAAAATGTGATTCAACTTAAGTTTTAACAACTATTATTACTTAGAATACCATAAATGTAATCAAATACCCAATATATATTTGTTTGAGCTTTTCTAAACTAAAATATTTTCGATAGATTTAAAGAATTACATTATTGTTTGTTGTATTAGCTACTAAATGCAATAAAATGTATCCTATTATTATTTGCAAGCGCCAAAATGAATATGTTGCAGCGTGATGTATTGAATTACCACATGAATTACCACCACCAAACATCAGCGGTATTTATAAGAATTCTATACTCATATTACTTTATTCGCTGCAATTGTACTGGCTTTAATTCGTTTAAGTATACGCAATGAATGCTAGAATAAGTGCTATTTATTGTCTAACTAAAGTAAACATAAACATTTTAAGCAGTTGATTTACTTTATAATGTTATTGGTTCAAGTAAAGATGCATTTAAAATCCCTAATAAAATTGAAGAGCAGATGTTGAAAACTATCCGTATTCTACAATTTTCTGTATATATTTTTCAACACTATCCGAAAATATATTTAATAATAGCTTTTAATATATTTAGCACAATATATTTATTGTCATATAGAATCCTACTAATATATCTACTTTCAACCTACTATTGTTAATAAATTAATTACCTTACTTCTATTATACACTTTCATTTATCATTTCTGGAGTGGTGCTTTATTGTTCAAGTAATTTTGAAAACTTATTACTATGACGTAATTGTGTCAACTAAAGTTTGTATACTAATTTACACACTTTTACACGCTTGCATAAATTTATTGAAAAACTAAAATCAAACTCTATTAGTTCGTATGAGCTAACTGAGATTCTTTGAGGAGGTTTGATGAGTGATAACGCATTGGAATGTGTATGTGTTTCTTATTGATCTTGGTTAGAAAGGTGAGATCAGAGAAAAAGGATAGACGTAACTTACAAACATAATTTACCGTTTGATACATTCATTTATATTATATTCAATTCACTATCACTTCTTCTCCTCCTTCTCCATTTTAATTCTGTTTAAAACGGAGCAGCTCTCTTTCCACCTCTTTACGAACTCCTTCGGGTCGATTTCTTTGATTATTTGCTCGTGGTTTTTGAGTTCCGTTTGAACCTCCTCCAAAATTGTAGTTGGGAGCGTTTGAACCGGAAGACTCTTTCCAGATTATCTGTTCCAGATAAACGAGAGGAGTTCCTACTCTGAAGGATAAAAATTGAATTTGTTCACAAACATCCCGAAATATTTTGTTCCGTTCACGTATGGGAGGTCTTCATACGCAGCTGAGGCAGCATCTCTCCATGATTTTTGGTCGATTTCAGCGTACGGACGACAAGTGGCCAGACAAATGGGCACCATAATGGTGGACTGAGCTAATTACAGATCTAAAGGCTGTTTTGACTGCTCCCAAGAGGTTGTGATGTCATCGAGCTCAGGGGCTTCCCAATCAAAATCCAGATGAACGTCAGATGCTGACTTATTCGGGTGCACCATCTAAAATAGCCCAGAAATTACACTAACCGGCAAATGACGCACAGCATTCGGCAAAATACGCATAACTTCTTTAATTTAAGCTGCAGAAGCGGGCCCATCAAGCATCACAACTGGAACTGGGTGCTCAATTTTCAAATAATTCCTGTTCATCTTGCTGTAATCGAATACCACCACTTTTTAGCGCAATGCTTTTATGTACAAGTTCAAAGCCTGGTGAGAACTGCAAGTTGGTCCAGGCTTTGGCTTTTTTGTGCATTAAAGCAAGGACATCATCGCATGAAGTTATGAAACGTGCTAAAGGGCCTTAATATCAACTCTGTAACCCACAATATCCAACAAATCCAAGAATCTACTTATGTGATAAATATGAATTCTCATAGGATCCACATTTGAATCAGGTCTTAAAAAGCACGAATGAACGATGTGCCAAATAGCGTTAGCCAATGGAATTCTAGTACACACAAATTGCGACAGACCAGTCAAAGAAGCAAATGTAGTTCTATTTTCTAATCTCCACTTTAACTGGTGCTCGAAAAATGGAACTAAATTTGTAAGACGTTCTAGTTTCGAGTGTGGTTTTTTAAGAACCTAATTTGGTTGGATAATTTATTCTGGACCTTTTGGAATTAAGCTTGGATCAAACTTTGGGTCGCCTTTAATTATGAAGTAAATAACCGTGAACCAAAGATTCGTGTTTCCAAGATGCTTACCGTTGGAAAGGAGCTTTTGTATTGTGTCGTCTGAAATATTTGAATGTTCTTCTGTTTGTCCAAACGAAATGACTCCGCAAATTGGATGTCTGGTTATTGGTGATTGCTTCATGGGACATTTAGCTTTTTCGGCTTATTGGTACGACTCCAACGAAACAAATACATCCAAATGATCTGCAATCTTTTAAATAAACTCTTTGTATTTAAATGAATTGAGTGGATTGTTAATTACATCTTCGACGGCATTTTTATCCAAATATCCAAGCAATGGTAAATCTGGAGATTTAACTAATAAAATAATGACTTATGTTTCATCGAAAGTAATTGGGCATTCTAACAGATATTAACTATTATCCAGTTTCATTACGACTTATTCTTCTGGGAGATATTCAACTAAATGAACAGACGATAACGTTGCAGTTGCTGCTCTTTAAGAAAGAATTATTCTTAAATCAAACACAGCTCTTAAGCGCCCTTCGCACATATTAACTAAATATGAAACTTTGGCTTCGAATCCAAGTTGGTCATCGCTATAATAGTCGTCGTACATATCTTTCATTTTATAGAATGCGTCATCGAATTTGCCTTCTTTTATTTCTTTTTAGCAGTTATATTTTTCATTATGTTATTAGAGGTAGTGTCCTTCACTTTCACCAAGAGCTTTATTTGCAATTATTCTCTTTTTCATGGCGAGTATTTTGTCACGAATATATGGATCGGTTTTTGTGCCAATAGTGGCAGCGTGTACCACTTTGCTTAATGTATCGTAAATTTAAACGAACTGCTTTTAAGTTTTGACCATGTCCGTGTAAGCGATAACATTAAGGTCATTTCTCATCACTTTGTAAATTTACTCGCAGTATCCTCCGTCGTTGTGCAAATAAACTTCGTGTGGGCAGTTTCTGGTGAATGGAACCCCAACTGAAACGTTTGGGTTGGAACTAATTATGTGAATAGTTACTCGTTCGAAAGTCAATCCTGAATTTTTAATGAGCAAGTCAACATCGTCGACATCGTCCACTTATCCATCAGTGACAATTATGAGATGGCCCTTAAAGTTCATTTAAATGCACGCTTGAACAATATTAATTGGTTATGTGTGCCCATTCCCTGCTTTGCGCTGTCCGATCTATTCATACTATCTCTCATCGACGAATTCATAAGAATCGCCCCAAAGTAATATGTTTGTCCTGTATTTTAATCTGCGGAAAATTCTCTACGCAATCTGATGATACTCTGAGCAAGAATGAGTTGACCCAGAATAATCATGGGCAAAAAGTGTATTACTACCTGGATAGTAAGGAGTTGTTTTACGTTTTGCGTTATTCACTAATATCTACTTTGCTTTTTTATATGTTGATCCCTTTTGCATTTGAAGTGGTTATAAACAAAATTAAAATATATACTAATATTAAAAATTAGCATATTTTCGATAAAAGACAATCTCAAACACAACTATTTTACAATCATTTGTAAAGAAATTCTACGCGATACATTAATATTATTATAAATGCAGTACCTACAAGGAAATGTAAATAATATGCCAGATTTCAATGTATATACTATATATTATAGGGAACATCTTAATAGTAAGGAAGAATGATAAGGGAACAAAGCTGGACAAAATTATAAATTACCAAATATAAAAATACATATTTTACTCATTAATTTCACATTTCCACCTCCAATGAACATTGATAGTTTCAGAGGCGAACATGCCTTCTTGAGCAATTTCTACGAGTGTCAACTTACATACAATAATTTTACTTATTTAAACGTGGAAGCTGCGTTCCAAGCCCAGAAGTGTCCTGGTTCTGAGTCCAGATTTACGAATCTCTTACCTAGTCCAGCGAAGAAACTTGGGAGAAAAGTTGACCTCCATCCAGATTGGGAGAAAGTAAAAGTGCAAATAATGAGAGAAATACTTAAAATAAAATTCCAAAATGAAGAACTTAAAGAGAAACTCAAAGCAACAAAAGAAGCTGAACTCATTGAAGGAAACACATGGGGTGACACTTTCTGGGGCGTTTCTAGGGGAAACGGGAAGAACATGCTCGGAAAACTGCTCATGGAAATCAGAAAAGAACTGTGATTTAAATAATTTATTATATTTTATCATGATTATTATTAACTTTTAAATTGAACATATTTACTCAGCATTTTAACAATCAATTAACATCATAATTACCACATTTTGTAATATACACCCTCGATACAGTACAAATATGTACAAATGAACGATGGTGAGACTTTCTTTTTGAAATATAGGTGTTTCCACTTTCAAAACGGATTCAACCTGTATATATAATAGATACTTATACTAATTAATACATTGTACGTAAGTTAAATATAAACACATCAGTTTCTTTTCACTCAAGAATGTCGCTGTTTTCTCTCTTGGTGGTCTTTCTCTTTGTTTTAGTGTTGATTTCAAGAGTATCAGCACTACCTACAACAAGTGCGTCAGCTTATTCTGAAATTTATTTAGCTTTAGTGGTTGGCTCGGTGAAGTGAATGATGGTAGCATAGATAATTATGCATTGAGCAGAAAGGCTTACAAGGGTGAATTTTACCTCTGGCTTTTCAAACTTAACAATCATAGTAACAACTGTGACCAATAATGGTCTAGCAGCTTCAATGACTTAAAAGCTTAAGTTGGAGGTAAACTTTGAACAATAATATCCACCTAAAGTTACAGTGAAAACTGCGGTCAAGAACAATATTTGGTTCAAAGTGATATACCAAGTATGCGTGTGGCGATAGAACCACTCTCCTGGGAATTCTAATTAGAAATGGTTGAGAATTGGCAGAACTAACATATATAAGACCATACCAACAACACCTTCCATAGATTGTTGAGTTAGTGGGTGCATATTGGCGGATTTGTACATTCTAGTGGATATGGTATACAATCCAGATAAAAATCCAGAGAATATAACATAGGACATGGATTTGGCTGTAGAACCACAATCTGGTTGAACAACTGGTGTGAATGATATTGAAGCCACACCAACGACCACAAATGCACAGGTCATTATTATCAATGATTGGATCTTTGCTTTCATGTTAATAGCGAAGCTATCACGGAAGTCGCTGAAAATAGCACATAATGGAGTAGCAAAGAGGATGGTTGTTAAACGGAATATCTACTGAACGGAGATTAATTCACCACCGATACCTAAATTGGAAAATGTTTGAGCAGCAGCATCAAGAGCAGCAGGAACAATGCAACGAAGGATGTGCTTAACGTGGAATTTGTCATGCTTGGTCTTTTTGTCAAATAAACCGACTAATCCTACTAGGGCTTCTCCTAAGAAGATCATAACAACTTACATGTATGGATGGCTGAAACCTTTGAATTTACCAGCAGCATACTCAGAATCAGCATAGAAACCCCATGCCTTAGCGAATGAAAAGCCACCAGTACCTCCACATATACGCATTATCAGAGCGATGACTGGAAATGCCGCAAAGTCTTCTTTTGCCATAATTTGGAGTGGCGATTGCATTTAACATGCAACCTATTTTAATAATTATAATAATATACTAAAATTTTAATTTATTTAATTTGAACTAATTAATGATTGGATTGGGTTTGCTCATGTTAGTTGGTTTGAGCTAAATATTATTATATTATTGAGTTATATTATTGAGTTATTATTTAGCTTGACATCACTGATAAATGGCTTCAAATGTCTTTTTGATCCCCGGTTTTAGCTCCTGCATCACTTCCCCCATTTCCCCCTAGAAAGGAAGGTTTCATCATTTTAGCATACATTTACTTTCTTTTAGCCTCTTCTTCAGCTTATATTTATTTAGCTTTAGCGAGTTCTTTGCTGATTAGTGATCCATCTTTAACAGATTCAACACCTTCATTACCAATTTTTATGGCTTCTTCTATTTTCTTCATTTGAACTAATGATTTGATAATACGTGAGTATATTTTAACACGTAAGTCATCATCAACAACTGAGTTATCAACGAGTATTTTGAGTGCTTCTTTACCGTTTTTGACGCTGAGAGCGAATTGGTTCAATTTTTGGAAGCACAAGCACATATTGGCGAAAAGTGTAGCTCGTAGGCGGAAGCATTCGACTTTGAGTTCGTTTGAGTCTGTGACTATGGATTCGAGTAGTTATGTTCCTTTTTCGTATTTGGCGTTGGCTCTGGTGAATTTTTGTTCGCCGAATAGTACTTTGCCGGCTTCTTGTCTGATTTTAGCGGCTTGAAGTTTTTCTTCTGCTGTTGTTGGATATTCGTGGTCATCTTCGACGAAGTCGAGTAAAGTGACTTCGAAGCAGATAACGGCTTTGGCTGGGATTGAGCCGGAGCCAGATGGTCCGTATGCCATGTCTGGGTGAATAACGAAGTATGACTTCTCATTTACTTGCATGGTGGGAACACCCTTGTCCCATCCCTTGATGACAGCTCCTTGTCCAACGTGGAATTCGAACGGTTCATTTCTTCTGACTGATGAGTCGAAGACTGAACCGTCGAGCATTGTGCCGTGGTAGTGCACCTTAACGGTTGCGTTCCAGTCTGGGCATTTCTCGCCGTCTCCTGGGGTAATGACCTTCTTGAGGAGTTGGTTTTGAACCACGTGAGTGTACTCTGGGTTGGTGCAGAGTTCATTGAACCTCTATAAATCGGCTTCGCGAATTGACATTGAAGTGGAATTTACTTTGATGGGGAGTGGAGAAATTGTGGTCATTTAAATGACTGTGTGCTATAAATGCTATAAATGCTATTATTATATTATGAATTAGACTTATCCTATAAATAGCTCACTATATGTTCATTTAAGCACTCCTTTGATGATGTCTAGTGGGATGAGTACGATTTTGGGTTGTGTGTTTGCGCGGTAGCAGGTGATTATTTTTTCGAGTATGTGTTCTGCTTCTTTTTCGTTCCAGTCGAAGCAGTCGTATTTTTCTCTGATTTTGGCCTTCGTTTAATTTTCGTGCTCGTCTATAACAACGTAGTCCTCATTTAATATAACTGTATTTTATATTAGCAAGACTACAAAGTGCGCTTAGCAGTACTATTAAATTATTTCTCTCCACTACTCAACGTCACTTGGTGAAGTGGTGCAGATCACACACAGGTCCAGGTTCTCGCACACCTCGGGTAACAATGAGTTCCTCCTCTCTTCTGTTCCTTGCGAATCTGTGAATGCTAAAAGGAACAGCTCACTTTTGTGTTCGTAAACCCTGTAGGGGTTATTCCGCCCGAATTATTTTGTTATGGTTGATTTTCCGAGTCCGGACTCTCCAATGAGGAGGATTCTTATTTTTTGGACCGGGACGCACACGTTACTGTTCAGTAATTGTATTCTTTTCAATTCAATGCTGTTTATGGGCTTGATTAAATTTGGCTTGATAATCTGTATTTTGCGCCTGTTCTCGTACCTGCTCTGCTCAACCATGAACTGTTTCTTAATCTGCAACGCGGTCGGCCTCAACTATTAATCAACTTTAAATAACTCCTTCAACACTATGTAAAAATATATTGGACACGCTATGCACAAATCTGGGGGTAAAAACAGCCCGTTTTCGAGCTGAAACGTCTCGTACGCTTCGTTTCGCGTTGGAACGAACGGGTGAAAACCGGAAATCATACAGAACAGAATTGAACCGAGGGCCCACGTATCCAGCTTGTGTGGGATTATTCTGCCTTGCATCTTTTACAGTAAGGCTTATTACTCAAGTGAAAGCGTTTTATCCTCCTTGAGCTGAAGGAGCTTGTTCAGGGCGTACATCTCGGGGGCTATGTAGCCCTGAGTGCCGAGCATCTGATTTTTAACAGTTTTGTTCTTCTGAGCGGCCGCAGAGCCGAAGTCGATTATTTTCACCTCGAAGTAGTTCGTATTCGCGTTGAAGCTCACGAGCACGTTCTAAGGTTTTAAATCGCGGTGCACGATTTGCATCTGATCGAGGTAGCTGAGGGCGTCGCAAAGCTGAGTAAACACGTCTGAAATCGTTTTGTACCAGGAATACTTGATTATTTGCTGATGGGACTCCATCTACACAACACCGTTCAAAATAGCTTCTGACTCTTCCGAAAATTCACTGTCCTCGCTAATCACCTGATAATTTTATTAACTAAACTACTCCCTGAACTTGAGCCTCACGAACGATTAATACGTTTGAAGGAGATCCGGCCTAAAACGGTTGTACTCAATAAATTATACAAACTGATTTATATCCAGCGACCGCACAAACTCAGATATTTATACCGACTCCTTTTAAAGGACAAGCTGGTCAAGACTCTGACCATCAATAAACTCCATGGTTAATATGATCTGATCGGGCAGTTGAAAGTAATCATAACCCTGAATAATGTTGGGATGGTGCAAAGAGGTGAGTAAATTAAATTCAAGTTTGATCTGGTCAATATCCTCTTAAGCGTAGAATTCAACCCCTAGAATCTGCTTCAGGGCAATAATTCGTGTTTATTTTAAGTCAAGAACTTTATATACAATGGCTTAAGAGCCTTTGCCCAACTTTTATAAAACCTCATATCGATCTAGCAAAATATCACCTATATCACACATTACTGGTGTGTGATTGAGTACATAAAATGACTATCACTGTAATATGATGTTTAGTTTCAAATAAATACCACTTCATTTCAACAGAAATGGGTTCACAAGGCTCCAATCCGGAGAATCCTGCAACGTCGGCCCAGCCACCTGTCCCAGTTGAATTTTAATGGACAGAACCGTGTTAGTAGGTTTACGTTTGTGGGTCATTCAACAACTGGAAAGACAGAATGCCACTAGTATAGGTAAAAGCTAATCTTTGGAAAGTCACAAAAGAACTGAGCCCAGGAACTTATCAATTTAAATTCATCGTCGACTCAGCTTGGAGATGTAGTTAGGAATACAAAACTGTTCGTGATGGAGCAAATAATGTTAACAATGTTATAGTTGTTGAAGCTATGCGTGAAGAAGACGCAGAATAAAAATAAAGAATGGAGGAAATAGAAAAATTATTCAATACAACTATTCCTGAAAACCCATGTGCAATATGGAATAACTATCCCACCGAATTGCCCAGACAGCTTGTCAAGACTCCATTAAATGCGTCCCTTATTTCTAAAGAATTTTAACCATCGGTCCTGCTCCCATTACCTGATCACGTTGTGCTAACTCACTTCTTTAGACAAAGAAAACGAAAGAATTATTCCGTAACTTCAAGCACATGCAGATATAGAGGCAAATATGTTACCGTTGTGCTATATACAACCACAGATTTCGAGGGCAATGAAGAAGTTCCAGAATTGGTCAATATATTCAACCAAGCTATGATCTTGTGATCATTATTAAATTGTTTTAAATCACATTAAATATTAATTATTAAATAGTGAAAATACAAATAACATGGTTTTTTTAATTATATGTCCAATTCCATTTTTTACATTAATACTGTTTTGTTCTTTATATTATATTCTTAATAATCAAAATGATGATAAGATAAATACACCTAGTAACACAATTACGAGCATAAATGAAGCACTAGGTTCTAATCACAGTTGTAGTTGATTCGATATCAAGAAATTTATTTTTTCAAAATATGTCATTCAATTATTATGTATATACACCCCTGTTCACACACAGACCATAATGAGACAGACTCCATCAACATTAATATGAGATGATTAATAAGGAGAAAAGTAGATATGAGCTGAGATGGATTAATCCGAGATTTGCACTTCTATTATTTATATTTATTAAAAGTGTTGATTTATTGTTATATTTTCACTTCAATGTATTGCTTAGGTCTTGAGGGTTCAGCGAACAAGTTAGGAGTAGGTATAACAACTCCTGAAGGAGATATATTAGCAAATATTAGAGTAACTTACAACGCACCAACCGGATAAGGATTTTTGCCATAGGAAGTTGCAAAACATCACCGAGACTAGATACTCCCATTAATTCACCGTGCGCTTGATATAGCTAAGTTACAAATGTAATAAATAACTATTATAGCATATACTCGTGGTCCAGGTATGGGTGGTCCACTAGCTGCAGTTGCATTAGTAGCTAAAACTTTGGCATTGATGTTTAAAATTCCTTTGGTTCCAGTAAATCACTGTGTTGCGCATATAGAAATGGGAAGACTAGCCACAAAAATTGACAATCCAATTGTTTTATATGCTTCAGGTGGAAATACTCAAATTATTGCCTATTCTTAACGTTACTATAGAATCTTTGGTGAAGCTCTTGACATAGCCGTTGGTAATTGCTTGGACAGATTTGCACGTGATGCAAAGATCCCAAATGACCCAGCTCCAGGTCTCAATATAGAACTAAATGCCAGAAAGTGGGCCGCTAAATATGAGATCCCACCACTTATTGAAGATATCCCTGTTGCCGTGAAAGGTATGGATATAAGTTGTAGTGGTCTTAATAGTTGGCTGAAAGCATATCTTGACAAAGAAGTTTTTGTGATTGTAAATGAAGAGGAAAGATAGGAAAAAGTAAATTAACTTTGTTATTCACTGTAAGAATACTTATTTGCGGCACTTATCGAAATTACTGAAAGAGCCGCTGCTCATTTAGGTATTAAGGATTTCATTTGTGTTGGAGGAGTTGGTTGCAATGAACGCCTTTAAGAAATGCTTGGGTAAATGGCTGCCGAAAGAGGTGGCAGAGTAGGTGGTATGGATGAAAGATATTGTATTGATAATGGTGCGATGATAAGTTGGTGTGGATGGCTTTAATATAATGGTGGTATCACCGTCGAGCCTGGAGAAGCCAATGTAAGTTAAAGATGGAGAACAGATCAAATCGAAGCAAAGTGGAGAACTGATTGAAACAACTGCTAATATTACATATTAACTAACGAGGAACCGAATGTATATTCGTTTTTTGTTGAATTTATTTGCATTTTACATTGTTGACCAAGCAATTTTCAAGTATATTTTAAAAATCTTTAAAATATACTTGTAAACAAAGAATATTTACTATACCGAGAACTAGATTAAAATAATTATCTTATGTGTACGTTTATTTTTACACTACGTTTATTTGCGAAACTAAAGTTGATTCAAAACAAAAAGTAACAAAGCTATGTTCGTATTGGCTAGTTGCATGTCCTATATATTTTTTATTTTAGTTTGTTTAGTTTTTATAGTTTTTGTAATTTTTTCTGGTTCAGTTTTTCTTATTAAACAAATTACTATACTATCGTCAATTTGTGTTAGAATTATGTATTGTGTTAAATAACTCACTCCCAATATTATGTTTGCTCATCTTAACTCAGTTGAAAAAACTTTATTGAATAGCGTCTTGGAACGAAAAACATTCATCTTCAGAAACTTGGACTCGATAACTGAAAGCACGGACGAAGAATTCACAGAACTGATGAGTTCACTCCAGTTTGACGAAAATATATGAAAGTTAGGTGTACTTATTAACAGTACACGCTATTTTCTGTAGTAGTGATAGTATTTGATTTCAGTTTGCGTTAAAAATACTCATACGAATAAATTTAGTATAAGTTCAACTTTACACGAAATTGTAGGAAATAATCATAATACACGCAATTCAATTCGCGCGAGCATTATTTTATTATATTTCATTTTGGCCTTAACATAGTCCATTTTGAGTATGGAGATGATCATTTTTGTGTAAATGTATGTCATTTTTAGTTGAATTAGGTTTCTCTTTTGAATTAGTTATAAATATAGCTTCTTGGCTAATAGTAATTATTGAATTTGGACCTTTTTCTTGTAAAGTTTAATTTTTATTTCAGTTATCTGTACTACTGTGGTGTCCGAGCCAACTTTGATTTTAACAAATGTTTATGTAATAATTGCGCTTGAAAATTAAATCACTGTATTTATGCTAATTATAACATATTCAATTAATTCTGCGGTTCATTTCTTTTTCACTTCATCCTTCAAATGACGAAGCACACACGAAGCCGACGGATCACAATACAAGAGCGTCGCATAATGATGAGAATGTGAGAAACAGAATCACAAACTGTTGCAACCAAGAAATACATTGCTTGTTGCCTTCAATGTAGTCTCCAAACTATTTATTCCATTTTTAAGCACTTTGAAGTTACAGGCAAACTAGAAGCTTCTCATGCCGATAATAGTGTCAGAAAATTTAACTAAGCTGAGATTTTCGCGTTGTTAAATATCGCCAGAGCCATAGATTCGAAACTCAACGAACCATAGCTGAAAAATACTAAGCCCTTCATGGAATTTCCATGTCTCTAACAACAGTATCTCGTCTCCTGGCCAAATTCAGTTTAAGCTTCTATGTTGCTAAGATAAAGCCAAAACTTACCGAAAAGCATAAATTGGAAAGTTTGAACTTTGCTCGAATGAACCTGAAACAACCAATTGAATATTGGAGAACTTTTTAGTATACCGATGAGTATCGCTCAAAATGCTATGCAAATCGAGCGAGTAGAGCGCTCAGAACACCTAAAGACGAGTGGAATCCGAAGTATTTTCTCGAAGTGTAAAATATGGACTGTTTTCGTGCATGATCTATAGTACGATTAGCTATAGATATAAGGGTCCATTATGGTTTATGCCGTGCGGTACGACCATGAATTCAATTGTCAATTCTTAAGTTCTCAGACAAGTTACACTTCCATCACTTAATAGCATAACTTGAAGTTGCAACAAGACAACGCCCCGACACATTTTAGTAAGTATATGAAAAACTTTTATACTGCTAACAACATTGAGCTCTATCGCTTTCCAGTAATGAGTCCAGACTTAAATCCACTTTTTCACTGCTGGAATCCACTGAAGTCAAACATTTCCCCTGAAGAATGTACCACATATGACTTATTAAATGAAGAAGTAAAGAGGGCGTTGGAGTAAATCTCGTTAGATATCATCAAACATTTGATTGACTCTATGCCCAAAAGGTTAGAAGAAGTAATAAAATAGAAAGGAGACGCTACTAAACATTGAGTTAATATATAGTTAAAATTAATACAAAAAATAGTTTTGAAATAGTTAGTATTTTTTGAAATCAAAGTTGGCTTGGCGACCACAGTACGGCCATATTTTCGATTTAAGCAATGTTTTGTGCTCTTGCTTAAACTAGAACGTAGTTATTAGTGATTTGCTTCAATTCGATACCGGTTTATTGTTCCTAGAGCTCTTTAATTCTGTTTCTCAGGTTTCTCTCTGGGTCCTCACCGATCATTTTCTGGTTTAGTTGCATTTGCACCAACACATTTTATTGGTTGAAATCAATAACATCCAGCTCCGTTTCGCCACCTAGCCCTTAATTTTACAGTTCTTCAACGAAATTCAAGTACTTCTACTCGACACCGCCCTGGTTGTACGTTTAAAACACTCTGCTGAACACGCATAAAAGTTGCTCATTCTGTTCTACTTCAACTATGAGTTACTTTAACTGAAGTAAATAATAAGGGTCTTTTGACCTTTTAATCGCCTTTTTGAGGGAAGACTTGAAAGAAACGAGGGAAACTGAGTCCAAATCCTCGTTTATAAACGGAATTACCTATAAAAGCTTCTAATAAAACGCGAATTAAAACTGAGAAAACTGCTTTGGGGGCTCAATTCTCGTTTTAATGAAGGAAAGATCTTAAACGTAGAGCTGAGTATTTTATTTTAAGCAAATCTGACCGAACAAACTTATAATGTCGTCGTAGGATTTCACCAAGAGCAAATCCATAACATAGGACTTAAACTCGATGAAATATTTCAGAAACCTGTTAGAAGTAGTCCGCATCACCAAATCGCAATAATAACGCACACAGTGCTGCTGTTACAGCTTAGTTAGTTAACATACTTTGTCGTAGCACTACTGAATGTAAGCAAATATACCAGAATCTACCGGAAAATGCTCAACAAGCCACTAGCTATAATCCTACATTTTTGGTGCGAATTTGAGTTAATAATGCATATATTTATAATTAATAACAAATTAGTTATTAATAGCACTTTAAATGGCCACCTCCAATCATGTCAACCCAAGATGACTTTGAATCATCATCGTCAATCTCCTTCCAATCGGACTCGGAAGCTGAACGCCGAGATCTAGAACTCGAAAGATAACATTTGAAAGCTGATCTGAAATATGGAGGCTTGGACGATGAAAGTGATCAATAATCCGAAAACTAAGTGGATGAACAGGTTAAAGAAAAAGTTATGAACGAACAGTTTTAAAAACCAACAAAATATAACAACGCTGAAGTCTAGGAAGCATAAAAGAAAGAAGCAGATTTAATCCTTCAATCAGCACTTAATGATTTAGCCAACATTAAATAGTAGCCAATGCAAACCGACACAAAAATGGACAGAGTTAAGGCAGAAAAACTTGCTTAAATTTAAGCTAGAAATGAAAACTAGAAAATGAGATAAGCTAAACTTAAAGAAGCCCAAGAAATAGACCAAATGTTAGAATAAAAGAAAAAACTTTTGCAATAATATGAGTAAGTTGAGAAATAAAAAATTGAAGCTGGCATTTTATTGCCTTCGTAATACAGTGGTGGGCCCTCGAAATGCTTTTTTGAATTAGGAAGAAGAATGAAGTTTATTATTTGAATCTTACTTATATCACTGCCCGGCTCAATAATGAGTGTGTTCTCCCTCCTCATCAATACACTCATTAACTCTATTTACTATTGATTTGTAAAGTGCTTCAATCACATCAAGGCCTGGTTGAGCCTTGGATAGCTGTGCTACAATAATTAACGTATATAACTCTGTATATACTTCAATAATAAGTTTCAACTTTACCTAACGTTGTATAATTTAACAATCAAGAAAATTGATTTCTCATTATGAAATGGAAGTGGAAGATCATAAGTAAAATAACTGTTGTTTTAGAGTAGCATCAATATATTATTTAATGCTGGGCCCGACTAACCCACTTGATTCCATTCTTCAAGAAACAAAAATGCATTCATTATTTGAATATTGAGAATGAAAGCGACTGTAACTACCTGAATTATAATTCTAATTAAGCGAAGTACCAATACTTCATCTTGAGCTCCCGGTTGAGATTGAAAGAAAAAGTCCTCCATTGTTTTTCGTGATTAAGAAATACCTAAAATCGTTCAGATTGACCCAGTTGAAGATGAACACTGAGGTCCTCTGCAGGTCCAGTGCTTGCGCTACTAGTTATAAATTACATATTGCGTCCGTATACCAATCATTGGATCCTCTTATTCTTTTCTCCAATCAGGCTTAACTACCATATATTTTCGAGATAAAATCTTTCATAAATTAGTTTTGTTGACTAAAACGTAGAAATTACACAGGGACATCTTAAACAAGTGATATAACTAGTTCAGATTGGTACAATATTTTATGAATTCATCCGTTGGACCCAGAAATGAAGAGAATACAAACGCTTCAGAACTGCCTAAGTTTGTTAAGTGAATTAGTTGACCTTCCCTAAACATCTTCTACCGCGTTTATTTTGTCATTGCCGTCCTTTTATTGCATGTGGTAATTTCTATTTTTCCTTTTTGGAATATTAAATACCGACTTTGAATAGTCGATTATGGTCTAATACGATCGAAATCATATTTTTGGCCCTCTTGTGTTAATGAGTAGTTCATGAATAATCTCCAACTTGAGATTATTTATTGGAATTTGTCATCCGCATTAGAAGTGGCAAAATATTTTAATATATAATTACTCACATAGTAAACAAGAAAAAGCAATTCCACCTCCCATAACTGTAGAAAATAGTTAAAGAAGAATATTTGCTTGATGATATGATGTAACCCGACGAAGCTGAAATTGTTCAACAAGATTATAAACCAAAATAACTTGAGATCAAGTAAAAAGAGTAAATTCATTTTTAATTGTTTGACGACTAAGAAATTGAAGTAGCAACTTAAAATGTAGAAGTAGTAGTACAAACACAGTAATCATAAGATCTAGTTACATTCGAAACATATCCTAAATAAATAGGTTCGATATCAAACAAAAAACTTAATATTTTTGCATACAATATTGAGAGTTAAAGAAATGAGTCAGAAGCTCTTATTTGGGGTAAAGTAATAGTGTTCGACGATAGAAAAGAATTATAATAAGGATTTAATCCTCTAAGCAGTTAAGTGTAAAACTGTTGTGTTCTAGTATCTGGCTTAGTAAGATAAGTATATATGTTACCTGCAGATAATCTAAATTTAATTAAATAACACACATACACACATAATGGATTACTGTAAGCATGTGGATAAATTGTTTAAGATTAACATCAAAATTATGTTAAGTACATAGATTAGTTTGATAATGACCTGCTTAACGATAATTTTAAGCAATATAAATAATAACTACAGAATGTTTTGGCAGAATCCATTGGATGTCCAGCCGCAAAAATTAAAATTGAACCGGTTATAAGAGTGTATACTTTTAATGATTCTGAAATTCCAAGAGACGCTAGAATGTGGTTACGGGTTCGTTATGATGCATCTTTCCCTTCATTAAATGTCCCAGAAATCCTTAATAAATCAGAAAATACAATTAAATAAATTATTGGTATGACTGTACGTCCTCTTGATCTGTTTTTAGCTGAAAATTAAATTAGAGGAGCATCGTGGCTTTAAATATCTGGCTTTTAAGCTCAAGACTATTTGACAAGATTTTAAGAACTTTTAGCAACTTCATAGAAAATTACTAAATCTAATTATTTTAATCAAGCTGCTTATAGATTTTAAAAATCCACTTGTTTCCATGAATTTTAACTAAATCTTAATGACGAAGATGCTAAAATAACTAGTGCACCTCTAGAGTAGTAACCTTAAGCACCTCCTTTGAGCACAGCAACTATTAATTTCAGAAAACTAATGGATCCACAATCTAAGCAAGAAATCCCAGTGATTGTTCAATTAACATATTAGTTTAAAAACTAGTTGCAAAATTAATCACAATATCCTGAATCAACTGCAAAAACCTATATCATAGGTATTCCTGTCGAAAAAACTACACCATATTCAGCATAACTTTTAGGTATGAGTTTAGATGAGAATCTAGGATATAATACCAATGAAAAGAAACGTATACATCAAGTTGAAGTTATAGCCTGCCATAGAGAAGCAGAAATGATATTCGAAATGTTTAAACTGATCAATATTCTCAACCCTGATATTATTGAGTGCCATGGGTTACATGGGCATTTTTCTTAAATTATGAAACGCATATTATCATAAATGCCATTTTCGTAAGTTAAGACTAATATTATTCAGCTAGCTCCCAGGCTTCTCACAAATATGCTGTCCGAATACCAAATCAAAAATGCTGATCCAAGTAAATTAGTTCACTAATTATTTTAAGGGCGTATTTGTGCAGATCTAGAAAAAATAATCCTTGAATTTTCTCCTGATACAAAATAAACTTCTTTAGATTATTAACTTGATGTTTTAATAGATAAAGAAATAATTTTAACTCCAAATACTTTTATTCCAGATATATACAAAGATCTTATGAGATTCAAAAATAAATTCCTTCCAGAATTAGTTAGAGAATAATTAGCGTTATTGTAATTAGGTCGTTCACTAAACTATCTGCAATTAACAGCAAAAATATCTCAACTTACATATTTCTAACTTTAAAATGTTTTATCTCTTGGTAGAGCTAAACGTGTAGAAATGTTATTATTTACCAATTTTGTTTAGGTTCCATTTGTAATTCCAGATTATTAGTAATAATCTGAAGAGCATGATAAATTCGAAGGTGGGTACGTTATTGAACCAAAGCCTGGTTTATATGACTCGGTAGTTATAGTTTTAGACTTCAATTCCCTTTATCCGTCTCTTATCAGAGAATTTGATATTTGCTTTACTACAGTACCACCTAATGTATCGGAAACAGATTATTTAGAATTTGTACCATAGTTATCAGAAAGAATATTTTCAAAACAACTTCCACGAATAATAGGTGAATTGGTTATACAACGTCAATCCATTAAAAAGAAAATTAAAGAGGTACAAGTAAAATAAAAGACTGATAATAACGAATAGTATAAACAAATGTTATAAGAACTTGACATACACTAATTAGCTCTTAAATTATGTGCCAACTCCATGTATGGCTCTCTTGGTTATGAGAAAGGGAGATTCTTTTGTCCTAAGGTAGCTGCTTCTATTCCAAATAGAGGTAGACAAGAACTTAATAATGCCGTGGGATAAGCAAAAATGGCTGGTTATGATGTAATTTATGGGGATACAGATTCTATTATGATAGATTCTAAACTTAAAATAGACAAATTAAGCAAGGAAATGCATGGGCAGCTAACCAGAGAAGGCAAAAGCGATATTGACAAGATAGTTAAACAATGCTCTGAAATAGCTGGTAAAATCAGTAAAAAAATTTCTGAGGGTAAAAAATTCCTTGAGATGGGCTTAGACTATATTTTCGCTCGTTAGCTGTTACTTGCCAAAAAGAAATATGCTGCTCTCAAAATCAATAACAATATTATACAATTAGAAGTTCGTGGTCTGGATATGGTAAGACGTGATTGGTGCGAATTAAGTCGTGAAGTAAGCAAGAAAGCAGTTGACATTTTAATGTGGAAGGACGCTTCTAACGGTATAGAGGATGTCATTCAGTTTATAAGAAATATTGCCTAGAAGATAGCGGATAAGGATTAAGCTTTGAAGTGGAAGCACTTTATGATGACAAAATCAATTTCTAAACCTTTGGATTAATATAAGGGAGCAACTGATAATTTGGCACATGTTAATGTAGCTAGACAGCTGCAAGCAAAGGGAAGAAACATCAAGCCAGGGTTTGTTGTTGAGTATTTGGTACTGAGTAATAAGTTCGCTTGTGAGTACTTGAAGATGGAGGGTGAGATACCGCAATTTTAGCGTTGTGTTCCGTTTGAGGACCATATTAAGTTTTCAAAGTTGAATTTGGTGGACGTGCTCGATATCGAGTGGTACGTGATTGGTCAGATTCTTCCGCCTTTGGAGAGACTTTGCACTCCGATTCCGGATTTATCCAAATCTAGTCTTGCTCAGTGCTTTGGTATTTCCATAGCAGAACCTGCATCAACCAATCTGCATCAGTAGACTAAGAACACGCTCTCAGCTGATATGCGCGAGTAGTTCGACTCGTGTGCGTGCTTCTTGTATACTTGCTCCTGTGGTCAGGTGCGTTACTGGCCCGAATATCCTGCAACCTCTCCGGACATCCCCCTTGCGAATTTGGACGAGCCTTCCAAGGCCAGTCGTACCAACCTCGCTTCACAACATGACCAGCCCCTTTTAGCCGAGAAGGATCTTGTTGTGCTCCCCTGCGGTCACGCGTTCGACGAGCAAACGGCCGTTAATTGCCTCCTTAAGTAAATGAATTACTACGAAAACGTTTACTTCTCGAATGTGAAATCGTGCTCACACAATAAGTGCGCTTACAACCTTTCCAGCGAAATTTAAAAATAAATTCAGAGAGGAACTGTCGACCTGAACTTTAAGGAAATTTAAGCCCTGATTAATTACGCGTGCGATAAAACGTGTGTGTCCGAGAGCTGTTAATCTGGTGAACTGGTTGAGGTCTACCCAAGGGAGTAATACTTGAAATAATTATTATTCTTCTAAGAACTGTTTGATATTCACAGCCCGCTGTATGTGCGCAGTGGAGCTGGTGGAGAAAGCATATATTTAGACAAGCTCAAAGAAACAGCAGATTACATGGTCAAGCAGAGCGGAATCACACAAGTTAAAGTTTCAGAGGTCATCTCAAAGTACTTCAAGTGAGAGGTGAATAAATTATAATAATAATATTTTTTACTATATACATATAAATAGAATGGATACATAATCAAATCGGAATCACATCAGAATCTCCTGGATTTGATTTTCGATTTATTTAATTGTCTTTCCTTTCGTTTCAACTTTCTTAACTAATGAGCCAAATTATTTTCTAATCGCTTCAGCACTTTCTCTAAAAATGTGGAATCTTTATGCAATAACATCGTGAGTATCATCTTTCCTGATTATGCATCTAGCAGCAATATCTGCTGGTGGTGGATGAATAGTCTTATGATATGTTGAGCCAGTTTCTGGATCAAACAATCTTCCTCCAAGTCTTTCAGTAATCTCGACTTCATCTCCTTGCATTTCAATAACGTGAGTTACATCAAAATGCTCACCAGTTAAGAACTTTGCTTGCTCTTCTGTTCTTGGGAAACCATCAAGCAACCAACTGTGATTTGGCGGTAAAGATTTAAAATGATTAATTAATAGCAGTTCTATAGTTGTATCCGGCACCAAACCACCATCATCGGTAATTTGCTTTATTTCCTGTCCTATTTTGGTTTTGTTTCTTATTTCAGCTCTTACCAAATCACCTGTAGAAACATGTGAGTATTCCACTTTACTCTTAAGCAAGTCGCATTAAGTTCCTTTACCAACTCCTGGGGGTCCTATAAGAATGGCCCTGAATTATTTAGTTGTTTCACTCATTTTTAGATCTGAAGTGGAATTAATTATTATAATAAATTACTAAAATATGAAATATATAATACCTTGCAAATAGCAATAATTCATTTTTTATCATTAAAATAATAGATATCAGTAGATCTTGATTGTTTCACTCTATGTATATATGTTCAATACTCTTATGCATTATAAGTATATGTATGTTTCTTTTTCTCTCACAGTAGGGATGACCAGTAAAGACACATTTATAAATAGCCATTCAACTTCTATATGAATTTAGTAGTAGGAAATATAATAGGAATTCTTTTGAGTTTTTAAATAATTTTAATAATTTAGTGATATTACTTGGCGTTTAAAGTTGAAATCAACTGATATATCAGAACAGTTAGTCAATTATTATTCATCATTCATCAGAAAATATTATTAAATTATGCCAAAGTGGACCTTTTTCAATATTTATGATTGCCCAAACAATAATTTCAGGTTTATTTTATTATCTATTAATAATAACTCATTACATTTTTGATTCTAAGTTATGAAGTGGAAATCACAATTACAATGGATTAATATATATTTACTTCAATAAATCTACTCTATCCAATTGAATCTTTTGGTATTTTATAATTTCACTTTATTTGTATAATTTCTGCATATTAAAATATATAATTTCACTTCAAACAAGCAATCGTACTCTGCTCACTTATACTCAAATTTTTTGTTTATTTACTTAATCACTATTTTCAAGTCATTAGTGTGTATTGGTGTCATCTTCTTAATTAGGTTAAGATACTAATATTTTAGATTTTAATTTTAGTTATAATATGTTATAATGTAATATGTTATATAATATGTTATTATGTAATTATTTTGTACTTTATAATATGTTAACAAGTTTATTAACATATTAAAGATATATTCGTGTGTTGTATTGCATTCAAGTAAATTATATTAGGTACATGTAATTCAGTTACTTGTAATTCCAAAAACTAAAAAACTAAGAAAAACTAAAGTTAACCTCACCGATCAGTGAGTGAACGGATTTATGAACCAGCATACATTAGTAATGTATTAATGGATTAATGTATAAATAGAGTTAGAATTTTAGTTTTTTTCATTTGTTGTTTACATTCAGAAAAACTAAAATATATTTGCTTATTCCATAAGTTTTGTATGTAAGGTGACTTTTTCCACTTCACAGATTATGTTTAGAGATTTAAATTCCGTAGAAAAAACTCTTATTCAAAGTATGCTCAAAAGAAAATCGTTTATATACAAAGGTTTAGAATCAATACCAGAGATAGACTATTCTGATTTTACAAAAATATGTAGTGAAATAGATGAATTATTCTGAAATGTTATTGAATGTAGTTAGAGTAATTTAATAAGCATTAATAAAACCTTCAAGGCAGAATTACGGGAATTACATTAATTTAGTGCTATATTTAAGAGATTAATGATTTAGTATTGTTATGTTATAGCGAGGATCTATGTATGTTATTGATCTTGGAGTCTTAAAGAGTTTGTTTATGACACAATGCTTTCTGTTTAAAGAATATACTTTACAGTACTAGTGAGAAATTACTATTATAATATCAAAGCAAATCAAATCAGCAATATATCAATTATAAATAGAATATAGTATTCTTACAAAAAATAACGATCACTTCTCAAGACTCGGTAGTTTTGTGCTCTTTGCAGCGCTCCTTGGAACACTTGTAGCTTATTTCCCACTACCCAATGTAGGCTGCATCGCTGAAGCTGGAACACCCGGGATTTGCATCGTGCCCACTCTCGTTTGCTCCTTGTGGAAGCGGTGATTGTAACTTTCCTCTCTTGCTAAGAGCTCTCTCTTGTACCACTCCATTTGCTTTCCAGCATCTTTTATTTCCTATTTAAGTTGGATTATTAATTGCTGAAGTTTAGCTATTTTCTCAAGGTCCTCGGGCCTGGCCTCACGGGCTTCGATAAGTTG
Source organism: Hexamita inflata (assembly GCA_963988835.1). Taxonomy (NCBI): domain Eukaryota; phylum Fornicata; order Diplomonadida; family Hexamitidae; genus Hexamita; species Hexamita inflata. The sequence goes on from CAXDID010000994.1 coordinate 171,855, forward strand.
GGTGAGCTCATCAATCCTGTCCTGGAGAAGTTGCGCGTTCTCATCTTTTTACTGTAACTGGAGTTGGTAATTAGAATGAATGAGCTCCTCTCTCTGTTTCTGCTCGTCTTTCGCGATTTATGATTTAAGTTCGAAATCTGCTTCAAGCTACTTGATTTACTAACTATTCTTAGCATTCAACTCGGCAATTGCACGCTGGTGCTCGAGTCTGAGATTTTAAATCTTGTTCAACAAATCTTGTTCAGTTTACTTGCTGTCTTAGAGCGAAAAGTCAAATTGTTGCAGCTGTGTTTTCAGATCTTCAATGTTTTTGTTAAGATTCTTAATTTCTTGGTTCTTCTCTTACAGTTAAACAGCGAAATTTAACTTCTATTCCTCCATTTGCTTCTCCTTATCATTAATTTCTTGAATCATTTGCACGATACGTAAATTAAGATCTTCAATGGTTTTCTAACCCCCGCGAGTCAGGTCAGTTTGATCCTTTAGATTAGTTTACAGCTATTTCAACTCGTTTAATAACTTTTCAATTTGTTCTTATTGTTTGAAAATAGATTGCTCATATTGCTTTCTTTACTCGTCAAACTGTTGTAGTTAAAGTATGTGTTGTTATCTTTCATATTCAATTTATTAATTTAATTAGATGGTAGCTCTTTCTATTTTGGATTTTATATCCTCTTCTAAAACCTTAATTTTATCGTTTAGTCCTTTAATTTGATCATTGAGTTGTTATATGGTATTTTACTGTGAAGCGTTTTCTTATCTCAGTTTGTTAATTTGATCCATTAATTATTGTGAGGATGAATTCTTACCAACCAAGTCCACTTGCATTTGAGCAATTTAGCTTTCAAGGCTTTTAACTTATTGTTGAAGTAAGTATTCTTTGTCCAAGGCGGTGTTCTTTAGTTGTGAGAGCATTTCACCAAGTTCTTTGATTTTATCTGTTTTGGTTGCGTCCATCATTTATAGTTGTTTAATTTGTGCTGCTTGGTCTTCGATAGTGAATAGGTGTTTGTTTATTACATTTTGCATTTATTCTTGTATTTTCTTTGTTTGGCTGTCTCCGTTCATGATGTAGAAGTTTACTTTGTTGAGTAAATCGGTTTGTATGGCAGTGAGATCAACCAGACTGAGTTCTTTGTTGAGTATTTGCTTGAGGTTGTTGATTTGTCCGACAAGTTCAATCATCTGCTCTGAGAATGCTTTTCTGATGAGGTTTATGGATTCGATCAGTAATTTGGTTTTGTGTTTAGTTTTTTGTATTTCTTCATCTTTAATTTAATTTGCTTCTCTGTACTATTTTTCCAGTTCAAATATGTTTTATTGTAGAGTTTTTATTTGGATGTCTTTCTCAGCGTTTTCTTTTTATAAGTTTTAAATGCTTTGGAGCATTTGTGAGTTGTTTTGTTCCGCTCCAGCTCCGATTCTGTTTATTTGTTCGGTGAGTTCTTTGATTCTGCGTTCGTATTCTGCTTTCATTGCATTCAAATTGGTTGAGAGTGTGGCGCTGTTTGTGCGCTCAGTCTCAAGTTGTTGAATGAGTATTTGCACTTGTTTAGCAATTTCTTCCATTTTAGTTTGATTATCTTTAATCATCTGTTTATAAGTGTTGTTTTTCTCTTCTGATTATTCAAAACTAGTCTTTAATTTATTATATTTTTGCTCCCCTTTTTCAATTTGTTTCATCAGATCGCTCAGTTAAATGTTCATTTTGTCCGTTTTCTCCAGTTCTTTTTGATATAGTTCTCTGAAGTGTTTCATCTCATCGGTTGCGTTTTGAAGTGCAAGTTGAAGTTTCCTCTCGTTCTAATTTGTTGAGTTCAGAGAATTAGTATAATCCTCGAGTTATTTCTTCAGTTAAGCCAGTTCTGCGCCCAGTTCGAGCGTTTTTGCTTTGAGTGTTTGATTATTGTTAACCAGATTAACGTTTTCTGCCTGTAAATCGTTGTGTTTATCGGTTATTTACTTCAATTAATCTTTTGTTAAAGTGAGTTCTGCGGTTGTTTTTGAGAGTTGCTGCTTTAAGAAGTTTATTTCGTCGCCCTGGTCCATGCTGGACTTAAGCAGATTCTTCTTCAGGATCTCGAGCTCGTTGCGCAGGTTATCGGCCTCCTTCTGCTTCTAAACGAGCTCCGGCTTCACCTTGGACAGATCTATCTCCAAATCAACTTTCTACTGCGTTATCTCCTTAATTTACATGTCCAGCTTTTTCTTCTGGGATAGAAAATCGCTTTGATTAAATTAAATCTCTGAACGCAGCTTGTCAACCTGATTCTACGCCTCCTTCGCCTCGGACTTGGCCTTTGACACGTCCTTGATCAACTACTCGTTCTCAGACTGCAACTTTTGCAGCTGAGCCTGCAACTTCGTGTTCTCATTAGTCAACTTTGCAGTACTCTCCTTTAACTGATTGTCAAAATTCATCTTCTGCGATTTGCACTCCTTGCGCAGTGAGTCCACCTCCTACAATAACGAGTCGAATCTAGCCTTCGTCTAATCTTTCTATTTTTGCACTTTCAACTCAGTGTCTTTCTTATACACAGTGAATTACGTGACAAACTACAATTTTTCGGCTTCCAGGGCCTTCATCTAACTCAAAGCCTTTTGCAATTCTTAGGCTTGCGTTTACTACTTTTTAAGCACAGAATCAGAAAAAGTTTTGTACTTTTAGTCAAACTGCTAAGCAACTTAGTCTAATTCTACTTCATATGTCTTCGTTAGAAGACCTAGATCTAAGTCTCTGTCTTCCGCTTTACAATTGAGTGTATATACAACTTTTGTCAACTGAGCAATTTTCTTACACAGTAAAGTATGAACATTTTCCATTTTTGGTTTGAGAAGTGGTAGTTATTTTTATTGAGTATATATGTATCATTTAAAATTTTCACTTCAACACATGAATCCTCTCGAAGATTAATAATCTCTGTTTGCCCTTCAAGCTCCTTTAACATAAGATTTTGATATTAAAATCCATAAGAATGGAATTATTCTTATATTCATTTCAAATACATGCACAATTCAAAAGCTTAAATTTGATACTCAAATGTAGGAGAACTTATAGGGTATGACTGGGAAGCGCAAACATGGTGCCGCTACGATAACAGAATAAATGGAGTTTGCTGACGTTCTCATTAACAACGAATGGTCTAAAATCAAAACACCAGTTAGAGCTAAGTTACTTGAAGTTAACCCATAAGCAGAGACTGAACTTAAATCAGGAATGCTGCTTTGTGTTTATTAACCTAAATGGGACCAAATGAATATGGTTAAAGGTTTAATTGAAAAGAAATAGTAGAATTAAGAGTTAACTGAGGAAGAAATCAAACAATGGAATAACTACGTATTGGTGAAATGAAACATATGAAGTATTTTTAACATATTTTTACTTTATAATTATAAAACAATCATTAAATTTATCAAAACAACTATTCTTCATCTTTAAATTAAGAAGAATTCTAAATACTAGGCATAATTTCTGAAATAGATTCAAGTCCTCGATAAATAAAAGATTTTCGTCTTAATATGCTTGTTATAAGGGTTTTTTCAACAGAATTTAGATCATTGAACATATATTATGAAGTGAAAGTGCCGATAAAACAAACATCAATATTAGACAATAATACTCATATTTATTTAAGTTTAATTCCAAATAATTCTTATACAGTTTTTTACGTTTCTATAATTACATCTGATTTATCATAATAACTAATCGCCTGCTGTGTAAAGTTACCCAGTCTATAACCCATAAAATATACCACAATTTAAAAATAATAATTTTTTGCGGATATAATATTTTTGGTCGACCTATTTTTACTATACTACATAACCTCGTTCTCAAGGGGGTAGCCTTTTCACTTATAAGGGGGTTGAATATGGCAACCCCCTTATAAGTGAAATGTATCCAAAATGTATCCAAAAATAATGTTGTATTTGTAAGGTTTATGGCTAAAAAACGGGGTTAAAACGCATGATACTTGTCACTCGCTTACAAGGGGTAACTTCATGTCCAACCCCCTTGTAAGCGAGTTGACCTACCCCTTTATAAGCGAAAATGCGACCCCCTTCTGAGTGAGGTTATGTACAGTGGGTAACAGTTGATAATGGAAAAATATTTGAAGAGACGAGTGATGTTGATAATCTAATAATATAAATGTTAAGTGTCCTTAAATATTTTGCATGTACGAATTCACTTGAACTTATCTCTTCCACCTCAAACAATGAATTATTGTATTTTCAGTCTTTCAATAACAACAACTAACGTATATATTGAAACTGAAATCATCATATTTGTATTATGTATGATGCCTACAAGCGAGTATTAGCTAGTCGACCATGATGATTATTCTAGTTAATTCAACTGCTATTTTGCTAGTGAATCTAATTCATGAAACTGCTTCATGAGCTGAAGCGATATTTTAGTACTTCATAGTAGTTACATATACAATTATAAACACTAGACCTTGAACTCGACTCTGGTTCAAGTTATTGAAATTATTAATCAAACTTTAGACTTATTTTCTCAACTGTCTATATGAACTGTGTTAAACTATGTTATTGTAATACTCTTCAAGGCCATGAGCTACTGCAACTATTGCATACCAGCTACTCGATCTAAAAATTTTATCTTTCTGTGTCAAAAATCAACTTCAAAATTGGTTAAAAGTTGAATTTTAAAAGCTGATAGAAGCTTTGGTCTAACTTCAAGTAATTCATAGATCACTATAGGACCACTTATCAGGCTCTACTTGAACTTCCTCTTTACTTCCATTTTTGTAAATCTTGGTCACAAAAATCTCATTTTTGAGCTCAACTTGAATTAAGTTTGGCAGCAATTATGATCGAAGGACCCTCTATATTCAACATTTTAATTTATAAAAGTTAACATTTATTTACTACTTTATAACTAGATTAGAAATTTGAGTAGCCACAACAAAAATCAATAAACTTTAGCAATTAAAAACCAGTAATATTCAATTTAAGATACTAAAATGATTATAAAACTAATTGATTTCTTTAAGAAAGTCTTCTTTTTAACATATGAAAATATTCAATATTTTGGAAATTTTAACACTCTTGTTAAGAAATAATAATCAATAAATGTTACGTGATATAATATATCAACAATGTGAGAACTTAAGCAGTTATACCCCACAATATTCCAAAAGTTATGTATAATTTGGCATTTCCCGTTTGAAGTGGAAAATTCTGTACATGGAAAATATTCGTTATACCCTAAAGAATATAAATACATAATATATATTAATTATATTAATCACAGCATTTTTCCATTATCAACTGTTACCCACTGTAGTATAACAAAATAATAATACAAGTACCAAAAACAGCCTCCTCAAAACTAAAACTAAAGCTGCGCATATTTTAATGATTTTTATTGTAATTTGCGAGGGACAACATAAATAATCTAAAATAATGAATGTTTAGGAAAGATTAGATAAAAGGATTCGTTGATTTATGAATAGATGAAGATGGATTTAATCGAGCCTACGTATTGTTGGTTATATTCGTAAATGTTACATCGTTTACACTACAGTAACAATTGTACATTCATCTATTTGAATAATACTAACCCATTACGATACTCATTTCACTCCACACACTGCGGAGACAGAATCTTGTACTCAAACCGCTTCCGAAGCTGCTTTAAAATAATTGTTAATTGTTTAATGAGTCCATTTCCGAAGTCGATTTTTACTTAAAGTCGGACATTGGGTCTACTTCCTTGGTTATAAGCACATCAACGACTGGTTCAACAATTGAAAATAAAACGAAAGAAACAGGTGCCGAGATCTTTCGGTTCCTCAACAGTTTGTTGTGAAAAGGGATTAATAATTTTACATTTCCATCAATGTTTTTTGTTATGACTTACTTTCTTGTTTGTAAGGGTAATATATTTTGTCAATAACTACACAATTCAATGTAATTACAATATGTATTAAATATAAATTTCAATCATAATTCATTGATTTACACCCACTTACGCAAGTCTTCTCTTCAAATAAAATTTATAATCTTCACATCCGCCAGATATAGTATTATATACTTACCCAAGAAATTTTAGCCATAAATCTCTTGAAGTGTTTTGAACAACTTTAACTAAAGTTAATATGTTGAAAATTATATCCATGACTGAATAATTCAGTTGATGCGGAACATTATCCAACATTATAAGTCTCCCACGTTCTGCGTATTCACTATTTATTCCAAAGTACTGTAAGTTATTAATATGAATTTACAAAGCTTTCTTTAAATTTTGTAGGGTTGGGTTTTTAGATAACGCAAAAACTAGCGAACAAGTAAAATAACAAATACCAGTTTTATTACCTTTACAATCCTCAATTATAGTTTTTGCACGAGTACAAATATCTTCAATTGATTCTATTTCATCTTGTGTTGCTTTGTTTTTTGTTGTGATTGCGTTAATTTTCTAATCTAATACATTTGCTAATTTTGAAAGATCTTATCTTTGTTAATCAGTTATTGTCAAACACATCTCACATTAGCATATGTAATCAAATTTTTCCAACAATTATTTTGGTTATTAATCATAAGAGCACTTTTAATTTTTTGGATCAATTCCAACTTAAGTTATTAATATTTACTCGTCTTTTAGTATTTATTATTAAGTAATTATAAATTAGACATCGCCTATAAAATACCAAAACGCATTTGGAATACAAGAATGATTTATAAGTGAACCGCCAAACAATCTAGCTGAAAATAAAACATATGGATTATCAACTTAAAATTCAAGTTCAAGTCTAGGTAAGGCTGTAAAAGAATTAATCCCACACTTAGCAGTTAATTCATCAAGTGTATATGTCTTATCAGATGATTGTATCAATATTTCTTCATTAAGTTCAGCATATTTCTTTCTTAAAAATGTTACTCAACTTATTTATCTTTTAATTTCTTTTTAATTTACAATTAGTAATCTGCATCATCATCTTCACCGACTAAGAAAGCTTTTTCTGTAATTAATATAGTTCCTATTTCAATTTATTATTTTGCGAAATACCCACATCTGAATTGATCAATTTATCTCACCTCTATATTGGGATTTGTGTAGTTAGAACATTTCACAAAAAAACTTGACTGAGCTTCTTCATGCATTGACTTAAAATCATAAACACCTTCAGATATTTATAATTATTAAATTTTAATTTTTTCATGAAGTTTTTTTAACGCTTTACCTGTTATATTATTGTTTTGAAGCTCTAAGATTATTAATTCACTTTCATCTATCTTTCCTACATTATAGTATGCTTGTGCGACTTCAAAAGTTGGAATTTTAGTTTATTCATATTGCAATATTAGATGAAGCGCTGAATTTAGCATATTATGATGTTTATTATAATCAATGTTAGGAGGTTTACTATACGTTTCTTTTTGAAAGTTCATTAGTATGAAGTGGACTGGTTTGACTCATTTATTATTAAAATTTCAGTTTATAATAATTTTTATAAAAAGTTAAAATCTTCTTTTATTTCAATCCATTTATCTATAAAATTAAAAATACATTAAAATGTTATGAATAAAAGTGGTTCGAACAATTATATAAGCAAGTTCTTTAAATCACGGAAAACGCGCATTTTTATTACTTTGTGGAAGTCTATGTGGATGAATTACTGTTGGTGAATTACTTGTTTAGGCGAATAATAACATATTATCTCCTAAAATAGAAATTTTAACCAAATCGTATCCTAATCCGTGCTCGATTTCTATTAAATTGAAAATAAAGGAAAGTTAGTTAGAAAAATGCACTGCTCTTATTGTTAAAATGCAAATATAAATAAACGAATACGGTCAGTTCACTTTCCCAAAGCGATTGCCATGAGTTTGACAGTTCCGCTCCACTGATTGAGTTCGTCTGAGGATCTCCCGAAATCTGCGAATATCTTTTAAATGCTCTTGAAATTATTCTATTAGAATGCTTCCAAAATGGTGTTCAGGCAGTTAACGGCTTATTCGGAGATTAAACCCTCAACGTCCTCAAAATCGGATAAGTGCAGCAAAAGGTCGCCGAGCTTGGCCGAGTTCTTGCTGAAGTTGAGGTTATCAACCTGCTAATATCTCTGACAGAAACTGAAAAAGCCCTGAGCGAGCTGTGTCTTCAACTGTATTTGAGAGAGCATCTCAAGACCCTTGTAACTAATGTCCAAAACTTGAACTGGCTTCGCCTTGATTATTTTCTCAGGAGCAGTTGTTTGCTGAACACGAATCATTGACGTTTGCACCTACTCAACTCCAACTGAAGGTGGAAGAGGAGCAACGAGATCAGGACCACGTGAATGCAAAGCTGTCATCTGTGGAGGTGGTCTGGCCTGATTTTATGGTGGATACTGGAGATTTCCAGTTGGCATTGGAGGAGCCACACCTGGCTGTGGTGGAGCAGCTGGTCTGAAGATCTCAGGCTGTTAGTATGGCTGTACTGGTTGAGGTGGCTACTGCATGAACCCATTGTTTGGTGGAGGAAGCATTGAGTTAACATGTGGCTGGTTAAATGGCTATAGAACTGGTTGCTGAACTTATGGTTGTGGTTGGGGTTATGGTTACTGAGTACCAAATATGTCAACTGCGTAAATTGGCTCTGGCTCCTTAACATCAGCGTTGCTGGATAAGTGCTGGGATTTTTGAGGCATTGGTTGAGAACCAATTGGTTGCTGACCGCCAACTGAGAAGAAATTGTTATTCTTTGGTGGTTATGGTTGGGCAACTAAAAGGTTCATAGATGGTTGATTTTATGTAACTGCATTCTGTCCGTATGGTTGTCTATTAACTGGCTGTTGAATAGGTTAATGTTGTTGTTGAACTGGTGTTGAAACTGGTTGTGGGATTTTAGTTTGTTGCTTTGGTTTTTGAATCTTGAGGCTGGTCTGCAATTTTTCTGAAAGATCTTGTCTTCCCTGGCTTTCAACTATTTACATAACGGTTTCTAATTCTTTGTGTTGGAATTAAATTGAGTGTTTAGATAACTCAATGGAGAAAGCGATTTTTTGTTGTAATGTCATTTTGTTTTAAGCCACTATTTCTAGAGCTTGGGTGGTTTGTCCAGCATAAACTAAAAGTCTAATGAGGTCTTTCCCAGAAGCGGCTTCAATCGCTTTTTGAACAACTGCTTGAATTGGTTTGTTGTAAGCGCGGCACATACGAATTTGAGTTTTCCAGTCTGCGTCTTCGGGTATTTAGCCGTTTTTGATGTTATTCATCAAGACGAAGAGAGCTTCGTATTTCTGGTTTTGTTTTTGGAATTCGTTCATGATTGCGATTTGTTTCTGTTGGTCGATTTTAGAGTTGAGTAGCAGGTAAAGAGCTAGTGCGAAGTTCTTTTGGTTCATGGCGGTGTGAATGGCGGATAGTGAGTCGCCGTCCTTGATGAGTTCCATGATTCCTTCTGTTTCTTTATCAACAGTGAGTACTTTGTCTTGTTTGTCTTCGAGTATTTCAACTGCTTCTTCTTGGTCGAAGAAGTTGTCTGTGTTTTCGCTTGCTTTGGCGACTATTTCAACCTTTTCAACGTCCAGTTCAACTTTGGCTTGGTCTTTTGCTCCGATTATTTGGTTGAGTTGCTCTTCTTTTGATTCTGAGATGAGTTTGGCGAATTCTTCTTGTTCTTGGTTCAGTTGCACTTTCCCGTTTACAGCCGCTTCAACTTGTTCAACGATGTCGTCGCAGTCGAGGACGCGTTGTTGCATAAGTTTATTTCCTTCGATGAATCTGAAGTGGTTTTTCTTCCCGAATGAAATTGGAACTCTTTTAATTTGGATGAGCTCCGGTTCGTTTTCGTCAAGTGGCCCTTTGATCAAGTTCTAGTTGAATAGAATCGGTTGGGAGTCGATGCAGACAGCTCTGTAGTGAACGGTGAGCTCAGTCTTGAGCTGGGCCCAGAGATTCGGGTAAACGAAGCTGAAACGCTGGCCGAGCAACTGCTGACCAACGAGCTTGAACGACTCGAGGTTGTAGGAAGCAACTTCTCCGCTTGGATAGTAGACACCAAGGATGTTCTCAACACCCTCGTGCAGGCGGATTCCACTTGCATTCTGAGCAACCGGGAAAGAAGCCTGCTTACCGGTCTTCACACGCAGATCCCACACGTCAATTTCGCTCTGACTGTTCAAAATGTACAAAACAGTTGCGGTGAGGCCGGAGAAACACACGTCCACACCCCCGTTACTTTAAAAGGTCATTACAGCACCCTTCTTCTTCAAGTCCCACACGATGGCGGTACCGGACTCGTCCAGAGAGCAACACACACGAGGAACACGTGGATTCCAGGTAAGGCTTACTACCTTCGTGCTGTGCGGATTCTAACCAGCTTTGGTTTACGCTTGAAGAACTATGTTCCCGTTCAAGTCGTAGAAATGGACCTCACCAGAAGCAGTACCAACAGCGAGCAAGTTCTCAGACTCGTCGGAAAAGTGAATGGCAGAGATGTCAGACTGAGAAATGGACTTCAACTCAGCATTTGGTAACAAATCTGGAGTGGTAAGTAATAGAGCACCTTACTCACCACCAGCGGCAATGTAGTTTGAAAAAGACCAGTCGCAGCATTAAAACGAAGTCTAAAAGGTAGACTTAGTCTGAGCCTCAAGCTTAGTCTAATTTACGTTGAAAATTTGCACTGATGACTGCAAGGTATAATCCTCTGACATAGTGGATTACTCCGCACGCAACAAATGCATAGATATTGGAGAGAATACTATTTGATTCATTGTTTGAAGGACGGAGTGGGAAATATAATATCGAATTATTATTATATAATTGACATATTTATTTCACTTCAAATATTTTTACACTAATAATATTGTATGTGTGTAATAATAGAAGCATAACAATATTTTAAATGTATTTATAAAGATCACATATAAAAATGGTTTATTTTAACGATTATTTTTAGTTATCACTCAAAATCATAATAAGATTTTTTCGATTTAACTAGCTATTTCCTAAATTGATTTACCTTTCGCATCAATTATAACTTCTAAATCGCTAAATAATGTTCTGATGGCTTCTGCACTATCTCTAAATATCTAAAATCTTTGTGCAATAACAGCAGGCTAATCATCCTTTCTAGTAATGCATCTACCAGCTACATCTGCAGGAGGAGGATTATTTATCTTGTGATACGTTGAACCAGTCAATGGGTCAAATAATCGGCCGCTCAATCTCTTGGTAATTTCAGCTTCGTCTCCGGCTAATTCGATGATGTGTGTGATTTATAAGTCAGAATCTTTCAAAAATTAAGCTTATGCGAGAGTTCTGGGAAATCCATCAATCATCCATGATTGATTGATTGGCAATGAGTTAATGTGATTGCATAACATTTAGTTGATGATTTCATCAGGAACCAAACCACCCTTTTCAGTTATAGACTAAATACTTAGTCCTATTTCTGTTTAATTTCTTATTTCAGCTCTTATAAGGTCACCTGTAGAAACATGTGCATAGTCTACTTTTGATTTTAATATATCACATTGTGTACCTTTTCCAACACCTGGTGCGCCTATTAATATAGCATTAAATGGCATTCTACCCTCTACACTCTGGTGTTCTCTGTGTTTAAAACTGCTGTGTTCCATCTTAATAAGTGGAGTGGTAAAATATGTAGATGGGACATTAAAACTGTATTATGACTACACATCCAATCAAATCATACTATAAAATTGATTGTTTACATTTGTTTGAAGCCGAACCAAATTTGTCTATATTATTATAAAAACTGGGTCAAGAATTTATTTTAATCAATCAAATTCCCTATGATTGGATTGATAAAGGTGCGTTAATGTAAATTAATCTAGATATTAATAGAACCTCATATTTACATCATATGTAAAATCATATGTAAAAATACGCCACATCAGTTATTACTCCATGTTATCCAAACTATTTGCAATAATGTCTTAGTTTAGTCTTTATTCAAATGATAAGTTTTGACTGACATTATGTAATTCATTACAGTCATTATTAATTCTCTTATTGTAAGTTAGTGTTGTTATTAACAAAGTTTCCTAAATGATTTTTTAAAATTTGGTAAAAATCTGTGAATTATTATTTGTTTCTAATCATCAATGCGAGAATGAATCATTTAAGCACTACTTTATACTCTACATATTTCAAACGGTATATTTTGACTGACTTTGAACCTGTCTTTATAATTGACTTTGCTTTGTTTTGATAGGATCAAAAATAAAGTTAAAATATCACTTTAATGCAGAGAATAATGGTCTGAAGACAGGTACTTCTGTTTTTTAAGCGGGTTCGCGTGTTTTTTCTTCTATTATGCGCTGGCATTTATCTTGTGCTTTTGTGTACGATCTGAGGTAGTCTTTCCGTTCTTGTTCTTTGAGTTGTGGTTTTTGCGGGCTTTATTGTGCGGGCATTTGTGGCGGTTTTTTGAACCTGGATGGGCTTTCCGGCCAAATTTCAACGTTCAGGGGCATGAGTTCCTTCTTCTGCTCTTTGAAGAATCTGATCGTGTCCACATTTTGCATTCTGGGCGAGATTGATCTCTGAGTGAGTTTTGTTGAGAGTACGTCGCTGAGTGAGGGCCCTTGTTTAAAATTCTGCTGTCTGTTAATTTGCATTACCACCAATTGGTAAACGGTTGCAAGTCTTGATTTTTTGTTCAGAAGTGCCGTTTAAAGTTCTTGCATTTGTTCTGAGTAAGAGCGTTCTGGGTTCAATATTTGCAACAGGAATTCATTTAGTTGTTAAACGAGCATTATTTCAACGTCCGGCTGGGGTTTTGCGAAGGTGATTATCTCCCCTCTTTCTTTTTAGAGGTGGTCCGGGATGTTTCTATTCGGGTTAACGGTTATCTGTTTCGCCTGCTTAACGGTGGTGCTGAAAGAGAGCGCGGACATGTTGAGCCTGCTCGGTGACATGTCCTAAATTACTCCACTCTACGGCCTGAATTAAATTCCGCTCAGATTGTTCACACTAATCCCACTCGAGGGGCGCGCGCTGAAGCCGCTTTGAGGTCTCGAAGTTGTAAAATTATTATTATTATTTGAAAATATTTAGTCGTGAGAAGGCGAAAACGACAAATCGTTAATGGTTTGCTAGAATGCGGATATAGGCCTAGATTTTTTAACGCTTTACGGGCTTTTGAACAGCTTTTCGTCTACGTGCTGCGTGTTGAGATATGTTGGCATCTGTTCGACCTCGTATCTGTTCACAAGCTCTTTTTGCTTTTCTTGTTCCAGCTTTGACGGTTTCTTTTTGAACGAATTTGATTAAGGCTCATATGAAGGATCAAACACCTCGTCGTCGAGCTCTTTCTTCTTTTAATACATTGAAGTATTTAAAACTGGATCAAAAGAAGTACCAGAGTTCTTCTAAAATGCTTCATTCAATGATTTTACAGCCGAAAGCTTGTAGTCGGACATGTCCGGCTTAATATTGGAAATAGATTCAGTTGTAGTTACTTTTTAAATAATGAAACTAACTCGGAATCTGCGTTTCAAATCACATTCATCAATGAAAAAGATCTCTGGATAATGAAGCGGTATTTTCTCCTCCAACAGAATGTTCTTAGGGGTTAAATAAGGATATATTCCTATTTTCAAAAGCGAAACACAAGTTTTCATAATCTAGTGCATCAAGCTCCAGACAACTGGCTCCGAAAACTCTATATTATTCTTCTTGTATCGCTAAAGTTACGTTTGTAAATCTCCAAGTTCATAATGTTGAAGTAATAGATACGCACGGCCGTCCAGATGCGCATATCCTAAAAATTTTACAACATTTTCGTTATTGCCAAGCTGCAGTAACAAACGTGGAATATCAGAATTGGCCTTTGTCATTCCATATTCTATTCTCTCTATAACAAAAACGAAACGTTTCTTAGGTAAATATACCGATATCATTTTAGATTCCTACTAACCGTGCTATATATATCGAACTAACCGCAAATCGCTCAAATTAGTCATCGTTATAGAATTGAAATTCATTTTTAGAATGAGGTGTGATTAAAATTTAATACATTGCTTAATGTATAATATAATGTTTTATTAAATTTATGATATTAACAACAGCAACATCTAAAAATTTACTATGAATGAATCAAATACTAAACGTGCAAAACACGGTAATACCCGTTACAACATAAACTTATATAAATTCTGGAACTCAAGTATAAATGCACAGGTTAAACAGTGATTATAATTCGTGCTTTGATACGGCTACATGATTTGATTAGTTGAGATTTCGGAAGAAAAAATGAGATTATGATATTTTCGTTCTATATAGGTATTCATGATCATAATATATGCTATATTGTAATCACAAATGAAAAAATTGCGCCCAAACCCGTCAGGTCCGTTCCTCCACCCCATATGAATAGAGAGTTCCAGTTTAACTCAGAAATGAGATAGAGACACACAAATTTGTATGGTCGTTAGTCTAATTGATTAAAAACTATCTATAGCCCACGAACGCAATATCACGAGTTTGAAATAATTGATAGTTGAATAATTACATTTAAAATGCTGGAGTATCGCAGGGCTCTTGGGGTATTTAATCTTATTGTATAACTATATTCATAATTTATATTACAGAAAAAGTTGTAGTCTGCTTAAAGAGAAAATAAACAAATAATATTATTTTACGCAATAACAAAGTGGTGTGGACAATACTTCACATAATAAATATTTACTATTAAATATAGATAAATAGCTATAAATATAGTTGGGTCAAATTAATAAAATTTTCAAAAGATTTGACCAAAGATTTCTGAAATTGATAATATTATAATATAATAACAACATATTTGCATAATATATTCACTCCAATAAGTTAACATCACAAACAATTACTCATCGCAAATGAAATCTATATCTTTGAAAATATAAGATTTGTGATATATAATATGCATTATTGTAAAAATATGAATATAAATATATTTGAAATAACAGATATATTTTTATTTATTCATATCATATAACTTATAAACATTTACAAATTATAGATTATCATTATCGCGGTGCAAAAATGTCTTAATATTTTATATAATATATTGAAAGTTCTTAAGATATTGTGTTAAACATATATTTCTTTGAAGTGGGTGTAAATTACAAATATTGTTATTAACATCATAATATACTGGAATTATTTTTAATGCATTTTTATAATTTAAATTTAGAAAAATATATGTTCATTCACACTGTTATCAGCAATAATTGATGAAATAATTGACATAAAAAATGCTCGCAAAAATGCAAATAACTTTGAAAATAATGCTGGAGTACAGCAACGGACATAGCACTGGCATACCAATATCGACTCTTAAACGTGGGTTAAATGACAGAAACTTCTGTAGTTGAAAGTGCAAAATGCTACAGAATCACTAAATCTAGGCACGAATTGTGATTATCAATCATATAATTAATCATATTTTATAACATTTTGTATTAGTGTGTATAATTATAAAACGCCTATAATCAACACTGATTATAATGCATTGTGCGTAATCAATTTCCATTTTCACTCCGCAGATGCATTCAGGCAGTATTTCCAACAACTCAAGCCGTTCTCTAACGCACGAGATCTTCAGCAGAACGAGTGTAATATCAAACGTTGGCAGTATTTACGACGCGGACACTGAGGAATATATTGACGACTACTATCAAGAAACGAGTAAGCAGCAAATAAAGGAGAGTTTATCGCAGATGCTAGCTGAGCTTGCGATTAATGTTAATAATTCATACGAAGAGGAACCATTTATCGAGAGGTAAAACTTCTCACAAAACGCATTCCTGGCCGAAAAATTAGTTGAAGAAACGGACGAAAACTACGACGAGCACCTCGAATGCTACTCAAGAAGCAGCTTCGAGCACAGAAAAGTGCAGTGAATTAGTTTATCTCCCTTAGTGATTTAAAAAAACAAATTATATCCGTTGGGACACGGATATCCGTTGGGAATTTACAAAAATTATAATATTAGAGGAAATCAAAGCAAGTAGGTAGTTGAAAGAAAGTGCAGATAGAAATTCAGTGTCAGCTATCAGTGTTTGGACTTAATTCCATAAACTAAATTGGTTTTAAAAATCTAGATAAAAGAATTAAGATGTATATTTGAACAATATCACTTTTTAAACATCTTTTTACATATATTACTTACTTTCTATTAATGAATAAGTGTTAAATTAGACCCATCTTATATACCATAATCTGCAAGTGTCAAAAGAATATCTGATAATAGATCATCTTGAAAATATATTTCAAACCAATTTGGACCGCATATTAGGTGAAAACTATAAAGTGAATACTATAACTTGCCTAAGTTTATATGCTGTCCATCCATCTTATGATTTCATATCAATTGAATTTATTTTAATTTTAATACTATTTCCACTAAATGTCGGATCATATTAATTTTATTATTCTCTAACTTTGACGGAACACGGTTTCATAGTTTACATCGGTTTCATATTTTGTATAAGTTTGAACATTAGATATACGGGTTCAATCCCTACAGTGATTAATTATTTATTACTTGTTCAAAATAGTACTAGATATCATTTAGTTAGATTAAAAATTATCTACCACTTCAAGCTTTTCCTTGTTATTATAAATATCCTGATATTATATTTGAAATAAAACTGATTGGATGGTCTAGAGGTATTAGCTCTGGAGTCTGTACTGACAGGAAGAGGTTCAATCCTCTATATGTAGTTTTTCTCTATATGTAGTTTTTCGTTTATTATTAATATTTGTAATTAATTAATAAAATTACATTTAAATACGATAATTTCATCAATTGCACAAATTACCACTTCATTAATTAACTTATAAATGATAGTATAGTGTAACAATGGTAAAACAAAATTCTACTGAAAACAAACAAATATTTAAAGAGTATAACTCATATTGAGCTAATTTTATGAAACTTATATTGTGCAAATAGTATAATAATTTTAGTATTGAGGTAATGTATAGTTCATAAAATTTATTAAAGTTATTATGTAAAATCCTATGTGTTCATGCAAAATTGTATATAAGAATAGATTATTATAATATATTTTAGTGAGTTATTTATTTATGAAACCGACCAAAACTATGATAACTACACCCCTCCTAACTTTTATCATTATAATGTGGGAAGTGAATTTTAAATTATATATTCTATTTTCACGTTTGCTCATTTAATTCCCTATTTAGTAAATTACTCAAGCACAGCCTCTGTAAAACTTATACATAACATACAATTTTCTTGTTTGATACAATTATGAAAAATAGCTTTAACCAAATAATATATTACAGTAATTTATGTCAAAATAGAATAATTATAAAATCACTCCAAATGCTGTTGATGATCATATCTAGTCTTAATTTGAAGAAGGATGAATATTAAAAAATTGATGTCAGCACTATTGGAGGCGACATAATAGCACATATAGCCGAATTTATGACTGGATTAGACTAAGACTATAAGATTTTATCTGTATCATCTAAAATTGACTCTGAGACCAATTACAAGTTTATTGTTGAGTTTAAGAACCACAAAGCTGCGTTATTCATAGAGTAAAAGTCGAACAAAGATTTGGAAGTCACTGCTTTCAGAGTCTTGACTCAAGATGAGTTGTGATTTTCTAACTTTAAAATCAATTAAGCGTGTTATTATATGATACTAAAATGAATAATAGTATTCTTGCAAATAACTAAGGATATGTAGCTATGAATATGTTTCTAAATTGTGATAAGACAATGATAATGATATGAGTTAGTTATGTACTTATAAGAAGTGGGGGTTCACTGAGTACAAATACCTACACGTTCTATAACAAAGAGTTAAAGAACGTACGGAAATATTTTTTAATTTTTTGTTATAGAATAAACATTTATTTTTTAGTGAGTCGTATCAGTAATTGGGTCATTTCTTTCATACTAAACGACTCAATCACACTGATTCTCAGATTTGTTTGTTACATTTCTTGATATGATGCTTATAAATTCACTTCTTTTATTTTATTCCAAATCATAATATCTACTCCACTCCAGATGCTGTTTTTGCTTTATTCAACGCAGATGGCGGGCGGTTTTACCGAGCGCTCTCTCGACTCCATTGACCCGAAGATAATGTCTTTGGTTTCGGATTACATGTTGAACACAATTAAACAAAATGATTTTAAGATAACTTAAGTTCAATCTCAGGTGGTGGCCGGAATAAACTTCAAGTTCGCTGTTGAATTCGGAGGAAAACGCGCGATTTTGGTTGTTTTCAGGAGCCTAAGTCAGTAAATTGAAGTTAGTTCCTACACAGAGCTGAACGACGAAATGTGAGCAGGTTGGTTCATATTATTTATGCGGATATTGGACGCACCGTATGAATTTATTACGATATTCAGGTTATCTTTGTTAATAGGTAAGTAACAGGCATGAATAGCTAAAATCATTTTTAAAAAGCTCAAATCAGATCAGCTTAGAGGTATTGCTTGTTGTTGATATAAATAACTTTATAAATTAAAATGACTAGCTAAATTGTAACTTACCCACAATACTAAAGCCCAGTTTAATAATTTTAACTATTTTATCTTAATCGTTTAAATATGTTTAAATCATGACATCTAAAATGGTAAATATGCCATATCTACCTGCCATAATAGAAATTATCAGTAGACAATATGCATTCACAGGGAGATTATTACAATATTAACAATATCATATTATTATTTATAATATCAATTTAAAATAGAATAAACGGTATCTCGCTTAAATTGAAGACATCACTCCGTAAATTACGTCTATACTGGTCACCCTTTTTCTCTGATGATCATATTTCCTTTCCTTTCTAAACGATGATCAATAAGAAAACAACAGCATTCTCTCTAACCAAATATCTCGCGTGGTGTTATCACACGTCAAACCTCCTCACAGAATCTCCGTTAGCTTTTTCGGGCTAATGGAGTTTGTTTTGTCTATATCGCTTAAATGTTCATCAAAGCAATACACAAATGATTTGTGACAAATCCACACTTAGTTACATAGAAACACTATCACAAACTAATCTCAATATCATATAATAAATAAAGTAGTGTGAATTATTATATAATTCAATAATTATACTGATACGCTAGTCCCAAGATTCATACCAGCCATCCCAAAGATAGTTACAAAGATAACTTCCGAGGTCAACAATGTTAGTTCAAGTGCCGAACTAACTTAGGTTGTCTGAGGAGGCTATTCAGAGTGACAATCCTAGAAGATGAGGTATGATGTTGAGATTAGTTTGAGGTAACGTTATGTGTAACTGAGTTTGGATTTGTGGATTGTCATGATTTATGAGATGAAGATGGAATGATTGAATTGAGCCTTAGTACTGATGATAAGGTTACAGTTAAGTGAGTCATTTTATAATTCAATAATTATTATAAAGAAGATAATATAATATTTTCCCACTAATTTATAATAAAATGAACAGCTAATATTACATAGATTTTTCTTTCTACTTGTTTTGAAGGTAACAAAACAATTTAAATATTATTAATTATCTATAAGAAAAAGATTACCGACAACGGGGATTGAACCCGCGACCACAGGATTAAGAGTCCTATGCTCTACCAGCTGAGCTATGACGGCACATATAAAATAATATGTTAATCATTACAATGCAAGCTAATTTTTTGATTTCTAATATTAAGAATCTTAGTTAAGAATCTTAAAGTTTATATTGTGAGATTATTTATATAGGTATATACTACGTTATTTATTTTAATTCCGCTCCTCAGAATAAAATGCTACTTTTTAAATTCGTTTTATAACAAATGGGTCAATAAAATCTAGGAGCTGATGTAACCGTCACAGGTTCGGACCCTGTAGTAATTTCATAGAAATTCGCTGCGATATGTCCTGACGGTTAGAGCGATTATGGAGCTGGTTGTGTTTGTATTACTGGGGTAGCAAATTACGCAAATGTTTCTGGAGAGTGTAAATGCTCGTCTGGATACCTCAACGTGGCTCGAAATGAATGTATAGCTAACTGTAAGACAGCTTCATCTGTGATTGGAATTAACACATATCTTTGCGTACTACCAAATCAGTGTTCTCCTTATTACCTGAACACTGACAACTCTCAGTGTATAGCTAGCTGCTCAACAATTAATGCTGTGGTTGACACTAATCCTTAAAAACCGTACACATGCATAACTTGCGAAGCTCTCGACCCAACCAAGGTCTACAACTCAGGCGCATGCGTTTGTAAAGACAAATTCGACGTTAACGGCGTCACCTGCATCTGTAAACCGCAAACGTATCTTACTGGTATAACCTGCTCACCTTGTCCAGTTTAAATCCCAGTTCTCATTCCGAACTTGAACAGGCGCGCTTGCGTCCAGAAAGATTAATGCCGTAGTGGTGGTGACACCGCGTTTTTGAGCCTGGACGAAACGTAATGCGTTGCCTCCTGCTCATTATATGATATAAATTTACAAAAATGTGTTAGCGCATGCGGCTCAGCTGAGATAATCAAAGGAGCATAATGCCAGTGCGACCCCTCGAAGGGATTCGTATTAAAAGACGGTGTTTGCGTGTGCAGCGGCGTGTCTCCGTACATATTCCCGAATAAAGCCAATAATTTATGCACGCCCTGTAACGAGCAAGCCGGTTTCAAGCCCGACCTGAATATTCAGCTTAACTGCGAGTGCCTTGGCACTGGTGCCTTCTTAGTCCAGAATCTGGCGAGAACCGCCTGTCTCGCCGACTGTTCATCCGATAACGCCTTCTGTAGCGCCGATCTCCAGCATTGTATCGCCGATTGCTCGTAAGAGAGCTCAATTACAACAGGTATTACCTGTACCGCTTGCTCAACCGTCGATCAGAACACAATCTACCAAAATAACGCATGCGTGTGCAAGGAGGGCTTCAATCCATCAGCAAACGGGTGCACTCAAGTTTGTGACCCGGCCAACAACGTGGTCCTCAAGGACAGGAACTGCGCCTGCATATCCGGGATGGAATTCGTGTACAAATCAACGACCAAGTGCTGGTGCTAAGTAGGGCTCATTTCAAGCGCGAACGGGTGCATTCCGTGCCCGTCTCAGCTCGTTCCGAATAACGATCGTACATTCTGCGTTTCAACGTAATCTTGCTCACCTGGTTACTTGAATTACATTCAAACAGCCTGTGTCCCTGATTGTGCGCTTGATTTCTAAAAATTCTCGAACCTTGCTGGTACTCAGTGCGTGTACAAGGCCAATTGCGGGGTGGGAACAACTCAGACGCTGAATCCGAGCAAGTGCGTGTGCAACGCGAAGAAGAGCTTCGTACAACTTCCAGGCGGTACCGAGTGCACCTCGTGCGCTGCCTTGGGCAAGATCCCAAACGAGGCCGGCTCTGGGTGCGTTTCATGTACCGGAGTAGGCGTGATCCCGAATCCAACGTACACGCAGTGCATCTGCGATGCAGCCAAATACTTCGTGAACACCTCGGGCGTCTGCAAGTGCATGCCCAGCTACGCTGGAACCACCACCTGCTCCAAGTGCGAGTTCGACACCCCAATCGTGGACGAAATCATCAATAAGTGCACCGCATGCGACTACACCCTCGGCTTCATCAGGGACAAAATCGCGGTCAAGGACAACTGCAGGTGCGACCCCTCAAGGGGATTCGTTATCGATCTGAACGACAACACGAAACTCTCTTGCATTAAATGCACCGGAAACACCGTTCCAATAAACGGAGTGTGCTCGCAGTGTCCAGTTGGACAGATAAACGACGAAAACAACATCAACTGCATCTGCGATATCAACATGCACTTGGTTAGTAAGAACGGAAAATGCGCCTGCGACGTTCAAAACAACTACGCTGGACCAAGCACCACCTGCGTTCTGTGCACAGGAGACACCGCGTTCGTGAGCCCGGCCGGAGACATCTGCATCGAATGCAACGTGGCCTTCGGATTCAACCCGGGAAAAACGAACGGACTCTGCACGTGCATCAACCCAGCACACGTCATCTCGGACTCAAAATGCGGAGAATGCGACGGAAACAAAGGATTCCAACTCATGAAAGTCAACGGAGCATGCGTCTGCAAAGACCAATGGCTATTCGACGTAAACCCAACCACATGCGTCCAAAACTGCAACCCGTACTCGATCAAATCGGCTGATAAATGCGTTTGCGTCGATAACTCGTCACTCACGGCCACCGGATGCGTATGCAAGGACACATTCATCGGACTCAACTCAAAATGCGTTTGTAAAGACACGTTTGTCCTGGTTGACGGATTGTGCCAATGCCCAGTTAATCAAACTGAATAAGACGGATTCTGCAAAGTAGTCGTCAAAGTTAACGCAGCCGTAGTCGGATCCGCTATCGGAGGCAGCATCGTTCTCATTATAGTCATATGCGTAGCTGTCTGGTACACCAAAAAAACTAAAAAGGAAGCTAGAAAGAAAAACCACCAACCTGAAGACGATGAAAATGATGAAGACACCACTAAAGAAAAATAACCTAAGAAAAGAAATAGAAAAGCAGCGTTACAATAGGTTAACAACAGTTCTATCGAAGTAGACCTTCTTGAAACACAACCAGCTGTCGAAGACTACAACGATAGCAAAAAACTTGAAATTCTTGATGATGATACAAAGGATTCACTCCCAGTACCTATTGATGGTATGACAATAACTGATATATGAGATTCAGGTTTAATATATTTTAATTCTTTATTCTCTTAATTTTTATAATATTATATAAATGAAACAATAGTTTATATTTTCACCAAATGTAAGCATATACTAAGTTATATTAAAGTATTAAGCAATAATTTGTAACAATATATTTTACAAATGCAATCCACGTATTTAATAATTGAGGGAGCGAGTTTATATTTTTAAATATTACTGTACATCAATAGTTCATCACACAATTAAAATATAATCATTTTTTAACATATATTTCTTTCACTTCTTTCAATCAAATATTATCATTTTTTCTTCATATTTACAATGAATACAATACTTGTAGCGTTTATAGTGGAGGAGTTTATATATTAGTCAACCACTATTGTATATACTAATAGAATGTAAGTATTCCACTACACACTATCTAACAGCACGTATTCATAAATTTTGTGTATCATATTCTGTAATTCCCGGCGGTGCATTCTGAATGAATTTTTAAAATTGAAGAGTACATAATATATATAACTTAATTCATCTAGAAACTATTTTATTTTCTGCATGTAGTGCGTGAAAATATAATTTTGATAACTTAAAATATTATATTTTTACGCCTATGAATTAAATATGACTTGAACTTTATATTTGTTCTCCTAAGTTATAATATAAAGTGTTCCCTATTTTTTACTCGCATTACGGATTTGTGTACATTTTTATCAAAACTGGTAGAATTTGTTGAATTAGTTCATATATAGGAACCAACAAAGAAATCAATTAATAAGTCAGTGCCTTCTATTAAATTCAGAAGATGGTCAAGAACTACGATAAGTTCCTCAATTCACTACTTTTACAAAATATTAATAACTTGAATAACTTCATATCAATGGCTAAGTGATTTATTGTAGATGCTCTTCTTATCAATGTCAATATAATGATGCATTTTCATACTGTTCAAACTTAGCATAATACTTCAAAACAGAAAAACTTTTATTTAAAAGAGGAATATTGATCTGCTATAATCGAAACATATGAAATAAAAGATTAGATCAAACAGACTCTATGATTAAAATATTTAATTTTTTCCAATTTCCATTTTGCTAGAACAAATAAATTTTTATATGTTGCTTTCAAATTTTGTATAATCATATATAATCTGAGAATACGAAGCAACTGTTATGATTAGATGATTCCGAGCTATAGAACATGAATCCCAAAATTGAAGTGGAATATATTAAAATATTTTTCTAATAGAGTGGAAATATTATCAATTTCTATAGAAATAGTTTGAGATTTCAAATGGAATAGGCGGTTAAATGAACTCCAATATATGAATGCAGCATGATTCAAAAAAATTTGTCCACATCATGGAATGAAAGAAACTAGCACATTTGAAAAATGCGCTTAAATTCTCTAATTCACTTCAGTTCAAAATGAAATAATAGTATTATCTTTAACATGAATGAATATAAAATTGAAACTTGTTGATATTCTAACCACTAATACCTTCCATTAACATATCATCGGACTTCTACACGCTGATATTTAAAAGATGTAGAAAATTTAGTTAATACTGTTCAATTTCAACATCAATTAAATAAAGTAGGCAGTTCTGTGTAATCAAACACAGCTTACTAATATCTGGAGGTATTGACTTAGATTATCATCTGTCTTTTTGGATTTTACACCGCCGGAACGGTTGCTAACTTGAAAAGAAAAAGAAAAATAATTTCTTTTTAATATAATATAAGTAATTTTTGTAGTACATAGGAAAGCAGAGAGGAATGAATTTATAGTTGGTAACCTAATAAAAGCCACAATGATACATATGCTAAATAGGATTAGAAATCGAAAAATATGAAAATATTATAAAAGAAAAATTTAGCTAAATATAACGAAATACACCTGATCGAATATATGACGGTATGTGATATGTTATGAACTTAGTATGAATAATATAAATATACAATAAAGAATGAATCGCTATTCAATTTCATACGTGGATGATATATTATTTTACTAACGATTAAAATTTAAATTCAAAGTGAGTCAATTAAAACAATCGATTGTAATGAAATCTAAAATTATAATAAGTAATTGATGAAAGAAAAGATAAGTAAGAAAAGATAGAATTCGATAAATAATGAATGAAAAATATGGATCTAATTTTGTAAATAATTGTCTATGTATTCTTTAATGAGAAAATAAATGATTAAAAATAGATGCTACAAACAATATTACATTTGCAAAAGTCTCAATTTTTATTAAATCTATATAAATATATAATTCTATAATTGAAAACATAAAAACTGGGTTGGAATTAATGGTTTAACTTGAAAGTTTATGTATGTTTATGTTTATCTTAAATATAATAGTAAGAATTTCATAATAGAATTCCGTAAGAATTCGGTATAAAAAATTGATTTTACACCAATAAAAATTAATATACTAGAATATTACGTATTTTGCAAACAATTTTCACCAGATAATTTATTCCAGCAGCCTACGTGTGCTTTTCATCTTGCGTGCTTTTTAAATGATATTTAGGCTGTCCGTTAGGCTTTTAGCTTCGAATTCTTTTCCGGTGTCAAGTTTTGTTTTGATCGCGTCTTTTGTATTGAATTCTTTGTCGTCGAACAAGAAATATATTCCCTCCATTTCAACCACCCTGAGCGTGTTCTTTTTGATTCTTTTAATTAAACTATATAAATATGTTCTATCAGCTTCATTAAACACGCTTATTAGATTCCTCATTTGTATTACAACCTGAACAGCTGCTGGGATGCCCACTATGCACGAAACCAGGCTCATTAGTATTGACGTCGCGTGCTAGTCACTCGATCCAACGCTGAACAGAGCGAATTTATTTATAAGTCCCCCACTTACGTTTAACCCTTTGAAGGCAATTACTGTTTATAATACCCTAACTGAACTCAAAACGGTTAAAAGGAAACAGAACAAAACGAACACGAAAATATTCTGAGAGTAAACGGGGACCCCAACCCACGGGCAGATGTGGTGGAAATCGGTCAAGCACCCGAATTCGGAGTGCTCAGTGAAGGGGACAACGTGCGCACAAGTGTCACACCTGAACCCGAGTATTTTAACGAATTTGGACTTCAATTTGTTGTGTGGACTCAATTTCGTTGTAGTTTGAGATTAATTTGAGGCTGAATTTGAAATTGTGGTTGAATTAGAGACTGGAATCACCTTCTTGAAGAGGAGGCGAGATAAAAGAAGAGAAACTACGCATGATAAAATAATTTGAAAACGACGCAGAGGAAGAGGCAAAGTAAAAGAACCAGGAGATACATGCAACTCCTTCGATATCTACGCACACCACGAACCACAGATGAAAGAATACACACTAAACTTCAAAGCGTAAATCAACTCAACCAAAATATACGAAATCAAAGAAAACAACAACAAACTACGAATTACATTCGCACGACGCAGCTTTGACACACATGCGATCACCAATAAACCACACACGTACGCCTGCAAAGCTAACACCATGAAATGGCCAGAACGAAGCGCACTCACATAAACATTCCACACATAATTAACAGCTTTGTTTACCATTATATGAGAAGTGGTATAAATATCCAAAATTAAAGCAAATGGCTATAATATTGTGCTTTTCACTTCTCCTTAAATTGATAAATTTTAACATGTTAATGCATGCACCAAGTGAGTTTATAAACAATGCAAAACTTATATAGTCAAAATATTGATATATATATATATATATACTTAAATCAGAATCACATCAGAATCTTCTGAATTTACTCCTCGATTTCCTTTATCGACTTTCCCTTAGTTTCAACTTTCTTAACTAATGAACCAAATTATTTTCTTATAGCTTCGGCACTTTCTCTGAATACCTAAAATCTTTGAGCTATTACTTCTGGTGAGTCGTCTTTTCTGATTATACATCTAGCAGCAATATCTGCTGGAGGTAGATTATTGGTCTTGTGATAAGTTGAGCCAGTTTCTGGATCAAACAATCTTCCTCCAAGTCTTTCAGTAATCTCGACTTCATCTCCTTGCATTTCAATAACGTGAGTTACATCAAAATGTTCACCAGTTAAGAACTTTGCTTGCTCTTCTGTTCTTGGGAAACCATCAAGCAGCCAACTGTGATTTGGCGGTAAAGATTTAAAATGATTTTTAAGCAATTGTTCAATTGTAAGATCAGGAACTAAGCCTCCGTTTTCAGTTATTTGTTTTATTTGTTGTCCTATCTCAGTGTTATTTTTTATTTCAGCCCTGACTAAATCTCCAGTAGAAACATGTGAATACTCAACTTTATTTTTAAGTAAGTCACATTATGTTCCTTTACCGACTCCTGGAGGCCCTATAAGAATCGCTCTGAATTATTTAACAGTTGTTTACGTAGTTTGTGGATTATTTGCGGCGCATCCCATTTTATTATGAGTGAGGTGGTTAAACATAAATTTAAATAAACATAAATTATGTGGACTGATTATGATTGGATATTTTAAAAACGAAGATAGAATTATCAATGAATATGAAAAATCGACTAGTAATTTCAAACAACAACAATTTCCACTTCTATAATTCAAATGCTATTATTTGACTGATATTTTACTATTACTTATATATTATTACATATATAATAAAAATAATGTACACAACAAGAAAATATTTATTTCTTTTTCTCAATCATTCTCTTACAGCTGCATCATCTTCTTTCTTATCTATTAATTTAGATTTAAGTTGTTTTTTAGCAGTTGTTGTAGTTTTGGCCTTGTTGACTTTTGTTGGTTTAGATCCATCAATGTCTCTTAATTTTTATCTTTTGGCTTTTTATTAGACCTTTCTGGTACAATACCAAACGATAATTCCTGATGCAATAACAGTTAATACTCCAAGAACACTTGAAATAATAACAAAAGGTACAGCTTTGATTTCTACGCATGAATCTCCAGCGTCTTTAAAGCCAGAATCGCATTAGCAAGCCCCGTTAACAATAATAGCATTCTTTTTACATACACATGAGTTGCTTTCCTATAAGAAAGTCTGCAAACAAGAGCACGACAATCCATTAAGAGCGGAGTAATCTACGCATGTGCATTTCCCGTCTACTACGATCTATAATGGACCACATGTTTTAACACATGAGGTGTTCATCGTATCATAGTACATTCCATCTTGGCAAACGCATTTTCCTTCAAATTTTTCGGGTTTATAGCCCACATTACCGTTACATTCTACACATTTTCCATAATAAACAAAATATTCTGGTTTTACGCATGTACAAACTTAATTTGCGTCCCAATCTGGGTTGAATCCGAGTGATTCGAGGCAATTTGTGCACTTTGTTTTATCCGCTGAAATATATTTCTTTTCTCCTTCACAAAGATCACATTTGTCGACACCGGCGTAGTTATTCGCGTTATCGCACGCGCATCCGCCTGGGATGGTGATGAAGTGGGCGGATGTGTTGCAAATGCATAAATATCCAATTGAGTCTGGGATTTCTCCATCCCCTGTGCAGTTTGCGCATCCTCCTAGTTGTGCAATCTCAGACGCGGGGCATGTTTTGCAGCTGACGACGACTTATTATTCTCCTTCTCCGTCCGTTTTGTCTTGTACGAATCCGAGTGAGTAGTCGCAGAAGCATTTTCTGTTTGCTTGAACGCTCACGAAGCCGATGTCCACATTACATTGTGAGCACCTTTTCTCGCCCTTTTCAATGTACGGGTACTCCCCTTCGCATTTAACGCATTTGGTGCTTCCAGCGTAATTATGCAGGTAGTCGCAGATGCAGACCCCTCCCTCAGAAATGAACGCCTTTGAGACATCGCAAACGCAATTTACGAAGTTCGGGTCCGGAACAGTACCGAATTACGTGCACGAAACGCAGTCGGTCATATCCGCGTTCGGAACTTATTTTAAGGCTGAGCACAAGGTGCATGAGCTTGCACCCGGGCGTTGGACGTAGCTCATGTTCTTGTCGCAGATGCATTTATTGGGGGTGGTGGTGACGTCGGTGCCCGTTCCGCAGTTGGCTTTGTACACGCACTGGAATCCGGCGAGGTTTGCGTACGAATTCGTGTCCAGGGAGCAGTCGGAGAGGCAGTAGGTACCGTTGAGGGAGAGGTAGCCGGGTGCACAGAGGGCGGGTGAGACGCACGAGGTGCGATCGATAGAGGGCACTTGCGGGTTGGGGCAGGCTACGCAGACGCCCAGGCGCACGTACGTTCCCGCCGGGCACCAGCACGCGGTTATCGAATTGGACTAGAAGACGAAGCCGAGGAAGCACACGCACGCATCGCCGGCGAGGTTGCGGGAGGCGTAATTCGCCATCTTGCACACGATCTTGCACTTACCAGAATCAAGCGTGTAGTCGGTCTTGCACTGACAAGATTTCGTAGACGCGTTGAACTCGGAATTCACGTCCAAAGACGAGCAGTAATAACACCTGTGATTTATCGGATCATAAAGAGAATTATCGTCCTCACAGTTGGTAATACACATATCAGACGAAGCCGACGTGTTCGCGGAACAGCTGGGTATACACTAAGTTTTATCCTGGCTCACATACTGATGAATACCGATCTTGGTGCACGTGCACTTACCAGTTACCGCAGATAAAGCCGGGTTGAACCCGTTGACCTCGTTACAAGGTACGCAGAGGTTCCCAGCCGTATTTTTAAATATAAACTTTCCAGTTCCAGAACAACCACATTTAGCCTGACCAGCAACTGAAACGAAACCTTTATACTCGTTACAAACACATTTTCCGTTAACGCCCATTTCGTCAGGCTCACAAACTTAAACGCATTGCTTTCCAGCTTTATTTATATAGTTAGGGCAGGTAGCCGTGCAATAGGTACCAGTAGCATCCAAATATCCTGATGAACAGCCATCAACTTACGGATCAATACAGTCGGTTCTCAAAGTACTTGGAACTTTACCAGCTGGACAAATGCTGCAAGATTCGCTGGCAGATTTATACGTTCCAGATTTACACCAACAATTGTTATCATTTTACTTCTCGAAGTAAACGTTTACGCATTCACAAGTTCTTCTGACTAAAACGGCATTATTTTTGCATGTTGGAAGAACTATCACAGCGCAAATACCATACTTTAACTCATATCCAGAGACGCATACACATGCAGCAGCATCTTTATCGTAAACTTAGTAGGCAAGAGGACATACTGAGCATCTGCTGGTGATTTGATCTATTTATAATCCTAGGTCGGCGCAATTAACGCAAGCCGTTCCATCAATATTCAAATTTCCTTACGAACAACTTGGTTCGCAGCCGGCGGTGGTTTAATCATATTTAATAACATTTCCGGGCAAGCATATGCATTTTCCAAGGTTAAGATCGGCTCCTTCGGCGGCTAGAACACCGCATCCTGCACTTCTTACAATGCATTTGGTTTGTTTGAGATCGGACATACCAGTTCCGCAAACTGACACGCAGTATTTGTTTGTTTCGTCTGGCATGTAGCTTCCGCAGGTATCAACGCACTTTGTTTGCTCATAATTTAGTAGTTTAGGTGAGCAATCTGTAACGCATGAGAGTTTATCCAATGATAGATAGTGTCCAGCATTACAAACGCATGTGCTCGTTCCAAGAGAATTCGTTGGGCAAGTTCCAATGCATTGCATTAGGTCCAGATTTACGAAATCGGGGGCGCACGTGGCAACGCATACCGTTCCAGCTTTATAGCCCGTTATGCACGTGGCGTCGCAGTGGAGCTTGTCAACGCTTATCAGCGCTGGAATGGCCAAGCAGTCCATTTTGGTTATACAAGTGGTTCTGGCCACATCGGCAACGTATCCTCCATCGCACTGGCATGCTCCGTTAACGCTTTTTGCGCCCAGCTCGCAGACCTTAACGCATTAAGTTCCCTTAAGGTTCAACGAGAACTGATCACAAGTGTGAACGCAGAATTTACCACTGAGGTCCAGGAACTCACCGCTAGTGCACGAAGCAACGCATTTTTCTTTGTTCGCATCCGGGATTTTGGCTGGAACCAGTGAAGAGCACTGAACGCACTTTCCAAGTGGTCCAGCGAAGAATTTTGATGTAAAGTAGTTGTCGCACTCACATCTCTTGGTGGAGGTGTTGAACACTGAGTTGGAGTCGATGGTAGCGCAGGGGACGCACACGTGCAGGTCGTTGGACATGAGGCCGAAGTCGGCGCAATCGGACACGCACTGGGTTCCTTTCAAATAAGAACCCTCGACCACCCAGCAGTCTGAGATGCAGGTGAGGTTGTCGGACGCGCGGTACGAGCCGTCGCAGGCGCACGCAGTCGGAGTTGAGGTGGTGCCCGTTCCGCAAGCGAGTGAGCCAACGCACCCGTTTTGAGCGATGTTCAAAATGAACCCGGGTCTGCACACGCACTCGTTTGAGACGTTGTACTGGCCCAGATCGCAGGTGGACAGGCAGTATTTGCGCGTAATATCAAGTAGTTGGCCAGAGGCGTAGCAAGCAGCCTGGCAGCTCACACCGTCAATACCGAGGTAGCCGGAACCGCAAGTTGTTTCGCAGGCCGTTTTGGCCATGTTCAGGTACGAGGCGTCCTCGGATTAACAATTCGCAACGCAGCGCTGCTTATCAACCGAGAGGTATTTATTCAGGGCGCAAACGCAAACGCCGTTTTTGGAAACTGAGCCGGAGCCGCACGCGCTAACGCAATTTAGCCCGTTTAAGTTAATTTTTCCGCTTCCGCAGCTAGAAACGCATGTTGTTCCAGCTATATTTATGTATTCTCCAGCCGAGCATGTTGGTACACATTATTACAAATCCTTACTAATGAAGTACCCATACTGGCACACGCACTGCTAATTGAACTCAGCGCGCCCTATTCTGGCATTTGCAATCGATCCACAGCCAGTTTACGTTATGCACCCTCTATTAGAAATAGTTATCAGGTCCGTTCCACAGGACGCAACGCATTAAGTTCCGGCCAAATTCACGAATCCGGGCGTGCAGAGCTGAACACAAAAAGTACCGGCTATGTTCAAAACGGAGGCGTCGTCGTTTTTGCAGTCGGAAACGCACCCGGATTTATCAACTTTTATGTAATTATTTGTGGTGCAGGCGCACGCACCGCTTATGGTTTGGGTGTTCGCACCGCAGCTGGTCACGCAGCTCGTGCCTGCGAGGTTCACGAATGAGGACGGATTATCAAGCAGGCAGCTTGAAACGCAAATTTGGGTTAAGCTCAGGTATTTCCCGTCCTGGCACACGCAGAAACCGGTTTTCTCGCCAGAGCCGTCAACAGAACCTGTACCGCAGTTACCAAGGGCAACGCAGAACTTACCGTTGAGAGAAAGTTGAGACCCCTCCTCCAAATAGCAGTTTGACACACAGCTTGTTTTTAAAACGCTCGGAACCTTGCCAGATTGGCACTAACAAACGGAGCCCGAGGTCTACGTCCCAGATCCGCACGAAGTGGTGCACTAAGTTCCAGCAAGGTTCTTAAAGCTGGACGAGTCGGTAGCACAATCTGAAACACATCCCTGAGCATCTTGCTTCAAAACATAGCCTGATAAACAAACACAGTTCAAACTAGAGGCTTGTCCTGATTGGGAGGTACACGTGGCCGAGGTCACGCACGATTTCCTGTCAAGGGAGATCAAATCTGAACCACAAGATGCGATGCACTGCGTTCCAGCCGTATTCAGGTAATTTCCATCACAATTTGACACGCAATATAGCCCATCCAGGCTCAAAATTGATCCGTCATTAAGCTTACAATTAGCTACGCAGCCAGTTAAATCAACCTTTCTGTAAGTCCCAGCGTTACACTGACATTAATTATAAGCGTTCAAGGTTTGACCAGCGCCACAAGCGGTAGCGCACTAGTACCCATTCACATCGAAAATTGAACAGGAGGCAACGCAGAAAGTACCAAGCTCGTTCAAAAATCCAGGAGCGCACTTTTTCTTCTCCACACAGGAAACCTTTGAAATATCGGGAACTGTGTTGGCAGGACAAGCTTAACAGTTCGGGAATTGATTTATGGTGTTAGAATTGCACTTACACTATGAATCGAAGGATGATAATGCATTTATTATCGTGCATGATTTGCAAACACCACCTTATGAGCCACCACCATCGTCCGCACAGTCCTCAATGCACCTCGTTTTTGCCAGATTCAAGCTGGTAAGACTGCAAACACAAGAGGACGATGAAATAATAGCGTTCGAAGTTGTGCACTAATCCAAGCACATTGTTAAATTCAGGTTCAGATAACCAACAGAGCAAGGATTTTCACAGTTTTTCTAGTCCTTACTCAAATAGTACCCTGATGAACAAACACATTTTACTATATATGCGTCTATTGTTATTATTTCTGCATTTATTCCACAATTAGCTGAGTTATCTACGCATAGAGAACCGTTTAATGCAACAACTTTGCCAGATTTACAAACGCAAGCAGAGTTTGCAGAATCAATTTAAACTGATTAGTCGCTGCATCCGCTGAATGGAATACAGCTGTTCTTTTGAAGATTCAGGACCTCTCCGCTTTCAGGGCTTGCGACGTAAACGCAGGCGCTAACGCATTGTGTTCCGGCTGAGTTTAGGAACTATCCGGTTGGGCATCGGCTTACGCAGCTTAGTGAGTCCGAGGCTTTTGCTTTTCCGGTCTGGCACACGCATTTTCCGATGTCGACGCTGATTCCGGCTTTTGCGCCTGGCTCGCACTTGGATACGCATTATGTTCTGAGCAAGTTGAGCGCGTAGGTGCACTGGCAGTATCCGTTTTCGTTGGTGGTTTGGGGTCCGCAGGCGCCCTTGGGCACGCATGCCGTGTTGAAGATGTTGGGGATTCCGGCGCTGCACGTGGCCTCGCAAACGGTTCTTTCGAGAGAAAACAATGAGAAATCGTCCGCGCTGCAGTTGGAAACGCATCCGGACTGGTCGGCCTTGAGGAATAAACCGGTTTTGCACGCGCACTTTTGATCTATGATTTGCGTTTTTAAGGGTTCTCCGCAGGAACTAACGCAATCCGTTTTCTGTAAATTCAGGTAGAAAGTTGCAGCGCAGGTGCATAATTTGGCGGCTAACATTGTGTTCATTCCGCAGTCGGCTGCGGATACGCAGCCAGTGCCGTCGAATTTGATCACCTTCGTGGAGGGGCACACGCACTGGTTCTTAGAAGAGTCCACGTTCGAGTCAGTGCAACTGCTTACGCATTACGTGCCGTTCAAAGAGAGAATGGTCGGGTCCGGACAGGTGGTCACACAGCGAGTGCGCGTTACGTCGTAAATCGCGCACGATTACACACAAGAGGTGTTCTCGGCTGATTTGTAGAAGCCTGGGACGCACACGCACTTGTCAGTATCGGTAAGGAAGCCAGACGCTGAGTTAGCAACGCAATCCGCTATTAGTACACAGTCGGTCTATTACAAGTTTTAGATATAGCCGTCAATACAAATGCAGCTGCTTCCAGGTGTTTTCGTGTTCGCACCGCAATTTGATGCGTCAACACAGGATCCCTGCTTCAAATCAATTTTCTAGGTACCGCAGCTTTTTACGCAGACACCATTGCTTATATAGCTACCTTTCTCGCAGCTTTGAACACATTTAGTCTCATTAAGGATCAGAACGTACCCAGGAATGCATTGGCACTTGCTTACGCCAGAAACGGCACCGGCTCCGCAGTCGCCTGGTAAAACACATGCTTTGTTGGCCAAGTTAATTTAATAACCATTACAGTTGGCAACGCACCTTGATTTTGTGAAGTCGATGAAACCTCCATCACAAATAGAAACGCATTGGGTTTGGTCAGCTGAAATGTATTTACCAGCCTGACAGACACACTTTTTGTTCAGAATGGCCGAGCCGTCGCCACATGCGGCTACGCAGCTCTTTCCTGTAAGGCTGATCACGTTTTCCCCTTCGCAGACGCATTATTTTTGTCCATTTACGGTTGTAAGTATTTACTTGTCACCGCAGGCGCTCAAACATTATTTTCCAGCAGGGTCTAAGATATCGCAACTTAAAACGCATTGAGTTCCTTGTATTGAAATATATTTTGGGCAAGAAGTCGTGCACGCGGAGCCGTCAGAGTTAATATAGTAACCAGCCGGGCAGGAGCAGGTGTTTTAGAACTCAATTGCGTTCAGACCGCATGATCCAGCCACAATGCACTTTTACTTCAAGAGGTCGATTGAATTCACTCCACAAGAGGACGTGCAGGCTGTTTGGTCCAAAGTGAGGTAATCTGGAGCACAAGCTGTTTTAGCTACGCATGCGGTTTATGCGGCGTTTGGGATTTTATTGGGTTCACAATAATCGCACCAGCCCAACTCTCCGGCCATGTTGGGTGC
The DNA here is from genome assembly GCA_963988835.1 of Hexamita inflata. Taxonomy (NCBI): domain Eukaryota; phylum Fornicata; order Diplomonadida; family Hexamitidae; genus Hexamita; species Hexamita inflata. Next base: position 206,813 of record CAXDID010000994.1, read on the forward strand.
GCACATGCATTTAAATGTGGTGAAATTGTAGTAGGAACTTCCATCGATCAAATTACATGGTGTACAAACTGCGCCAACTTTTTACTAACCTTCAGGACAGGCCAAGCAACGGGTTCCATCAGCTGACTAACGAGGCAATTCGGTAGACTTGCACTCGCATTTTAGTGGAGAGACGACGGTTAACGTAAAACCATTGGCCGTATTGCATACACAGGTTGAGCCACTACCAACGATCTAGCCAGCTCCAGCACACGTTGTGGATTTCAAAAGCAGCTGCTTAGAATAATTAGCAGGCATGCAGGTCACACCAACCGTTTTGAGACCTATACTTTCACATGACAAAACACACGATTTATCGGGCGTATAATACGCATTTTCAGCACAAATACATTATTTTCCGACTTATACCTAATTAGGTCCGCATTTATCCGCTTTGAAAGCGGGCTTTGATTTCTGTTGAACAGAATAAACAAAAAGACACATAGCAATCATTTTTATAATGAGGAGCGGAAATTCAATTTATGTGTCGTAAATACTATTAATATGATTGGTATGCAAAAGATTAATATTTTGTGATTCATTTGTTGTACGTATTTTCTTCCGTTTATGAATAAAATTTTATGATTATAAGCTTATTTATATGGTTAACAGATAGAAATCACAGAATATCAGGTGTTACAAATCTTAGACAAACGATCAAATCTTAAACAATAACATAACTTAATAACATAAACGTATAAGTTTCGTTTCAATTTGTGATTCTGCTTTGTATTTATTTTGCAAAAGTTGAACGAGTTGAATGAGTCATGTTATTAACGTAGAATTATTGGTAGTTGTTTATACGAGTATATAATCTAATTACTAAGTAAATAATAACGCTCAAGTCACTATATGAGAATATCTCGCATCATCCACCTGATAACTGCGATCAGAGACGGGCTCTGGCTAGAGCTGAAGCAGTAGCTTGGTGCCGCGATCCTCATGTTTCCAACGTGAATCAACGACCCCGAGCACGCTCCTCCTGGGATTCCGAACACCTCTTCAAACGAAACAGCAATCAAATCAATATCTCGGTTTGAAATCTTTGTTTCTGCGTCTTCGTTAATTTCCTCAACTGTTCCCTTCTTACATTTTCCAAGTTGTAAAAAACCCTTCTCGTTCATAATAGTGCGGAGCTTGAATTTGGAACAGACGTTTAACAGCTCAACAGAGAGGGAAGTTGAATCAAAAACGACCCACGCGTTCATTTTAAGGGATAAAAGTTGAGTTAATTCAGGCGAAAACAATTAGGAAACGAATTCGGCTGATGATATTGAAATAACTTTCTGAGACTCGGATAAACGAAGAATTTCAGGCGAGCAGTTTTTAAAACAGATCACAAAATCGGGCAGGATGGTGATAAGCGCGGACTCGATAACTGAAGCGAAACTCGGGAAAATTATGGTTGACGAATCAAAATAGTCACCCAAATCCTTCTCCAACATCAAATGACTGGTGAAAGTTCCGAGGAAACCACGCGGACCACATGAACCGAAGCCGTATTTACTCAACTAGGTATTGAAGTAGTCCAGAGCCTTGTTGGTATCAAAGATCACTTTTTGTGAATCAATTTATTGTGGATATTGCGGTTTTGAATATTTAACTGTATTCAAAATACGAATAACGCTACATTTCAGCTACTTTGATCTTACATACATTTTCCTTTAATATTTAATTACAGAGAATATTAGAGCGAATCCTGACATTACAGCAACATATAATACTTTCATTGTAAAGTGGGAAGAAAATACTACTCTTTGTTATACTCTAAATATTGATTTTTATCACTCCACAAAAGATTATAACATAATTTTGAATGCAATATATAATTAATATATTGTATAAAGACAACTCTACTGTATAAAGACTACTCTACTATTTAGAAAGCTTATCAGTTAGTTAATTTATTTATAAACTTTTTTGAAATAATATATATTTGAATCAAAATTAATGTATAAAAGAGGAAGGAAAGATTCCTTTTAAGAGTGTAAAGGTCCTTTATTAAAGGATATAGTATATATAGTAAATAAAAAAGATATTTCCTGTGTACTAATGTTATTACCAATATTTAACTTGATAATAAGATTATCACTTATTCAATATTAAATATGAATCAAACATCAACCGTGTGTACAATACACCCACATATATCATATATAATAAACAAATTGTAATATTTAAACAAATGAATTACAATCATTGTCAATTTGTGTTTATTCAGTACATTGTATAGTTTGTTATTATATGCAAACTGTTATAAACAAAGTGATTGATTGAATATTGCATTTATATTTCTAATTCAATTTCAGCTATATTTCAACTAATAGCTCATGTTTAATTCATTTTTAATTCACTTCAAATGGCAGACTTATAATTATTCGATTCAAGCATAATACCCTAGTCAATATAAACCATATTGACGTATATTGGTCCTGGCTTGTAGGTTTTTGTGTGTGGCTCGTTTAACAAGTGGATAGAGCGAATTTAGATGGAAAAGTTGGAGAATAAGTGGATTGCAGCTCTTGATTTGGCTCCTGGCACGCATCAGTTCAAGTTTATTGTTGATTCTGAGTGGAGGTGCAGCGATCAGTACCGAACGGTAAGCATTGACAACTAGGTGAACAACGTGATTGAGATTTCCGGTAGCACTTGGGACCAGTTATCTTCTCAGTACGCTCAGGTTGACTCTTTATTCAGCTAAACTCTCGTTTCGGACCCCTCTTGGTCCAAGAAGCCGCCCGAGCTCCCTCGTGCGCTGGTTAAATCCCCTTTGAACCGGGACTACCAAAAATCATATTTGCCGTATTCGCTGTTAAATCTACCGGATAGTGCGGTCCTTAATCATTTTTTCAAGCAGAAGCAGAAGCACGTGCGGGTGAGCGCCTCCACAACGCGCTACCGGACGAAATACGTGACCGTCGTTTTGTATTTGACGGTCGATTCCGAGGGGCACGAGGAAGTTCCTGAGCTCGCTGAGCTGTTCGGTTCTGTTTTTTGAGTTTCTATTTTGAATTATTTTTTGTTTTATTTTATCTCTCGTTAATCTGTTGGTTCGGTTCGGGGGTGTGGTTTAGAAGATTAATTAATAACGAAATTTCTTCTACATTTAAGGTAACTATATATATTATTAATAATATTATATATGTCCATCACTCGTTGATGTTTAATACATATTATCTGTGGCATTTATACAGTAGAGAGTATTTCTTTTTAAGTTTGTTCATTCATACTAAAAATAAGCGCAAGTGAAAGCGCCATAAGAATTTATCAGAAAAGCGAACTGAATATTCGTTTTTTCTTTGTTGGGTTGAGTGAGGATAAACCCTATTATGTTGGTATATACTCATACAACTTTATTATGTTGTTAGATGGTAATATTATAGCAGTTCAAGTCAATTCTACACTCATATTTCACCAGAAATTACAGCAAAGTCGGTGACTTCAACTTCACCAGTTAGCTTTTTCCATACAGTCAGTACAGCACGCTCTCCGCCATACTTGACTGTAAACTTTATCTTTAATCCTGCTACAACTTAAGATTGAATAGAAAGTATCTCAAATTACGGCTATTTCACTACGTCAGTCATATAAAGTTTAACAGCGTCGTTTATCTTATTATCAACCTTTTTCTCAACGTTTCCACCTGCGAAAACCTAAATAGAATTTAATATCAATAACATTGGGTGTGGAATTTGTTTAAATGCGTTAATAATATTATTAAAGAACTAATATTTCACTTTTAATCGAACATTGTCACCATATCGTAAATTATGCCTTTCATTCCAATTTTTGTTTGAATCTAAATCCAATCATGGGCACAAGGAAGTGTTCCCCAACTAAAAACTTCGAGTCCTTGTGCAACTGCATATTTTACAAGTTCAATCATTTTAAAAACAACATGTAAGCTTGTTACTATGCCTTATAAACCAAATCGTTTTGCAAAGTCTATACCATTCTACACGTGGACACATATTTTTTATGTCATATCTACGCATTCGTGGCTTCCAGCAATTCCCATGCCACAATTGAGATGAAATACTGGATATTTATTTTGAGCGTATTTTAGAATCAATGCGCATACAGGATCGAAGGTAGAGAAGTATATCGGGTGCTGTTTGTTGTCTTGGATGCATTTTAGTGTTTGCTCTATTACTTACACTCTTGAGAAATATCTTTGACCGACAGATTCTGAGCAGGCCGCGTTGTACTTTATTTCGACGTTAATCATGAGACCCTCATTCGTTTCATTTAAAACTTAAGCGAATGTTGGTCTATACTTATCGCCAACAATGTGGTACAGATTTTCGTTCCATAGTGTTCTCACTGGTTCGTTTTCAACTATTTTTTCAACAAGTGAAGTTTAATGCTCTCCAATTTAGTGTGTTCTTTAAATTTAAATTTTCTGGAACTGCTCAGCTGTGAGAGAGTTAATCGCGAGTTTACCGAGATCGTGGTCAACGCCGAAATCGTGGTTAATGACTGGGACCATGTCTCTGGTTAAAATAATATCAAGCTCTACACCGTCAATGCGCTTGTAAGCTTCGTTGAAAGCGAAAATTGTATTTTCGGCGATGTGGTTCTTTGGATTATAGTCCAGTTTGAAGTACTTTTTGGCTAGCTCGATATAACTATAGTTTCCACCACATCCGCGATGTCCTATTTTAAGCTAATTCGGGATGTCCAAAGACTATATTGAATGAGTAGTTTCAGTATCGAAATCTATCTTCTTTGTCCATTCCATGAACTAATAACAGAAATCGCCGTGATTAAAATCTTGAGTAGTTCTATCAACAGGTGAGCTGTGTTCGAACTGCTTCTTTCTAACTGTGAATACTGGAGCAAATCCGGGCTCAAGAGGTATGAAGAACAAGTCGGCTTCTGCACTGAATGTAAGTGGTGGCATAAATGGGTTATACATAACTTAACCTGCCTATAAAGTTTTTACTGGACCCGTGATTAAGTTGTTCACGTAGATAATAGCGAATGGATCGCCGAAGTCAAAGGTGAACATGCGTTTCGTATCAAGGTCATACGCGGTTATAAAAGATGTTAGCTTCAAAGTGGTGCACTGGGTACCTATTTTAATGGTAACGGTTTCATATGAAAGGTTGCTGAACTCTTCATATACAGTCTTGTCTGAAATAACCTTTTTGGACTCAAGTATCTTATCATTTATCAGGACCTAAATCTTGGACGAACTTTTATATTTTATGTGCAATGTGGCGTCATTTGTAGAGTAAATTGGGTTCATATTGGTAAAGTGGGTAACCTTTTTAAATTGTTATTTAAGCTTCTGAGGAATTATAATATTTTATTTCACTCAAAATGTTGATTGATCAAAATTTAATTTCTGGATATATAATGACTCACTTTACTGTTACCTTATCATTAGTTTCTGGAATTATAAGATATTTAGCGAAAATAGTATTAGAATGAGCAAGCAAGAAACAAACTAACTTTCATTCTCGAAGAATGTATTCGAAATATTGTATTCAAGGTGCCGTCATAGCTCAGTGGTAGAGCATGGGAATCACGTTTTTTTCTTGGAACTCTGTGGTCGTGGGTTCAATTCCCACTGGTGGCAATTATTTCTCTAATCTTTTAGGTTTATGAGAGCGTTGACAAAGCCTGATTTTTTGAGATACTAAAGTTGTGCACAGAGACACCTCTGAATCGAACATAAATGGTATCAAAGTTGTTCTATCACTCTTAGTAGTAAAATTATTCTGGATATTTATTGAAATATTATTTTGCAGCTTTCAGTAATATTCAAAGTCTTCCATGTCATTGTGTACGGGGGCAGTGTAATAAGATAACATCACCACCACCATGCTTGGTCTCTTCTGCTTCTAAAATTATTTAGTGAAATTATTATTTTCCAAAATCAAACTTTTATTTATAAACTGTGAAGATGAAACTTCAATCTTCCAAATGTTTAACTTCTCTTAGACTATATAAGAGAATGCTCTTATGGACTTACTTCAATTCAATCTGTGCACTCACGATAATCCTAACAAAAATATTTTCTTGATTAATAATATAAAGTTTCTAGATTTCTTAATGTTATTCGTAGCAAAATTGGGTGGTGAATGAACGTTATCAGCCATTATGTGGAAGTGTTTGCACCTAAACCACAAGAATTTGTCGAAAATTAATAAATTATATATTTCCCAGAATTATATTCGTTCTTCATATTTTTACTTGCATATGATAATTATAACGTTTAAATGTTCAGAATCATACATCAAACAATATTCTTATCATCACCAAATATTTCTTAAAGTACGTGAAGCAAATATAATTTAAAACTTAACGAAACAACGCGAATAATCAAATTTAATTGTGGTGTGGTCTGTATTGACGAATTTTTCGGTTGCTGATAAATAGTTGGGGTAGTCTGTGATTGAGTTCAGGCTATCCTATTCATATGTGGAGTCACTCCACCTTTAGCGGAACCAAAGCAATACGGTAGTATAAATTTATGAAATAATGAAAGAAATCCAAACGTAACAACTATTATTATATGAGCTAATGTACTAAAACTAAGTTTCATTCGTCAGGATCGAAATTACTGTGAATCCAATTGTTTACCTGTTGTATTTTATCTTTTTTAGCTTGGAATTGGAAGATAATTTTAATCATGAAAAAATATACAATTCAGAACGAATATAATTCTTACCACCCCGCAAATGCTGAAGCATCTCTCTAGAATCTTTTCAGTGTAAATATATAGCATAGAACTCAATGTTGTTGAACTTCTAGTTGTTGAATACTACATTATCTTATTTTAAAATATTATGTTTTTATGTGATTAAATACAACACCTTAGCAAAATATTAGAATTTTATGACTTTTTGTACTAAAAATTTGATTTGAAATTTCTAAAAATAGCACAAAATAGCTCAAAAATGGCCAAGAAAACCAAAAATGCGGCCGAAGTACGGCTACATTACAATTTGATGCCGTATTTGGTAGCCGCCCAAATACGGCCAAAAAAGCCGTAAAGCCGTATCAAATGTCACGCCTTAGTGGAGTGTGAGTATAAGTGCGTCTACGATTTATAATATTGAAAATCAACACTCCAAATGGAAAAATGGATTATGTAGGAAATAAATATGCTTAACAATGGATTTCCAAGAGCGAATGAATGATGTGAAAGTATTTCTATAGAAAATAATTAAATGTAGTAAAATAGGTACTGTTGAAGTAGGTAGGATAGAATACTGTATTTCCACTTCACTTAAAATATTTGAAATATTTATAAATATTCTGTTAGCTTTAAAATGATGTTAAGGAGTAATTCAAACATTTAATATACAATATTTTGCTCAGAGCACTTAAATATAACGTAGAAAGATAATATATAGTTGTTAAACAAGTATAATATAATAATTAATTTTACCGTTTTTACAAGCGTCTAAAGCTTTAATTGAATGAATTTATCCATTTAAATTAGTGTAATTACTAAGTTAGTACTAATATCAAAAGTGAGTTATTTGGTTTTACTGTAATCAAGTAAAAATAGAGTCATTTTATTAAAAAAACAAATGAATATATAACTTTATTATTAACTATGCCCACTCCCAACACGAGCTTCAACTTAAAAAACACCTTGATGAGCCAGAACGTGATTTTACTCACAACCCTGTTCATCAATTGTATTCTCTTTCTCGTTATTTTCAGAATCATAAATCTCACCTCAATCACTGTGCTCGAAAAATTCTATTCTGTCTTCGTTCTCCTGAATTTGGTCCTCGTTTTGAACGCGATGACGGTCGTTTCCCGTTCGTGCGCAGACACCGCGTTCAAGAGAACTTACTGTTTTATTTGTTGCCTTGTGTTCGAGATCATCACCCGGTTCTTCATCGAGAAAGTTCAAGCGAGAATGGACAAGTGGTGCGTGATCGGCGTTCAAATCGCAGAAAAAGCAGTTCTGATGATCGTCATACAAAGGAACGCTAAATATGTAGTTGATCTGTCGTGATTTTATTTATATTCAGCACTTAAATCGATCACAAATATTGACATATACTAACTGTATCATTTATTGTATTGCTGATAAGGTTACAGTTAAGTTAGTCATTATATATTGTATTATAAACTCGCTCGCGGGTAGCATTTTCGCATTACCCCTATCACTTCAGAATTGATTAAAATTTTCGTTCGAAAATGTGCTATGTTCTCTTAAACTCAATGTGGCGAATGTGATTAACAATTCAGCTTTCCAACTATATTTCTGTGAATCTTACATTTTCAAAACTATGAAGTCATTTATTTTTGTAATAATATTTAAGCATATTTTTATATATTATAATTAATTATAAAATTTCCACACCACCACCAGAAATGAGTCACCGCAAAGAGTAGTTTGACTGTTATACAGTCAAATCATTTGATACTTTGGGAAAACTCGACCATGTAGTGGCGTGTAGCACCAATATAGTACGTTTGAGTTGAACTCTAAAATTACTATGGTACTAATTCCAAATTTCTTTCCACAACAAACCAGAAAATCGCTAGAAACTATTCGGACGAGGAATAATCATTAAATATTCCGATACGCCATAATAGCTAGAAAAAGTTAATTGCTTATTTATGAAATTATTCTAACGTCAAAAATACCGTAACTGACTCCATTTAGCTCTTTGATTTATATTAATTCAATACAAATAATTAAATTGAATTTATAACAACATACAATCTTGATAACTTCTAAATATTATTTGATCAAAAATTATTGTTCTAATGACTTAAAATTTCATTCTGCTTCTTAAATAATGTAAGTCAGTATTTTTAGTGGGGAAATAACTAGATATATGATAATAATTAAAACATATTTTAGTTAAAAATATCATATCTAACAAATCAAGAAAAATATAGAAAACATATATTGATCTAAATCTACTAAACATATTATTAGATAATAGAGCTCAAACATATCTCCAAAGTATACGTAGATTTTTAATTAAATGTTTAACTAAAACTACGTATTTTTTCAACCTATGTATATTTAAATTATCTGTAGATTTTTAACCCTGTGTGATTTACTAAATATCTGATGGTTTTATAATTTATCCACTCCATAGCTATATTTTGAGAAGTTAAAAGTACATAAATAACAAGCAAAATATATCATTCATAAGCACATCAATTATTTAAAATTTATTATTAGTTCCATATGTTTCCTTTAACTATAAAAATTTATTGAGAACAGAAATAGTTCTATTTTAAATCATCGTAAAATGATGTGTCAATTCTACTATAAAATCGAGTCTCAACATAAAAACTTTGAGACAAATGCTTAATAATTTAACTTATGATGCGTAGTCATATTTAAATTGATTTGTAATTTTCGTTTCTGATTTATAGCGAATTTTCAAAAGAATAGAAACTTTTGCACGATTTTCAATAGCATGGAGAGAGGTGAACGTTTAATATAGTACATTGTCTTATCAAATACTGTATATTCTTCAAAATTATTTGTTTGGTAATTGTTAAATCATATTAGGAGTGATAATATTTATCATATATGGTATTCTGTTATGTTTAGGTGTCATTATAAACAAATTAAACATTAAAATAGATGTTAATCTAAATATAGCATTTATGCGCTTTATTGATAGTCAGTCAATTGCGCTTTTTCTTAGTAATATAAAAATATCGGCTAAACGCCAGATTGCCGTATAGATATGTATAGATATGTATAGATTGAGATTAAAAAGTAATTGAATAAAAATGTTGTTAAAATGCAATAATATTAATATATTGGCATACCGCTTCAAATGAGAATCTTTCATTTCAATCATTAATGCTAATTGTGATTTTAATGCAATAGTATTAAATAATTATATGATTCACCACTAAATAACAGATTTCAGAAGCATTTATACTACTTAACTATGTTTTGAAAATAGTACTAATAGTATGTAACATGTTATAAGGAATTGCTGATTACAGTTTTAACTAGTTTTGTTATATTGTTATAGTTTACATGGTAATTGATAGTTTATTGATAGAGAAAACAAAGAAATCAATGAAGATGTAGTATGGTTCCATTAGAATAACATGAAAGAATAGCCTAAATTAGCAATTGGATAGTTTGTTAATAACTTTAAATTACATATTTATGTAAATTAACTAATCTATAACATATAATATGTTCAGAGTACTAAGTATACAACATCAATGCTTCAAAAAAGTCTATATATTACAACAAGATAATACTAAAATTCCAGCTAACAATAATTGTTAATTTTAACATAATATTTAGTGTTTATTATAGATAGTTAGTAAGTTTTAAGAGTTGTTGATGATGATACATACTGGCATTAATGAACTAAGCATGATGACACATGATGAATGAAATTAAAAAATATTTTATTTATATTATTGCATTTTAATAACATTTTATCTAAAATTTATTTTTTAATCTCAATCTATACGGCAATCTGGCGTTTAGCCAAAATATCAATATAATACTTCTAGTACACTATAGTTAAATTCTTTTTGCTCCAGTAACCACACATTCTACAAGATTCAGTATTTTAATTATATATATTTACTTGTTATTGACTATATAACGAAACTTATTACAATATTCAGGTTATATAATATTAGATATGTAAGTTATAATATATTCAAAAATTAAAACTAAACTATTATTATTTCTTTGTTAAATTAAATAATATTGAATAACTAACAGATTAACTCGATTATAGTACCTAAAATTATGAATTTATAAAATTGATATTAAAAAACTATATTTTGTAAATTACCGCACCCACATCACAATAAATGAAAAATGAAAATAAAACGTTGTGCACAAATTATGTAAACATAGCTTAATGTAACCGATTAATCCAGATTTTCGCAATGAAAATTAATTGATAAATACTATATTTGATATGTTAATTTGAAGTTTCGTGAAGAAACTAACACTTGTATATATTGGATTATATAAAAGATACAGAAGATCAATTTCATTCATTTCGAATTTTTAAGGGTTAAATATCATAGACACACTAAAACTATGCTTATAAAGTCATTCTTTATCATAGTCCACAGATCTATTAATATCTACAGATATTAAAAAATTACATAGATGTTGAAAAATACGTATTTAAAAAACTACGTATTATTTTTAAGAACATTTAATTAAAAATCTACGTATACTTTGGAGATATGTTTGAGCTCTAATAGAGCTAATTATAAGCCAGTTCATTCACCATTGTAAGCTTAAACCGTATTAATAATTATTTTAGTCTCGTTAATATTAACTTTGTTAATTCTAATAATTAAACAATCAAATCAAATAAAGTTACGCTTCATATAATTATAAGTATCTAATTGTTAAAATGTTCTAATATTTTTACAAGATTTCAAGTGTAAATATCAACAATGAAAAACTAAAAATTGTAAGAATTATAGCTGTAACAATAACTAATTAAATTAATATTTACAACTTTGTTTTCACTTCAAGGATAGTATAAAACAAAATCTATTTTTGTTTCCAATTTTTTAAAATACATTATCGCAGTAGGCCGAAGAATAATTGAAAATATTAACCTCTATTAAATAATATTATAGTAAATTGTTGACTTGAAATTAAAGTTAAATTAATTATTTCTTTAAAATAGTAGATTCTTACATAGAGTAGAATCACGACATTTGCTTTTGTGTTTATTCAAGTATTATATTTAAATTAAGATAAATAACAAGTTGGTACAATAATAAACATTTTGAGTATGAATTAACTATATAGTAAAAATGAAGTAAATCTAATATTTAGTTTACAATGAGAAAGTGTCACTATAAACTGCAATTACTTTAAGTTCTTCATTTACTAATTACGTATAACTGACTTACGAATTTGACTAAATTAAAATACCTTAAAATTATGTTTTGCTCCAAAATATAAATGAGACGGAATATGCTCAATCCAAATAATTTATAATATGTTAGTCCTAGTATAAGTTTACTGGTTAAATTTAGTACGTAACAGAAGTAATTTAGAAGAGGATTTATAATAATGTTAGTGTATTTCGTAAATTTAAAAACGAAATTTAAATCAATCTGTTTTAACTAGAATGAGATTTCTATATGGTTGTAATAATAAATTAATATAATTCACTCCACTCATCTCCTTCGGAAGTGATTCCCATAATATTTAATTTTTGTCCCATAAGGGAACGGGGCTGCTTTCAGAATCATTATATTAACTTTAAAATAATTTTTTGATATCCATTTATTCCGAATATTTTTGCTACGCACTTTTAGTCGGTTATCTAATTATTTATTATTCATAAAATAGTATTATATACTAATAATACTTAATGCAGTTGACTTCAATAAACATATAGCAGAAATATTATACACTATATACTTCAATTTAAGCCAATTATTTTTTAAAGTCATATCATAAGCATATATATAGTAGTATAAGGCCTTCATTCCATTTAAAGAAATGGAATTTACTGAAAAAGTCATTAAATGTAAAATAAATATATATTTAATTTACAAGTAATCACTCCTTTCAACTAACTGCCAGCAGGAAGCGAGGAAGAAAGACCAACTATATCGTCTAGAGTCATAAAAGCAAACATAAACTAATTCACGCAGAACAACTTCATTAACGCTTCCAACAGCGTTAACACTGATTTACATACTCACCATCATACTCTCGATGCCGACATGAATACTACTGGTTTCATTAAAGAACGCACAAACGAACATGTTTGCGAATTCGTCGACAACATAGACAAGTACTTCTGGGACGTGCTCCGCTTGAACACGAAGGACGATATCAAACAGCACTACTTTTAAACGCAGTTCAAGCTGTGATTTAGTGATTTTATTAGAAAATACATTTATTAGAATAAATATAACGATAAAAATCAATTTATGTAAATGTATTCCAACATTATGGATATTAAAATATAATGACTCACTTAACTGTAACCTTATCATTAGTACTAAGGCTCAATTCAATCATTCCATCTTCATCTCATAAATCATGACAATCCACAAATCCAAACTTAGTTAAAATATAAAACAAGACTTTAAAAGAATATAAAGGCAGATTTTTCAAAATGGAAATAGGTAAAAAGTGATTTATATTTAATATTATTACATTATATATTCATAAAATCATTCATCCTAAGCCACTTATCCGCCACACATCATAATATTTTCGCTTTTAATTGATACTATTTTCAACCTATTTTCAACCAATCCAAAAATGATGTTGAATTTGAAGAGTTTATGATTGCGGGTTAAAATATAATGATATTTGTCATTTGCTTACAATGGATAACTTCAGGACCAACCAACTCCCCTTACGCGAAAATACGACAGTGACGAATGTTGATTTCATTAAAAATCAAAACAACGAAGCTGGCTCTGAAGCATCCGATACAAAAATACGATAATAAACTCCTTAACCAATTAAAATAGCTGTATCGAGCGTATCTTTAAATAAAATAGAACACAAGACATATATAATAAGTATTCAGGTAAAAAATTTGAGAAAGAGATCACTCTGACTTTTATGTTCTTTTTGTCATTTTAACAATTATAGGATCAATGATATATCCAACCATCATCAGTGACGAGGTCCAACACCACCTGGAGAGTCTTTCTTAATAATGGAAAATAGCTTAGTAAATATATGAACCGGACAGTAACACCAGTTCTACATAAAAACTTAAGTCAACTTTCAAAAATAACCCACCTGTGAAGCAGATAAATAAATAAGCATACGAATAACATTTTTGAACAACATTAAGAAATTCAAAATTGTTCCAGATTTAATGACCATCTGGACCAATAGTGGTGCACATTGGCATCTTCTTCATAACCCAATTACTTACATAAAGAACTATTTGAACTGAAGTAGCTATTATACACAACCTCAAATATGATTTACTTTTAGCTTTGTAAGTCACACTATCTTTGTATGCTTTCAACATGGGAAGAGTTTAAACAACCAAAAATCCCATGGAGTAGCGCATATTTTCAATCAAACAAGTCCACGGAGTGTCTTTTGGTTAAACGAATAACCAAACAACGCCCTACAAAAATTCTTGGATTAAAATAGGTGAGAAGAACAAAACTCTAAGTTTGTCACGTGGATTGTTACGGTATAACAAATATATTGAACCCAGCAAAAATAGCATTGCGAAAGAAAAAGACGCTTTGGTAGACCAGCACATTAATGGGAGTGTAACATAGAAATTAAACTGAATAGTTGATAGTTTTGAGATTATTTATTTATCTAAAATTTGAAATATTTTCTAAATTTAATGGAAATATTTTAGAGTATTGGAGGTTAAATACTATTACGTCTTTATATATTATATTATACTTTATATTATTGTTGTATGTGCACGTTTTCATATTCTTTTTCGCTAAACAAAATCTTAGAAATAGTAAAATATTGACAAATCATGATTAAATCATTATATATAATTTCGTTTTCACTACAACAATATACGGCAAAATTATCTATACAAAATAATATGACTCACTAAGCTGTAACCTTATCATCAGTACTAAGGCTCAATTCAATCATTCTAAATCATGACATGGTTAAAGAGGAATACTGTTTTTTCTTATTGATCATCGGTTAGAAAAGAAAAAATGTGATGATCAGAGTAAAAGGGCGACCAGAAAAGATATGATATTAGTATTTATTTGTATTAATTGATATAGATGTATATTGGATTTATTTTTGAAATTAATACACTATTAAATAGTAAATTATTCATCACTATTTGGAAATAGCTTAAACTGGGCAAGAATCTATGCACAAACCTTGCCCATCACACTTGTTTGGAGCAATTAAAGCAGATTTACCATCTCCATTAAATTCAAGGGCTTCTTAAGGGCACGCACTAAGACAAGCACCGCAGCCGATACAATTGTCCTAATCGATCTTGATAAATTGGTTAAATGACATATGTTTCGGGAAGTGAAAAACTTGAACTCAAGTTATCAATATTTTAAGTTAATAATATAACTCTATATGTGTGTAAGATTTTTGTAGAATTATATATTTTGAGATTGTGTTAAGTTAATTCGCATCCTATTCTCTAAAATAATTAATGATCCTCTAAAATTATTTCTGTTAATCTGCTATTATTTATCTCGAATTTTAACTAAGAATGTTCATGAACAAGAAGGGATAAAAACAAGAGAACCGCTGATGAACAAATGATAAAGCATAATGAACTTTTTGTTCTTTATAACCTGCGTTTCAAGTTATAAAATAGCTCCTACCATTTATTGGCACCGACTAATCCAAAACCCTTCAGCGTTGATCGAGATATCTTATTTAGTCTTATTTACCAATCACTTTGTTTGATTACCTTTGTAGTTCATCTATATAGTTCATCTATTTAATTAATTATATTTTTATTTATAAATTACTATTTAATGCCTCGACGAGTCCCAAATTAAACCCTATTGAAATGGTATTTGCTTTATGGAAAGCTAAAGTCAGAGAAATACGTATAAACACAGGATAAATGGCATTACGATACCTTTGTGAATAAAATATAAAAAATATAAAAATATATTATGTGTTAATGTCACGCATTACGTACCATTCGAAATATTAAAGTAAAATAATTTCATTTTTTATCTTCCCCACATCTTTAACATTTTTTGATTTTTTGGTCTTTTTATTCTTTAATTTATAACTGTAAGCAGCTGGAAATAGATTTAATTAATTTTAGCTATAGCTTTTTAATTGCATTCATCTGATAGCTATATCTATATTTATTTGAGAGATAATGTTAATATTTATTAAATGTTGAATTTTAAGGCATATTTTTATGTTTGAATCGTAGTATATTATCAAAGCTCAGTCTGCGGTACTTCGAACTTTTTGTCAGTCCCATGTGGAAATATATTATTTTCGTGTGATTTAAAATTCTGACGAAATAATCTTTTCAGGTCATATAAATATTGAAAATAACCTAAATATATATTATTAAGCAAATAGCTTTATTTCTCATTATAATCTTCTTCACTCAGTACATATGCCAAATATTAATGATAACGATTGTTCGGCTCCTTATTACCGAATTATTTATCTTATCCTCAAATTTCGTTGTATTAATAAATGCTCGAGTTAATACGGAAAACACAAATAATCACCACTGTTATTAATATCAAGGATCACATAAAACAATAAAGATAATAATCTTGAAATCTGTATTTATTTGTAAATTTTGAAAATTACTTTAAACACTACTTCTTAATGTGTTCTGATTTAACCTGATATTTGCGTATATAACAACATCAGTACTTTATATTTAACGTATACTTTAGAATTAATTTAAATTAAGAAAACTACATAATTAGTTAAATTATATTATTTAACAAAACACTAACGAATAGCTTTATATGACAAAAGATACTGTATTTATTAATGTTCAGAAGTTACTAATTAGTTCATGATATAGTAGTTGATATCCGCTTTGTTATGTTTAATAACCAGTATTCATATTATGGTTGGGAGAGTTAAGTAAAACTCATCGTCAATATTTATTTCAGATATCATAGTATAATAACAGTAATCGAGTTGGGACCGAGATCAGAAGGCGTGTTAAAATTTAAATTGAATGAATTTGTTTTACCTTGGCCGCGAATAATAAAGTAAAATTTTATTAAAATTATGTATCACACTCCAAAATTTACACTTCAAATATGGTCACTAAATATATGAAATGACATATAAATATTCATTTTTCCATATACGTGTGTATTCATGAGACTCTGCACCTAAGTGTACTAATAACATGACTCACTCAGCAACAATCCAACAATACATCTAAACATGTGTACTTGTGAGTCATTAAAAAATAATTTTAATGAAGTAGTCTACAACTTCAAAATAGATGCTTCAAAATAGATGTTAAAGAATCAAAAAGATTAAAACAAATCAAATCATATTAATAAGATTTTCATACACAAATAAAATAAACTCAAATCAAATTTCTCTCATGAAATGATAGGTTATTATGTCCTTCATCTGTTATATGGTATTTTTCATTTGATTTTGTAATACTAACTTTTTATTGCATTAAATGATATTTAGTATTATTTACGGTATTTTAATATATTTCCACTTCACCATGGATTATAATAGTTTTCAGCAATAAAGGTTATATCAAAAATACAGTTATTTGAAGAAAATTTTAAATTATTACTTTGATATAGTTGCTATATAAAAGGTATTTGGTACTTTCAGATTTAAAAATATTAAAAATATTGATAATTCTGATAGCATAACATTCCACCGGATAAAATAACATAAATATTTCCCAAAATAACGAATATATAATTAATAACATTATTTCAATAATTTATATTCAATATCAGCTAAAACGTACTATTACGTACTATGTAAATATCTCTTCATTTCAAATCTATTTCGTATACCATGTCGTAAATGATGCCTCTCATACCCATTTTAATTTATTTTTCAATCTGTTTCGTTTGTGACGGCACAGTACCCCAGCTGAATACGTCCAGTCCATTTTTGATTGCTTTATCGATAACTCCGCTTTTAACAGCTGTGATGGGCTAACTGGTGACGATTCCTTGCAATCCAAATCTTTTTGCGAAGTCGATTCCGTTTTGTAGTTTGTAACACACGTTTTGGTTCATATCGATTCCTTTTTAGCTTTTGGTCAATATCCCGAGTCCGATATTCAGGAAGAACACAGGGAATTTGTTTTGTGCGTATTTCAATATCAAGCAGCACACCGGATCGAAGCTGCTGAAGTAGCAGTTGTGTTTTTTGTTTTCGTGAATACACTTGAGTGTTTATTCGATCACAAGTGCTCTCGTGAAGTAATCATGCTGCTCTATGCATTCCCTGCTGTATTTTATCTCAACGTTAACTATCATCTCTTCATTTTGGTTAAGTACTTATTCGAAGCTGCAAATAGATTCGATTTTATTTTGAAGTTCTTCAAATGAATATTTATTTATGCTCTATTCAAGTATTTCGAAGTCGTGGTGAATGACTGGAACTTTGTCTTTGCTCAGAATGATGTCCAGTTCCACTCCATTTATTCTCTTTTGGGCTTCTTGAAAACTTTTTATTGAATTCTCAACATATTTTTAAGGACCGAATTTGGAGTTCGTTTTGTTCGACCCGCACCCCCTGTGCCCGATGCGGAGTGGAACGGGCTACAGACTTTATTTGAGAGGGAACGGTTGAAAAGGGGATTTTGCAGTTCCACTCCATGAACTGATAGAAAAAGATACCATTGTTGTTAAAATCCTGTTGGAGGGGGTTAAAGTTGTGAGTGAAAGAATTTGAATTGACTGTGAATATTGGAGCAAAACCAGGTTGGAGCGGAAGGAAGAACAGATCTGAAATAGAAGAAAAAAGAAGTGGAGGTAAAAAGGTGTTGAAAGAAACGGAGCCGGAGAGAGGAGACTTGACAGGACCGGTTAATTAATTGTTTACATACAGAATCGCAAACGGATCACCAAAATTGAAAGTAAACCATGAATTATTTTCGAGATCGAACGCACTTATGAAGGAAGATAATTTTAGAGTGGTCTAAATATCAGACTGAATGGTCACGGATTCGTAAGGAAGGCCGCTGAACTCCTCGAAGGTGATATCGTCGCATACCACCAGTTTGGACTACAAAGGCTTGCTGTTTAAGAGCACTTATACGTTTCGAGAAGATTTGTACTTCACGTACAAAGTTGCATCACTGGTTGAGTAGATTGGGTTCATTGATGGAGTGGGTAACATTCGCGAAAAATAATAGTAATCTGAATTATGAAGAACGTATATAGGATACAATGGGACAACACTTTACTTTTAGTGTGTTACTAGTAATTGTACAGGTATGCCAGTTACACTACTGTTTAAGACATAAATGAAACTTTAACTACGAACAGGTGAGAGCTGTGTAAAACATTATATATTATTTATTGATATAATGAATTATTTGAATCCTTTACAAAGAATTCTTAAGCATAATAATGATAAATATCTTTGTGATTTCTCATATTTTACTGTAGATAAATAATAACGACTAATTTTTCTAATTTGTCAATATCACTACAAAATACAATATTTTTAATTTGTAAACTACCAAACATTTACATCGATTTGCACAACTATGTATTTAACCCCATCACCCACTTGTAAATACATTCCCCCTCACTCCAAATGCGAAGACAGCAGAACCTCGTGCTGAAACCCCTTCCAAAACTTCTGAACAATTTCAACTCCTTTTCAGAGTCCATTTCAGACGTTGAGTTCCACTTGAAATCAAGCATCGGCTCCAGGTCCTCCGTTGTCAGCACCTCAACGACCGATTCGAGAACGAAGAAAAGGAAAACGAAGGGAGCCGCAGCGGACATCTTTGACTTCCTCAACAGTTTACTGTGAAATAGAATTTAATTAAGTCAAATTTAAATGTTTTATATTTGTATACTTGATGGAAGGAACAATATCGTGATTTAACTGCAGGGTGGTAATTTTATGTTTATTGTCATTGGTCATTTTGAGTTGGAGTGATTACCATAAGTATTTTAAAGTCAAATGGTGATGGACTATTTTGAGGGGTGGTGTATTGGTAACGTATGTTTGAATTATATTATACTTAATAAATATATTTTCACTATAAAACATATGCTAACATATGTTGTAGGTTGAATATCTTGGTATTATTACTAAATTAATTAATGAACAAATGAACGATAAGCCACTTCTTTTGTGATATTTTATGTTGTTTAAATTGTTTAAATCCTTAAGAATAATTAATAATAGATTTTAATGAAAAATTAGGTCTGTTTAAGTGCGTTTTCAAAGTACCTGGTGTTATTTATGCTTAAAGCAGTATTTATTATATTCTTTTGCGATGTTTAGATACAATATGTTTTTCACGCTGTTTTTCACGCTTATTTTCCTTTACTTCACATATTATTCACTCAATCAACTAACATTCATTATCTTGTCACATTTAAAGCGTCTGAAGTCTCTTTTTAAATTTTTCTTTGAGAATTTTCGTGATGCTTTTCATCCTGAGGTTCTGTGCGCACATTATGACCTTAGCAATGTAGTAATTGTCGAATTGGTTTTTGTCTTCAAATATCTTGCTGATTTTATTGTCAAACGCGGCGAATACTGCTATTTGCGCCGTTATTCGATCAATCTTGTAATTCGAATACTGCTAAAAGAACAAATCAACCGGACATTACTTGAACCATATTTTGTTCGGTCCTTAATTCAGACAAATAAACTGATTCGACAATGAAGGGGTGAAATAAACGCGATTTGGAAGAGCGAATCTATCAAAAGGCGAACCGAATTGGTTTATATCCGGGAATACGCAGTTTATTTGGTGTCCGAACATGCTGCAGTAGTGAAAAAGCGATTTAATCTGCACATTCTGGTACACTATCGTGTTGTCAACTGCTAAAGGGAAGAAAATCTGATTATTCACATTACTCGCGTCAGAAACGATTTTATTCACCTCCTTTAGTTTATTCACTGACTATATGAACTTTTCGTGCTGGAGGATATCAGAATATTGAAGATCATCCTTCATGTAGTAACTGTACGCCTTGTACTGGAATAAATTAATTTGTTTTATCTCAAATTCGTTTATTTCTGGTGTATTTGATGGACGTTGAGCAATTTCGTAAACGATATCGTCGATCGCGAACACGTGGTCGCTCATATTTTCGCTAACTTCTTAAATTGTGTTCAAGCATTAAATTATATCTTCAAATTTGATCCCATTAACTTAAATTGGTTATAGTCCGTTCAAATGCGCGTTCAACATGAATATGCAGCGTTTAATTTTCTCATGATAAACCTACATTTATGGTTGAGTGGCTGTTTTCAGCTTCATTTTGAGCATCATCGACTCCTAACCGTTTATTAGAATCTCTCTTTAATTATTTTAACGTGCAATGAAGTTATAACATAAAACGTGCAAACTGAGACCTTTCAATACAATTTTGTTTTCAATGAGTGTTCGGACCTTGCAAATAGATTCTAGCGGCTCGAGTTTTGATGTTAAGCGACGCTCAATTGCCATTAATAAAGACATGTGCGAGAGGAGAACCTGTTTTTGGTTGTAAAAGAAAAATTTTAGCACAGAAAATAAAGAAGAGGTATTATTATTTTGAGAATGGTTCACACTAATGCACGTGATTATAAAATCGCTCACCTAATGAGCGGAAATACGCAATGTTGTAAAATTCCTTACCAAATAATGAATTATTTGCTCACGCTGGATACTATTTAACTTTCTTAAAACTTGATCATCATTTGATTGCAATTATGAAGATATAATTGCGTTAAAATTTTAAATCTAATTATGGCTTATAACTTAAGCTTTTGAGTCAATTACTTTCTCAACTACTTCTTCCATTGGAGTGGAAACTCGAGTAAATATTGTAGAATATTACTTATTACCTTATAGTTATTTCGATATTGCTATATACTTGTATTTCATATATTTTGGAATATCCAACATTCAAATGGAATTAAGAATATTGCCTAGAAAATCACAAACAGTTAGAAAGGAAATGCATAAGGTCGCAATCTTATCAAATGCATTTTATTAACATTTTCAAAAAATATTATTTAATCATTCATATTTTTTATCTCATCTCGTTTAGCCAACCTTACACTGTTTTCACAAAAATGAAACAATGACTTTATTCTTAAATGTTTTCTATCAACTATTTTAAGTTATCTTTAAAGATAACACTAAAACATGATCTTTGACTTCAGTTTTATGTTAATAGAAAACAAATAAGCGTTATAATCGTATTATAGCTCATTATAGGTAGATTTTATATTAAATACACAACAACGTAGTTTGTGTTTATGAATTATTTTATATTGATAAAACATCATATTTTCAGCAATATAACATTATATATTTCCTTTTTATTTCTCGATCAACTCACTCCAAATGTAAGTATCATAAATATAGATTGACAACTGGCTTTCTTCTTACTCTTCAATCAGTTACAAAAGAAGTGATATAGAATGCTAATTCTGGACAGACAGCGACATCGCACTTTTATACTATGCTCATTCAAAGTATGATCGTGATTGGTAGTCCATAGCTTAAAAGTATTTTCCAAGCAGAACTGCCAACTAATTAAAATGCAAGTTCAATTATTTGATCAGAAAAATGAAACAGTGTCGATGTCCAGATCAAGTATAAGCTGTTTAAGTTTCAAATTTGGTTGGCAACAAGTTGTGAAAAAAATATAAATTATATTTTTTGAAATTAGTTACAATACCTGTATATTTTGTTTATAATTATAATATTTAACTATGGTTTCACAAATAGCCTAGGAGCTTGGCATCATCAATCTGGGCTGGAACTTCCATAAATGTGTCCAGTCCAACATCCATACCGTCATCATATTCGGCGAATTGGAAATTATCGAATTTTCTGCCTTTCATGTCATCGAATTCGTCCATTACGTCGAATGGTCCGTCTCCGAATCCGATTGTGCAGCAAGCGACTGGGTATTTTGAAAGTTCTATGAGTGCTTCTTGGTCTCTTCCTCTGTTTGAGATGTCTCCGTCTGTGAGTATGACGAGTAATGTCATTTCTTTGTTTGTCAGTTTCATTGTTTTTTCGAATAGTGGTTAGTAGCTAGTTGGCCCGCTCAGCTCGACATTTTTAACGGCTTTGTCGTATCCTCTGATGACTTCGTCGAATGAAACAACGTTTTCTTCTTCGCAGAGCGGTTCAACTTTCAAATCGGTTGTTTCGGCGCATCCGAATCTGTACGCGTAGATATCTTTTATTTTAAGCTGTTGGAAGCAGTTTTTCAGTGACAATAAACATTTTTTATAGGGGGAGGAACTTCCATGCATGCTTTATTTGTATTTGTACATGCTCGAGAACTCGTTTGAGTTCGTGAAGTCGATTCCGATGACCAAGTGTTGAATTGTGACTCCCGTTTTATTTATCGCCTTCGTTATCTGCTCGAACGAGGAGAACTTGTCTTTGTTCACGATGTTTTGGAGGTCTTCCGGCTTCTTTTGCTTGAACATTTGGTGTGAGAGATCTGTGTTTTTAATTTGCTTTATATTTTATAAAGAGGGGTTTAGCTTTGTTATTGTTTTGTATCTTTAATAAGTTGTGATTTTGTAACTCTAATTTTTAATACGTGTTTTTTTAAATGATAAAGTGTAATTTATTATTAATAAATAGTAATCAACCCAGATTTAATTTTGAAAATAGTTTTCACCTACTGTAGAATATACCAGTATATTAAATAACATTGATGTGAAAGTGTGTATACTTAGGCTTATTTAACCAGATTCACTTAGCTGAACTTTTATAATTTTATGAGATGATAGCTACCACATATGATTTGTCTTAAGGTGCGTTTTTGCGTCTTTTTGCGTCTTTTTTCGCCTAAATAGACGGCGCTTTTGGGGTGGAAAAAAGACGCTGCGTCTTTTTGCGTCTTTGCGTCTTTGATGTCGCATTATTTTCTTTAATTGTATTATCTTCCATTTTTGCGTCTTTAAAGACGCATTTTTGATATCTTAACTTATCTGGGCCATAGTTTTGTAGTGTAAGTATGTGAAATAATGTAGATAATACAGTTTACAAGCAAAGTCAATCTCACGGGCTAGATTAGATCATAATGAAAAGTATAATAATGTCAGAAATGTTAAAATGAGTATTTTACACCACTTCTTCAATTCATGTTTCAAACAAGTCAACAATACAAGTCAATACATTTGTCGAGCGTGCTCGTATTATGATTATTGTTGCAAGATGATGTTGCAAGATGAGTATGCTTCAAATGCTCAATATTATCTTTGTTAATAGTAGAAACAATCAACTATCCAATGACTGATTGTCTAAAATGAAAATGAATCATAAAATGAACCCAAGTGATGTTATTAGTGTTATATTCAAGTTATACATAACAATATTTATACAAAAAACAATTTTTAAGTTCAAATAACGTATATTTTCATAAAATTAATGCGTCATTTAAGACGCATTTAGATTTATACCTGGTCAAAAAAGACGCAACCAATGACGCAAAATAATTATATCCTTCGTACTATTGCCCAAAAGACGCAGGGGTAGTGCGTCTTTTTGCGTCTTTTTTAACGCAAAAAGACGCAAAA
This sequence comes from Hexamita inflata, assembly GCA_963988835.1. Classification (NCBI taxonomy): domain Eukaryota; phylum Fornicata; order Diplomonadida; family Hexamitidae; genus Hexamita; species Hexamita inflata. The sequence continues at coordinate 231,021 of CAXDID010000994.1, forward strand.
ACGCACCTTAATTTGTCTTATGGTTTTTGGAGTCTTGATGGCAAAATCCGTAAAGACACCACTGATCACGACGAAACATCAAGTCAGCATCATAGTTCATACATAAGTTACATAAGTTTTTATTTTATTCTTACTAAAGGTTCTCACTAACATTGTCATTGACTCGGATCTATAACATATTAGCTGTTAGCTTCAATAACTGTATGATGTCAGAAGTAACCACATGTTTCATATTAGTTACGGATCTTTAATATCGTCTTCTGTTTCTTCATAAAGAATTTAACGATTCTATATAAATGCATTCCAATTGTAGATATGCTAATTAAGTTAATGTCTACAAGTAAATAATTAGTATTTTAATAACTAATAAGTCATAGCCCTATCTTTGTGACACAACCACCACCTACCAATTTAGACCTCCAATTTAGTTACTAAAAGATAAGATCAACTTTCATGTCTTGAAGTTCATTTTTCGGGCATTTTGATACTTATTATTATATATTCGTGTTCTTGATGGTATCAGTAAATTTCTGGGAGAAATTAATTTTTTCACTCCTTTGACGGATTTGGTCTCCAAAGTAACTTTCAGGGAACCTAACAAGAATTAAAACCTAAATAAATTCGCTTGCTCTAGAGCCTTCTGATAACTTGGTTGGAAGGCTTTACCAGATTATAATTATTTGAAGGAGAAAAAAGGCCAAAAACAACGATTTAGAGAGTTCACCGTACAAAATGGCATGAGAGCTCGGCAATCGCTCTTAAACAGGTAGTTCAGGAATTATAGATGGTTAAATCAAAATTAAGAAGAGACTTGTTGGTGTTTTCGGCACTTTTTATAATGATTTCTCAAGTGTGTGAGTTCACAAATATTATTTATATTACTATGCCGGGAATTTCCCTCAAAATTAATCTTTAAATCACTATTGTATCCTCTACAATTATCAAATATTTATTCTCTCTTCTTAACCCAAGAATTTTTTAGGCCACAAAATAGCAAGTGAATTCTTTTTAAATCGATTTTTACTATGTCATTTTTAATATATTTGCGAGAGTTTGGTAATGGTTCCACACCAACTTCAATAAATCAAAATTTCAATGACTGCATTTTCTCGTCAAGCATTAAACAGCTATATTCAAAAATAGGGGAATATAATAATACATGACACTGAAGTTCAGCGATAGATTTTAAAAAGAATGATATATTTTGTTATATTTGATTAGGGTACTCGCTTCCCAACTTTTAAATCAAATCCACATTTTTTCAGTTGTTGTATTGAAAATTGTTCTATATTATACTTCAACTTAAAAAATTAAGCACAAATAATCGTTACTATTAATAAAAGATAAATATTCTCTGTTCTGTCCAGTGTCTATTGTTATTAGATTATACAAAATAGAAATATAAATCAAAACGTCTTCATTACATTAGGTGTGGAATAAAATAATATATAGTTTAAATATAATATAAACCATAAATATAGTATTTTAATATATCAATATCTATTTCTAACTAAATCATTATTTTACAAAGACAATAATGATTATCGTAATCTTATTTTATTATGAAGATTATCGCATTTACATTAATTACACTTTACCGTGGTTAAATGTAAACTAATTATATATAATAATAAATTTTTTATATAATAATATATTCTATATAAAACTATATCAATTTAAATTTAATTAAAAATCCAAGTAGGGTGATACAGGGAAAACCACTCATCTCAATTTTACTTAATTACAAATATATATCAATTTGCACCAAACTTATAACTTTTATGTTTTTGAATAAAGTTTGAGATGTGGTATCGATAACAAAAAACAAAAAAACAAAAAATCAAAAATAGGTTGTTACATTATTATTTAAGATAATAGTAATCTACTACATTCTTATCTTTGGTTATAGTGCTAATATTACTCCTAATTACTGAATTATCGAATATTTTCAAATTATTATTAGACAATATTTTATAAAATCGTTAACGTTATTATCATGGTTATATAATGAGAGCTATACCATTTTAATATTTTTTATTTCCTCCACTTCATTGTCAAATATATACTAATAATATCAGTATTATCACCGAAAAATCCAGCGCCAAATATTTGTGGCATAATGATATATTATTGCACTTAGCACTAATGAATAAATATATTAAAAGGGATTGTCAAACGCGATTCTAGATTTGAAATTAAAATATGTTAATTTAATCATATTTGTAAAACTTCTCCAATCTTTGTTTAATATAACATATTCACTGCCGAACTATATTGTATGGGAAGGAGAAGCGTTATAAGATTGAATTTATACATTTATATAACTCAAATAGTAATGAAGAATTTATATTAATACTTTTATCAATTTCACTCCGACTACAAATTTAACTTTATTTATTCTTGTTACATTGTTGCAACTTTGATAAGTTCAATTTTTATTATTCTCATTATATATAAGCATTTCCTCATTTGAACTCGAAAAATATTTGACTAGGTTTTTCGTTTTATTTTGTATATATGTAAAATGAATGTCGATGTTTTTCAATCACGTCCACAGAGTTTCCTCATTAATTTTGATGCACAAAACTCCTTGTCAATCATTTAAATCATTAACAAACTTAGTAAATTAATTTACCTTAATTCTTTAAAGCTGAGAATATTTTCATTTTTATTTATAATTTTTTTGGATAAACTATATTTATTATTTTAAATTTTCTGTCGACATTCTATACAACTATATTCTGTAACGTTTTTATTTTTTACAATCGACTTTGTCCATGAAGTCTTATTTTCAACCCGAGACAAATATCTAAAATTAAAAAGTTAGATGTTGTGTTAATAACCTTCTTAAGCTACCTACAATACGTTACTACATTTTAAGTTCCTTCATAGAAATTTGATCTGATGATTCTATTATTTTCTTCATCAAAAATAAAACCGAAATTGTGAGGTGAGATATATTTTCCCTATTATTTTCTTTTAATATGCTAATAACATCAGTTGTTGTCTTTACACTTCCAATAATTATTATAACGGCTAAAATTTATATAAATTTGTTAAGAAATAGCAACAATATTTAAAACGCTAACAGTACTTCTGAGACTGGAGCTGTTGTCAATGAACATATCTCTATTAAATATAACTATACAAGAAACATAACTTGATTTCAATCGCTATATAAAATTCATTTTAAATTTTTAGTAGTTCAAAAATAAAGAGCAAGAGAGTTCAAAATATTAAAATAATCTGTAATAATGTTACTCTGGTTCTAAGTGATTTAGATTTTTCTTCGCTTCTGATTATTATATTTCACTTAAGATTGACTGATATATAACTTTAATAAGATTTTGTGTAATTAAATCGGAACTAAATTATTATTTTTAGATCAGAGCCTGCATCGATATTAACGTGCTAATTGTTCTTTAAGTTTGAAATATTTGTCCACTTTTTGTTATCAAAATTAAAATATAATTCAAGTTACTAGATGAGGTGGGTTTTAAATTTTAATTTTGATAATATCTTTAATCTATTTTGAATATGGTTAATGAGAATTATAGCTCATAACTACATATTTATATGCTTATCGTCATAAATCACGACAAAAATAGTAAAATTAACTTTGTATTTTTTAGACGAGAAATAATTTCAATATGAATTAGTCTATTAAGTTATGGTTTTAGATCTTAATTCAAAACATTTATATAGAACACTTTGTTCTTAACGTGATTCTGGAAATACTTAATAAATTGAATGTATTTATTTTACATTTTTCTAGTAAGTGCAGTTAAAAAGTAACGAATAAATTTTGTAGGTTGACTATTTGACTTAGTGACTAAGATCTATTCTTTTAAAGGAAACTCTGTGGAAGCAGTTAATGAAGTTAGCCCCAATTACTCTTTAGATTGGAAAACACAAATTTATTTTCTTAATTCGGTGTATAAGAAATAGCTGTATTACAAGAAATAGTGCATTCTCAGCCATTATTATAAATCCAGCGTTTGAAGTCAAAAAATTACTCACAAGCTAATTTTTCTTCAATTCGTTTGAATATTTTTGCGCTTAGATTCGAAAATCTATTAAGCTTAATCTATCGTTAACGTACGACCGGACCTCGTTGAAATAATATTGAAAGTTTGCATCGTCTCACTAGGTTGATTAAGCTGTTTATTATTTGCAATTTAAACTAAAAGTTTTTGAATATAAATATTTATAACAATATTTCAACGTATGTTTGATTTATGCATGCTTAACCGTAGTTTACATAATTATAAGTAAGTTTTAAGATTGACACATTGTCCTTTTTAAATTTTCATAATATCTCGGTGGAGGAGTGGACATTAATTTAAATAACTCAAAAGATAATAGAAAGCAAAATTGAAAAAGAAAAAGAAAAGTAATATCGTGTTCTTCAATTCTTCAGTACATATAATATAACCAAAGAATTAATTATATCTAAATAGTTAATATTGATCTTCTATAAATTTTCAAGTTCAATCAAAATTGTTCGTTAAAGCCTAAATTTATCTCAATAAATAATAGTATTTGAGCTGAATTAATTTTTTCATTACTAACTAACTATATTATGATAGATTAATGATTAAATATATTTTATAAGAATCCATTTCAAAATTTAGAAATTGAAGAAATATTAAATTGTAAAAGAATAGCAAATAATATAACCTAGGTATTTTACTAAATTGAGTGTTGTTAATAGATAAATAATATACTATTTTTCCCTCCGTCGTTTATATTCTCTTTATTAATATTCATTTTTGTTAAATTATCGATATTTTGAAATATGATGAAAAAGAACCATAAAATATAGTACCGAGGGTAATAAATTAATAGATGTTAATAAGGTTATCGTATATATTCCTCGAGTAATATCAGCCCAGCCTCTGTACGTAAAGCTTTCATTTAAAATAACAATTAATTTTATATATTATTTAATCGAATAAGGAGTTATATCAATTTTAACTGATATATGTTGTTGCTGATTATATATAGTATTAAATATAAAAAATAAAAAATCACTTCAAAACACTGAGTGTCATGTATTATGGAATATACTTATTTACATTTATGCTATCTATAGCTTATTCAACTTTATATTTACTTCTAAATAACATTGAAATATCAATTTTTATGGAGAAGTCAAGAAAATCTGAAGACGCTAAACTGATGCCTGAATTAAAGTAAACATTTTCACTAGGGCAATATGTAGGTTTAACAGAACATATAAAGGAAGTTTCTAGCAATACATGAATTGTTCAATATCGGATATTCTCATTAGTGTAAGCGAAGCTGAACCTGAAAGTTAAGATAAATTGGAACCACTAAATAACTTAGCAGGTCCGCTAGACTTAGCCACTGGTAAAGAGTTCTTGAAGAGGATTCAAAATGTAGCCTTGAAAAAATAACAGATGAAAGAAAATAAAATTAATAAAGATAATCTCATACAATACTGAATAATATTAATAGTTCAGTTGATATTACTTCTGGATGATTTAAGCTTCAAGCTGAAAATTCATGTTTAGAGAGAATGAAAGACAAGACTTAGGAACTGAAGCAGCTGTAGATTATGAGCAGGATGATTAAGCTAGAAAATAATAAGTTTCTAGATATTCCATTATAATGTTGTTGAAATGACTAATTTTGTAAAATTTATATAATGCTAACAAATAAAAATCACTTGTAAAAATCATTAGTGCTTTTGTATGTTCTCAAGCTAATACTTATTATATTTTATATTTGGTTCCAGGTGTAACTTGTAACTTACACTTAAGTTGCTTGGAGAAATAGAAAATCAAAAGAGTAAAAGATTGAAGATAATCTATAACTTAAATACGATGAGTTGCTAATTCGTAATCATTGCTGAGAAAATAGTTGGAGTAGCCCAACAGCTTCTCGATTTAGAATTTACAAGCGACCAATATTTTGACTTGGATAATTTAAAATATTTTATACAACTGCATCAATTCGTTCATTTGTGTATTAAACACTGACATCTGTGGCAAAATTGATTTATTTCAGTTATTTCAACAGTCGATAATTTTTGAAATATTCTTAAATAGTCATAGCTGTAATGGTCATAGTCCTCCAGATTACTACAAGAATCACTGAATGATAGATATTAAACAATGAGCATTTATGTATAATTTTATTTGGCTTTTGGCGACCAGCATTTTATTCATCATTTGTGATGTGGAAAAATATTATATTTCATCAACAATAGTAGAGGTCTATATCCTCTAAAAATATAGTTAGAATTCCTAAATTCACTCTCCTTCTGAAATCGACTTTCTTCAAAAAGTACCATAGTCGAATCTTGGGTTAATTTTGAAAAAATTAATTTCTCCCAGAAATTTACTGATACCATCAAGAACACGAATATATAATAATAAGTATCAAAATGCCCGAAAAATGAACTTCAAGATATGTGGTTTAACCCTTATAAATTAGAACATCACTTCAGAATTCTATCAATTAATAATTTAAATAACACTAATTTAAATAATATTAACATATAAATATATAAAACGACTCCAACATATATATACATATAAGGTAATATACATATGAGGTAACGTTATGTGTAACTGAGTTTGGATTTGTGGATTGTCATGATTAATGAGATGAAGATGGAATGATTGAATTGAGCCTTAGTACTGATGATAAGGTTACAGTTAAGTGAGTCATTTTATATACATATATATACAAAGGCTGTTTGAATTATCATCTTCTTATAATTACAAGAGGGAGTCTAATTTAATTCGCTCCGTCTCTGTTAATACAGCTGGCATACCAATAACTCTAACTGTGCATTCATCATCTTTATTTTTCAAGTTTGCAAGAGTTGTAAATAATGCAATAATAACATTTCATATATTGATTACTACATTATTTGTCATTATCAGAAGTTATAAGTTTTTGGAAGGCTATTTGTATGATTTGTTGATTCTATTTGTTAAATTGAAAAGAAAATTTATATTACTATGCTATATACGTTGATTGTGTTAAAGTATTAATAATAATCTGTCTAAGATTGTTATTTTAAGATTTGCACATCGTCACTATTTTAATAAATGAAGATTATAGTCACAGTTTATTGCTGAAGATTCATATATTGTATTAAAAACTCACTTTTAGTAATTTTTAGCTACAATCACAAATTTTCACAAACAACTCCAGATTTCTTCTTATATATTATTAAATATATTTAATTAATTCCAAGTCCACTCCATCATTATAAAAATGCTATTTACATTTTTGGTACAATATTCCTTGTAGAAAGAAATACCTCAAGTTTCAGAACATCAATAGTGCTTGTAAAATCAACATTTTGTTGATGACAAGTGCGTTTGTGTGCAGAATTCGTTCAAAATGCCGGATTCTTCGTGTGTTTTTTCTTGCGAGTCCATGGGTTTGATTCAGCGTGGAACCAATTGTGTGTCTTCCTCCGGTCCGAAAACGTTATCTGCGTTATCATGCGGTGACCAATTAATAAATTTGGAAGGCAATGCGTGTGTTGACCCATCAGCTTGCGGAGCCAATGCAAAATCCGGTCGCCCTCCATTCTAAGATCGTTGTGTGTGCTTGGATTTCCACTACATCTCTTCATCAAAATTAGAATGCGTTCCAGCCTGCGATGTAAACGAAGCCGTTTCTGAAGATAACACCTCATGCGTTTCAAAAGCAAGTTGCATCGTTTTTCTCTCAGGAAAGCAATGTGTGACCGCGTGCCCGACTAACGCCATCAACAACGCCGGAATATGCAAATGCGCCGCTAGTTACTATAAATCGGTTAATGAATCAGCGTGCGTGAAGGACTGCATGGTCTACGACGGCTCGTACCTCTCGGACGGCGTTTGCGTCTCCTCTTGCCCATCTTTAACTCTTCCATTTATTGACACCGACGGAAAGACCTGCGTTGCAGACTGCGTTTCTCCGAAGCTCTTCAGTGTTGATCGCACGCGATGCCTAACGGCTTGCGGTCCTAATCAAGTCTCCATCGGCACTACTAGCCTTTAATGCAAGTGCGACTCGTCCTCCTTCCTCTCTCTGAACAAGTCAATCTGCGTCACTTCAACTCAATGCGGCTTGAACGCGTCCGCCTCTTCATCTTTGTGCACCTGCGCTGGCGTTAACAACCTCGTGATGAACAAAACTGGCTGCACTTCGGATTGTTCCTTTGATTTCGGAGCATTTCTTAACTTTGATGGAACTGGATGCATTGAAAACTGCTCATTAAGCGGTAACGGACCAAATACGAACAGAAGATGCGTTAATTGCAATAGTTTGGATCCTTAAGCTTCTTTTGTAAATGGAACTTGCAGATGCCCCGTTGACTATATAAAACAGCTTGGAAAATGTGTTCAATGCACAGGTGGACTGATTCCAAACGCCATCCAGGAAAAATGCGTTTCCAAATGCGAAGATGGTGAATATCTAAGCGTAGACGGGAAAATCTGTGTTTAAAACTGCGGAGAATTAAACCTTGACTTAGGTGGTACAAAATGTGTTCAAACCTGCCCAACTAATGCGAAAGTTAACTCAAAATTCCAGTGCGAGTGCGCGTCAGGCCAGAAAATAAGCGCAGATAACACAACCTGCGTTTCAACAGCATGTTCAGCCACAACCCCACCTTCATTCTAAAGCCTCGACTTAAAAAGGTGCCTTTCTAAATGCCCAGCTGGATAGTTAACCAAAGTCGGAGAGTGCGTAGCCACTTGTGGTGCGTATTTCCTGGCCATGAATGGAAGTTCCTGCTTATCTTCTTGTGAAGGTGGATCGGTTTAAAGTGGAACGGACTGCGTTTGCCTAGGAACAAATAAATACGTTTCACTTGATAAATTAACGTGCGTGAGCACCTGTAAGCCAGATTCATATATTTCTCAGAGCAAGTTATGCGTAAATAAATGTGATTCAAGCTATATTAGCTTCGACAATACCACGTGTGAACTTATTTGTGATAAGAGCTCGGGATACGCTGTGAACTTAAACAAAACCGCGTGCGTGAAATCTTGTGGTTCTAACGCGATGGCCAACACAGTTGTTGTTAACTAAGTGTAAATCGATTTCTGCTAATGCCAGAACGGAAACATGCTAATAAAATCTGATGGAACAGCATGCGTAACTTAATCATCCTGTAGCGGAAGTGAATCTCTAAATTTAGAAGGAAAAGGCTGTATAAAGTCATGCTCAACATAGAACGCCGTTTCCATTTCAAATGTTTGCAGACTGTGCTCTAGCATTGATCCAAATAAAATATTTAATACTTCTACATAGCTTTGCGAGTGTTAAAATGGATACGAAGATATTTCTGGAGTTTGTCAGTTGATAACTTTCTAAACATGTGGCATAAATGCAGTTAGATACAGACGTATTTGTTAATGTGTAAATGATATGTTCGAATTCGTCCCAGGAAGTTCAACTGATTGTAGATGCATCGCTGGATTTTACAAATCTGCTGATCAGATTTGCTCTAAATGCAGCGGCACTTAAGTTCCTAATTTAGCAAGAACTTCTTGTGTAGCTAATGATAAGTGTTTTACTGGATATTTATCATTTAACAGTTAGTATTGTGTCCCGTCTTGTGGTTCTAAAGTTATTGATTTGTTGGGTCTTCGCTGTAATAATGTGTGCAATATTAACGAGAAAATATTAAATGGTAGGTGTATTTGCAACGACACCGCCGGATTTACATTTGATAATACACCAAAAACTTGTGTTTGTTCAAAAATATCTAAGTTTAATTTCATAAATGCAGCGGGAGATTTTTGTACTGAATGCGACACTACAAAGGGATTCAATACAGCCACTGATTATAAAGGAAATTGCTTATGTGTTACACCTTCATTGAAAGAATACGTAAGCGCAGATAAAACAGAATGTGTTTCAGATTGTTCTGCTCAAAAAATTTCAGCTTTTACCAAATCTTGTTTGACTGACTGTACTTCAGAGAATACGATAGCCGTTGGTTCTGTCTGTAAAGAATGCAAAACTTAAAACATATATAGCACCTTTGACACTACTACAAAAACATGTGTATGTACAGCTGACGCTCCAGGTACTTTCCCGAGTTGTACACCTACTTGTGGGTAGTTTACCACCGGCCAAGTAAACCCATGCGTTTGTAATACAGGATTTACGTTTGTCACAGGATCTTTAACAACTTGTTGGTGCGCAACCGGAAAATATTTGAAGAATCCAACTGATACTACCTGCTCTTCATGCGTAGGTGGCATTGTTCCAAATCACGACCGTACTAAATGCGTACAAAAATCAAGTTGTGCTCCAGGCTGGCTTAATAGCGCATCAACCTGGTGCCTTGCCGATTGTGTAGACGACCTCGCTAGATATGGCGATATTCAGATAAGTACTTGTGTTTCACCAAGTAGCTGCGGAATTGGAACGAAGACCTTGACAAATCCGAACAGGTGCGTGTGCGATGCGAGTCAATCATTCGTTCTCAAGGCTGGCCAGACCACGTGCACCAAGTGCGCTGAAACTGGTCAGGTACCTAACGTAGACGGAACAGTTTATACTAATATTGGCACGGATTGTATTTACTGCGATAAGCCAGGTTTCATCCCGAACACCGATAATTCACTTTGTGTTTGCGACTTCGCCGGTCATTTCATAGTGGGTACCGATCCAACTACCTGTGTATGCGCTGCAGGATATGCCGGTAAGACCTCCTGTTAATTCTGTGAGGGAAAGACTCCGTTCATTGATGAATAGGAGTTCAGGTGCACCGAGTGCGATGTAAGCGCCGGTTTCGTCTCTGACAGCAAGAACGGCGTTTGCTTCTGCAACTTCAACCAGGGCTACGTGACCGCAACGTTTGAAGGCGACAAGCCAAAAACGTGCATAAAGTGCACGGGCAACCTCGTTCCAGTGAACGACGCGTGCTCCGACTGCTCTCTTATTGGTCCTGGTCAGATCTAATCCAATAATACGATTTGCGTGTGCGATAAAGTTAATCATTTTGTGGACGTGTTCGACGCGAATAAGAAGTGGATCGGGTGCAGGTGCGACTGGGACAACAATTACGCCGGCGGTGCATCCTCCGGCTCAACCTGCGCTCTGTGTGAAGGCGCGACCCCCTTCAGAGCTTTGGACAACTTCAGCTGCAGGGCGTGCAACCAATATACAGGTTTCTCACCAGACCTCGTTGACTCGAAGTGCGTGTGCGCGAACCCTGCCCAGTTCATATTCGGTTCGAGGTGCGTTGACTGCGACACCACCCTGAGCTTAAAACCGGATTTCGTGAACGGGAAGTGCAAATGCGTTGAGCCGAAGGCGTTCGACGTGAAGGGGCTTCTCTGTGTAGACAAATGCACTGACGTGAGCACCAATATTGACGGGTACTGTAAGTGTTCGGTCAACGCCACCGCTAGTGATCTCGCTTGTGTGTGCAATGCTACGTATACGCTGGTTGATAGCACTTGCGTGTGCACAGAGAATTAAGAGGTGAATCCCGATACGAAAGCGTGCTAGTGCGTGGCTGGGTACACTTTGAAGGGGCCTGTGTGCACACAGATCGTAAAAGCACCAATTGGAATCATTGCCGGAGTCGTCGCAGCAGTAATCATAATTGGAGCGGTTGCAGCAATTGTTCTCGTACTTATCAAGAAAGGAAAGATACACGTTGGAAAGAACAAAAGCGGAATCCAAATGGAAAACAAAAAATATGTCAGAGACCCGAAAGTTGCCACCAAAAGCAAAAACCAAAACTACGGACGCAAAGACAAATCCAGTAACAATAGAGGGAAAGACGTAAGCGGATTCAGAAAACAAATGGCGATAAAATGAGACAAATTTACGTACATGTATATTCGATAAAAATTATATATATCATAAATTTCTAAATTAGTGATAAATGGTGCAATAAAAGCAAACAGTAAAATTAAATATGATTAAAAGCTACAAATTACGATAACTTTATGCTGGTTTGATCCTAATTTCAGCAATATTAAGTAATAATAAGTATCCACTCATTTAATAACCTTCTTAATGATGATATTATAGAATAAAAATTTAAAGTACTAAGTATATAAATTTTTGGACTTGGAGGATGGTGCAGTTTTTACTGCAAGGAAATTATATTTTACCAAAAGAATACTATGATATAATAAATAAGATTTATAAAATATTGGAAATCAAATTTCACTAATTTTATCGAAAAGTAAGTATTCTAAATATATATCACACGACTGTTTAAACGCACCATCCTGGACTTGGGTTATTATTAGGGGGTAAAACCGACACAAGTATTACACATGTATTATTAAATATACAGAATGGGCCGTTTTGAGGAACCGCTAGTTTTGAGGAAGTCTATTCATCACCGCTAGTTAGAAACTCATGAATCGGATTGAGATGTATTTGATTTAACTTTTACATGTTTACTATTTTCATTATATATATTTATCTCTATTTTCATTATATATATTTCAAATAATATTATAACATTGGTTATAAAGCGAAATCTGAATAAATATATTATCATATATTCCGTTATGTAAGAAGAAACGCAAAAGTTAACAATTCGATATAAAATATACAGAAACAACATGTCAATTTAATAAGTTATTTCTTTCACTGTGCAATTGGTTGTTTACTGCTCTATCAACAACTTCTGATATTTTAACTTTTACCTCCAATAATTTATTATTCATTTGTGAATTTAAATCGTTTTGAATCATCTCTTCCACACATCTCTTCCACACAATAAATATATTTTTGTCTATCGCTAAGACAGATAAGTTATTAAGAAGGAGTACTACATTAATTATTAATATTTAATAAATGTAACTCTTCTAAAGCTATTGTATTGATATAGTTAAATCTGCATGATATAGAGGGGAAAATCCAAGGTCGCCACCTTATATCTGAAGGTGAAAATATAGTTAAACTTACTTTGAAAAAAGGAATCTTCTCAACAGATAAGAGGAATTTATTATATAATATTTTTATATTACCACTCTACTTAACGAAAATATGAAATAAATTTAGAATGCTATATTTCTTTAATTAGCACCATATAATACGTTTTAATTTCGCGGGAGTCCATGCCTTCAGATGTAGTCAGTTTAAATGATATAAATATGTAGTATTTTAAATATTTTAAAAGAGAAGTAGAGTGGTAATATATATCGCATAGTATATATTGGCTCACTCTTTTGGTACATCTCAAAAACATCCACTCAATAATCGATTACTACAATCACAGGAACATTAAAAAATGAAATTTTCATTTTAATGCGTTCTTTACTTCTGTAACTATGTACATAAAGGACTCTATATTTTTAGTGTTAATTTTTTGAGATGTCGTCAAATTATATCAATTCAGAATTGATAGTATTGATTTATACTTTATTGTGTTATTACTGTGCTATTAATATTTATAAAACATTATTACATGTTAAGTTATTAACTTTTCAGAGATGATGGGTGTGGATATGGTGGTTATAATATGTTACAGCTACTGTATACTTATTCTTATCAAAATATACTCATTAAGGTGTAGAATTTATTGCATTCTCTGAAGTGTTATGTTATGTTATATTTACAATATAATATTATGTTGTCATTAAAGGTGGCGGTCTGTCTTTTAATTAGAATTTATTTCTGGTGAAGTTATAGTGATTATATATGTTTATATTTCACTATTTATTTATTTCTATTTTTTTCAAATTATAAAACAATTTTTCATATATTTTATAATCTTTTTCTGAAATTATCTTAATTTATGAGACTAAACTCAAACGTGATGCATTCACGTATTTTATTGAGTTGTTCATTTTTTGTTCATTTTTTGTGTTTTATATACCTATACATAATAGTTCTGATTTTCAGGTTACTGTTATTGTATAGATGTTTAAGACGTACCTGAGTGAGCCGACATACGTTCAGAATGTCATGAATCCCTTAGATTGACTCTTTCCAGGGACGGTTTCATTCTGAGAGATTCTGTTGAGGGTTTCCTCAAGTTCAATCTCTATAACGATTTCATCGTTGTTGATTTGTGCTTTCTTCGCAGATGACTAGGCTGCTTAAGCTGTTCTTTGTACTTCAGTGTCGAAGTGATTCAAGTTGCTTTCTTTTGAGTAACTACTGTACTTTTCAAGCTTCACTTCGTATATATACCTGGCGACCATTTTCCCCTCTATATCACAATATTATTGTTACTATTTTATGCAGCCATGAATTTTACTGGAGAAATATCTATAATTATATTATTATCAAGATAGAGGACCTACAAATGACTGAGTTTCTTTAACACTGATATATTGACGATTTGATTTGAATTTAGATATAGATAATTTAGTTTGGTTATCTTTACTAGTGGATTAATATCTACAATATAATTGTTATCTTATCGCAGCTCAATCATATTTGTCATGTTTCGTAAAGGGAGAATATCACTGATGTTATTATTGCTTAAATTCAAATAAGTTAGATTAACTAATAACTTATATATTATTTAAACAACTTATACAATTATCACATAAATCTAAGTATTCTAATTTGTACAAGTTCTAAATGCTGAGAGGTATTTCAGTCAATCCACATTGAATAATACTCAAACTTTTTAAGTTAATCAACGACGTTAGACCAGAAAAATCTGACGATTGATAAAAAGTATCACATGTCGATTATGATGAATTAATTATTAAATATTCAAGTTAAGTCATCTGTTCTATACCATTCAATTTACAGTACACATCATCCAAAGTTAAAGAAGTTAATTTTAATGGAGCTCTAGTAAAATCAACAGAGTTAAATAATGTTAAGATGTTTGCATAATCTAAAAATTTGAAACAGCCTTCTGAACCTAAGTGTTCATCTATTTCTGGCACGATTATTCCATTAAATTATTTCTCTTTTATTATATATTCGAAATATTGCATTGCTATAATACAATCTTGTAGGCCTTGATCAATTTGTTATGTTTTCTTATCATTTGTTTCAAAGCTATAATTATTCTATTTTTAATTGATATTGTGAATTTGATAAATATAATATAATGATAATAAACCTCACAAAATACCACTGGTTAACTCAGCATTTTAAGTTGATTCGGTTATTGAAGAGCTTATAACAGAGGTCCTAGAACCGATGTTGGACCTGATAAAATGAAACTCTTCAGAAATGGACTCCTCAAACACCATATAATTGTGTACGAGTGTGGGTCCACATGATATATTCACAAAGTTTAACTACCTTTTCATAACTTGGAGTGACACTTCGGATATACATATAGATGATATATAAATATCTCTAGATTAATTAGATGTACAATTATGATATCGTAAATGTTTAGTAGTTTACAAATCAATATATGTACTCAAAATATTATTGAATATAGGATAATACTATAATCAACCACGTATTGAAACTCAAAGTATATAAGATATATAAATTGTAAATACATATATGAGTTTCATATACACTTAATATAGTTTGGCATTATACAACAATAAGTTGAATTGTAGTTTACAAATTGTGTAAAATAAAGTTTAACAACAAGAATAAATTATATATAATATGATGACTACAAGGTTTATAATGAAGTAGATAACTGGATTTTTTCTCACTTTGGATCAATCATTGTTACCATATCGTAAATGAGACCCTTCATACCCATTTTAGTTTGTTTCTCAATCCATTCATGGGCACATGGAAGAGTACCCCAACTAAACATTTCAAGTCCTTTGCTTACTCCATCTATGATTACTTCTGGCATGGTAAGTACAACCACCATACTGGTCACTACACCTTGCAAACCAAATTTCTTTGCAAACTCAACGCCATTTTTTACGTGCAAACATATTTTTTATGTCATATCAACGTCTTCTGATTCCTCAAAAATACCTACACCTAAATTTAGGTGAAGAACTGGATATTTATTTTGAGCGTATTTTAGAATCAGTGCGCAAACGGGATCGAAGGTTGAGAAGTATATTGGGTGCTGTTTGTTGTCTTGGATGCATTTTAGCGTTTGCTCTATTACTTACACTCTTGAGAAATATCTTTGACCGACAGATTCTGAGCAGGCCGCGTTGTACTTTATTTCGACGTTAATCATGAGACCCTCATTCGTTTCATTTAAAACTTAAGCGAATGTTGGTCTATACTTATCGCCAACAATGTGGTACAGATTTTCGTTCCAAGGTGTTCTCACTGGTTCGTTTTCAACTATTTTTTCAACAAGTGAAGTTTAATGCTCTCCAATTTAGTGCGTTCTTTAAATTTAAATTTTCTGGAACTGCTCAGCTGTGAGAGAGTTAATCGCAAGTTTACCGAGATCGTGGTCAACGCCGAAATCGTGGTTAATGACTGGGACCATATCTCTGGTTAAAATAATATCAAGCTCTACACCGTCAATGCGCTTGTAAGCTTCGTTGAAAGCGAAAATGGTATTTTCGGCAATGTGGTTCTTTGGATTATAGTCCAGTTTAAAATGCTCTTTAGCAAGCTCTGAATAAATCTTATTAGAACCACAGCCTCTATGACCTAATCGAAGAGGACGTGGAATATCTAAGGATTTTATAGAATGAGTGGTTTCTGTATCGAAATCCATCTTGGTTGTCCATTCCATGAACTAATAACAGAAATCGCCGTGATTAAAATCTTGAGTAGTTCTATCAACAGGTGAGCTGTGCTCGAACTGCTTCTTTCCAACTGTGAATACTGGAGCAAATCCGGGCTCAAGAGGTATGAAGAACAAGTCGGCTTCCGCACTGAATGTAAGTGGTGGCATAAATGGGTTATACAGAACTTAACCTGCCTATAAAGTTTTTACTGGACCCGTGATTAAGTTGTTCACGTAGATAATAGCGAATGGATCGCCGAAGTCAAAGGTGAACATGCGTTTCGTATCAAGGTCATACGCGGTTATAAAAGATGTTAGCTTCAAAGTGGTGCACTGGGTACCTATTTTTATTGTTACAGTTTCATATGAAAGGTTGTTGAACTCTTCATATACAGTCTTGTCTGAAATCACCTTTTTGGACTCAAGTATCTTATCATTTATCAGGACCTAAATCTTGGACGAACTTTTATATTTTATGTGCAATGTAGCGTCGGCGGATGCGTAGATTGGATTCATGCTTGAAGTGGATTGAATCCTATTATATCATTGAAAATACCTTCGTTTATTTATTTAGTTTTATTTAATAGAAACAGCATAAAAGTCAGCTTACACAAAAGTACTTTATATTTTGTGTTTATATGGTTAAAATATATTTTTAGCCTTTTGGTGTTGGATTTGTTAACTAAATTGTGATCCACTCCTTTCCTTTATAATGAAGGCTTTCACTTCCAAGGATCTTTGGGACGTGGTGGACCTGTTTTTTAAGTCTAACAATTTGGCTTTGCCATAGATCGCGTCCTACGACGATTTTTTGAACGTATCTCTTACGCAAATAGCCGCCGACGCCCCTCCGATAATAGTGGACGTGGAGCCCAAATCGCGGAAGGAGTACAAATTCACGCGCGTCACGCTGCGTGTGCTCAAAATATACCCCGCTGAGCAGTTCGCGAAGAACAAACCGAACGACTGCCGTTTATAAAATTCCACCTACGCCCTGAATTTTAACGCGCGCGTTCAAATCACCACCCAGAACTTCGGTGACGAGGAGGTGCTGAAGGAGCGCACGTTCAACATGGAGTGCCCCCTCTGCCCGATTCCAATGCTCCTCAACTCAGCCCACTGCTACACGAACCAGTTCCCGCTGAAGCACATCAGACAGCAACGAGTGAGGAACGACGAGTGCCCATTCGACGAAGGGGGTTACTTCATCGTAAACGGAAGCGAGAAAACACTCATCGCAAGCGAAGTAAACCGCTCAAACAGAATCACGGTTCTGCAAGGGGACGCGAAGAACCCGAAAGAGCTCATCTCGGCTAAAGTGGTATCGTCCGTCCCAGAACGCGCACTGTACTGCAAAATTGACGTGAAACTAGAATACGTAAACGACGGCGCGCAAAAGCAGCCCATGCTCATGTGCTACATGCCCGGATTCGACACACCAATTAACGTTTTCATCCTCATGATGGTCCTGTTCCCAGGTGACAGCTTCACAGATTAGTAATTATTACAGATCATCTCACCAGACAACGACCCCGAAATTATCAACGTGGCCAAGCTCTCGTACCAGTTCTGCATTAACCAGGGCATCAACTCGCCCGCGCGCGCCTTATAACTCATTTCACAACAGTTCAAGCCCGTATTGCAGGAAGCAATCTCGGACTAAACCATAACCGAATTAATGAAGACGAAGAACCACTTTGCAACCCGCTTCCTGCCCCACATCGGTACAGATTAAGCCTATAACTACCAAAAGTGCGCCTTCATCGGGTACATGTCCAACCTCTGCATTCAATGCCACTTGAACAAGCGCGGGTTCGACGATCGCGACCACTGGGGCTCCAAGCGTCTACAATTAGCCGGCTCCCTCCTCCACGACCTCTTCAGGCGCTGCTTCGGCGACTTCTGCGGCTCAGTGGCCAAGGAAATCCAGCGCAAGAAAATCTCATTCCAAGACGATAACCAAGAGCAAATATTCAGAAACCAGTTCAAAATAACGGCCGTGAACCTCATCTCAAAGCAACTCTGCTCCTCTTTAGCGACTGGAAACTGGAGAACGGGAAGGGTTGGACAGAACGCAGGGAAGAAAACAGGAGCCTCATAGAATTTAGTTCGTTTAAGCTACGCAGCAGCTATAAGCTAGATTAGGAGAACAACCAGCGGAATTGAAGAGAGCAGCAAGGCAATTGGCCCACGTATCCTCCACGGAACGTAATTCGGGTATCTGTGCCCAGCAGAAACACCAGAAGGAGCAAAAGTTGGCCTGGTAAAGAACTTCTCACTACAATGCAGAATCTCGGTCGGGTGCAAGGAAAACGACACCAAGATAAAGCAGATCCTGAAAAACTTCTAGTACGAAGGGGAAATATGCCTCAAAAATTTATCATAATCTTTACAAGGAGTCAAGGTATTCTTCAACGGACAGTGGTTCGGATGCGTCAAGCTTGAACACGCCAAATTACTCACCAGGCACCTCAAAGAATGCAGAAACGGAGGTAGAATCAGCTTCGAAACGTCAATCAGCTACAACGAAGAAGCTAAAGAACTGGTCGTCGCCAGCGACTCTGGACGTGTGCTCAGACCACTATTCGCACTCACCAACGAAATAAACAAAGACAAACTCCTCGAAAACTCCAAACTCAACATATGCAGAGACGATATCGAACAAGCCATGAAAAAACAAGACGGATGGGAATACCTCATCAAAAATGAAAGAAGACTCATCGAATACCTCGATCCGTATGAAGAAGAACAGAGCCTCATTTGCACAGACCTCATGACATTCAACAAAAACCAAGAAATAATCCAGTAAATTAGGAGCGGTAACTACAGCCTTATCCCACCAACTTACACCCACCTCGAAATACATCCATGCCTGATATTATCCGCCATCTCGGCTCTCATCCCATTCCCAGATCACAACTAAGCCCCACGTAACCTGTTCCAAGCATCAATGGGTAAACAAGCAGTTGGTATTTATGCACTTAACTTCGAAAAACGTTTCGATACCCAAGGTATTAACATCATCCACTACCCATAAAAACCACTCACTTAAACCAGAACTATGAAGTACGTCAAGTTCACTGATCTCCCAGCCGGTGAAAATTTAGTTGTCGCTATTGCCATTTACACTGGGTTCAACCAAGAAGACTCTTTGATCATGTCCCATGCTTCTGTTGATAGAGGTTTGATGAGATGTTGGTACATTTTGAGCCACGAAGCCACGTGCGAAATAGAATCTCGCTCTGATTTATCTAAAAGAGATTTAGTTTAGAAGATTTGCAGACCTGTTGATAACGTTATACATCCATTAGATAGAAACTGTGAAAAGTATCTCCAAGCTGATGGCATGGGTAAAATAGGTTAATCAATCAGATAAGGTTCGATAGTTATTGGTAAGAAAGAACCAAAGAGAGATTCTTATGACAGAATTGGCGCTGAAGGTAATCTTTATGAAGATTGCTCTACTATCATTAAAAACGATGAAATCGGTTATATTGATAACATTGTTTTGGCCAGAGAAAAGAGAGATAATTATTCCGACGATTCTGGTAGTTTAAGCTATTCTGCTAAGGTTAAAGTAAGATCTAACCGTCCTCCGTAAATTGGAGACAAATTCTCATCTAGACACGGTTAAAAAGGTACTGTTGGTATGTTATATAGATAAGAAGATCTTCCATTTACTTATAACGGAGTTACACCAGATATTATTGTAAACCCACACGCTATTCCTTCTAGAATGACTATTGGACAACTTTTAGAGTGCGTTGGTTCTAAGGTCGGCGCTATGTTAGGCCAAATCGTAGATGGTACACCATTTGAACCACCTGTTGAAGGAGATTCACATGAAGATTATCTTACTTCCAAACTGTTCAAGTGCGGCTTCTAAAAACATGGTTACGAAGCTACATTTTGTGGTTTCACTGGTAAAATCTTGAATTATAGAGTATTTATTGGTCCAACATTTTATCAAAGATTGAAGCACATGGTTCTGGATAAAGTTTCAGCTCGTGCTACAGGTACTGTTACCACACTAACTCATCAACCTTTAGAAGGTCGTTAAAGATATGGTGGTATGCGTATCGGAGAGATGGAGCGTGATACATTCATCGCCCACGGAGCAGCAGCTGTTTTAAGAGATAGACTTATGTTCAGCTCTGATGGAACAGATTTCTTGTTATGTAAAACATGCGGTATGATTGCGTGGCATGCTGATTAGAAGAAAATATCAACTCTTAGTTAACCAAAATGTTATGTCTGCGATGACAAAGCTGAGTTTTGTTTGGTAACAATGCCATATGTTTGCAAACTTCTTGTTTAAGAAGTATAAGCTATGGGCGTTTAAATGAAATTTGAGGTACAAACCGAGTGATAATTAATTTATAAAAAAGAATAATTAAAATTAAAGAAATAATTAACCCACACTTATTCTAGCTCAACCTTTGGTCCTATGAATTCATTTTATTTCATTTTTTACTTTGTCATTTTTAATATATTTGCGAGAGTTTGGTAATGGTTCCACACCAACTTCCATAAATCAAATTTTCATTGACTGTATTTTCTCGTTAAGCAGTTAACAGCTATAGTCAAAAATAGGGGAGTACACTTATTTGCATTTATACTATCTATAGCTCATTCAACTTTATCTTGACTTATAAATAAAATAGAAATATTGATTTTTATGAGGATGTCTGAAAAATCTGGAGGCATTAAGCTGATGCCTGAATTAAAGTAAACAGTTTCACCTGAGTAATATGTATGTTTAACAGAACATATAAAGAAAGCTTCTAGCAATACATGAATTGCACATTCTTAGTAATTCTCATAAGTGGAACCGAAGCTGAAGCTGAAAGTTAAGATAAATTGGAACCACTAAATAACTTAGCAGGTCCGCTAGACTTAGCCACGGGTAAAGAGTTCTTGAAGAGGATTCAAAATGTAGCCTTGAAAAAATAACAGATGAAAGAAAATAAAATTAATAAAGATAATCTCATACAATACTGAATAATATTAATAGTTCAGTTGATATTACTTCTGGATGATTTAAGCTTCAAGCTGAAAATTCATGTTTAGAGAGAATGAAAGATAAAGCTTAGGAACTGAAGCAGCTTTAGATTATGAGCAGGATGATTAAGCTAGAAAATAATAAGTTTCTGGAGATACCCTAATAATGTTGTTGAAATGACTAATTTCGTACATTTTATACCATATCAACAAATAATATTCACTTTTAAAAATCATTAACGCTATTATATATTCTCTTGCCAATACTTCTTTTATTCTATATTTGGTTCCAGTTGTAACTTGTAACTTACACTTAAGTAGCTTGGTGAAATAGAAAATCAAAAGAGTAAAAGTTTGAGGTTAATCTATAACTTAAATGTGATGAGTTGCCAATTCGTAATCATTGTTAAGAAAATTGTTGGAGTTCTCAGCTCTTACTCGATTTAGAATTTACAAGCGACCGATATTTAATCTTAAAAAGTTTAAAATATTTTATACAACTGTATCTATTCGTTTATTTGTGTATTAAACACCAACATCTGAGTCAAAGTTGATAAATTTTAACTATTTCAACAGTCATTAATATTAGAAATATTCAAAGTTGGTTAGAGCTGAAGCGGCCATAGTCCTCCAGATTACTACAAGAATCACTGAATGATAGATATTAAACAATGAGCGTTCGAAATTAATTTTACTTGCCTTTTGGCGACCAGCATTATATTCATCATATTGATGTGGAAAAATTTTATATTTCATCAACAATAGTATAGTCTATATCCTCCAAAAATATAGTTAGAATTCCTAAATTCACTCTCCTTCTAAAATCGACTTTCTTCAAAATGAAAAAATAGTCGAAAAAATAGTCGAATCTTGGGTTAAATTAGACAAATAATTTGTTGTATTTAAACAACTTTGAGTTATACGTTATTTTTAATTAATTATTGCCTTTTATCTACATATATATTTTCACTCCACATGATACCATTACCACTACTTAAGATTAAACAGTCTACAATAACAAAAAATAATGCAATAATTAAATAATAGTATCCTTAAAATCTTAGTGGTTCCAAAATTTTCGCTAAAAATAATAATTCGTCAACATATGGTTGTGCTGGTTAAATTAGATTACTTAATAATAATATTAAAAAGAGTATAACGCAACTTCTACATATTATAGAGAATTTTCATTGCATTTAAAGTGCAGAACAGAAACTTAGTAAAGATATTATTGTTTGTATAAATAATTATATATATTTGTAAGAGTAATTTAAGTGAATTTAAAATATCAATATTTTTATATATTTATCGTCAAAGATCAATCTCAAGGCTTTGCTCTAATTATTCTTTCAATTTTTCAATTTTCTTTTTCTTAATTACTTTCTTTATCTTTTTAACTTCTACCTTTTCAGTTTTTTCAACAGATTTTCTGGGTTCTAACTCTATCATGAGTGAATGTTTGGAAACTTCATTCCTAGAATTATCTAAATCAATTATAAGTGATGGCTGGTTTGGTTTAGTTTGAGTCAATGAAGCATCCAATTCAATATTTAAAGACTAACCTTTTTTGAACGACATTTATTATTCTTATTAATCTAAGTCAATGTTTAGTGATGGTATATTTAGTGACGGTTGTTTCATGCTCACGAACTCTTCATCAAAATCGTTAGTTATGTCGTGCTTTCTTTCTGACATACTCTTATCTTTCAGCATTGAAATTGGTCTAGACTGCGGTTATGAGATTGGTTTCAGTGGTTCAGCAACCACTTTCCTCTCCGCTTTCAAATTCGTGTCACTATGTTTTTTCGTTGTAAGGGATAAAGATTTATTTAATAGTTCTTTATCTTGTTCCCTTCGCATGTTAAGATCTTCCATTGAGTTATTTTTCTCGAGAATCGCCTTTTTAAGGAGCGGGTCAGGAATAAATGACTCCTGATCTTTTGGCTTTATCGTTTACATGATTTAAATCTGGCCAATTTTGAGCAAATCTTAGGGTTGTACTTTATCCTGTTTAATTACTGTTTTTTCGGGAGATTTTGACGTTTCAAAGTTTTGCATAGAATCGTTTATAAGCTGCTTAATTTCCTGTATCTCTTCAACTGAAATATCATGATGACGAAGAGCGTTCGCAACTTATACTTTAATTGTTGTGGGAGAATCTTGTGACGGCACTTGAGAAGTTGATTTTGCCGAAACAGACATTTTTCTTTGAGGAGACTCTTACACATTGGTTGCACTAGTAAATGAAGAGGTTGAAGGGCTTTCAGCTTGTGATATAGCTGTTTCTTGTGTTTCTTAGGATCTAACGCTTTGCATAATGGATCTCTAAACTTATTGGAGTTGATCAATTTGATTTTATATTTGAGCTGTAGCCACTTATGGATTATTATCAACGCTAATTACATTTTGTTGCATTTTTTCTTTGATTGCGATCATTTGTGCTTCATATGATTCTCTTTCGAGTTCTGCGATTCTTTTTAGCAGGAGTTATTGTGCCAGTTAACTCTGATTTTCAGTTTCTTCAAGTCTTTGTCTCTCGTTAGTGAGAATGGTGGCGAAGTGCGCTTTGTGGCTGAGGCTATCAGTGTCAAATTATGCTTGTTGCAGTTTGAGCATGTGTGAGTTGAATTTGTCGCTGAGGTCTGTGATGTACTTTGGAACCTCTCTTGGTTCTGCGCTGATGTTGTACGGGTTAAGTCTTTTAACGGCTTCTTCTCTCGTTTCTTTAATTTACAGTTCAAGTCTTGGGTGAATTACTGGTGCCTGTTACTAGCTGATGTTATTTTTGTTCTGTTAATATATCTATGTGTGCGATAATTCTGGCTATATTTATTTTACTATTTGAGCTTTGATATTTGCTTATATTGATTTTTCTGCTTGATAGTTTGGCATTGATTCGAATAATTAAGTTGGTTTTGCTTCAGTGGTTTTATATGGTTCATCAAACAGAGCCTTTAACCTGTTTTGAATTGGCTATTGGTTTTGAAGTGTTTGAACATCCCTAGTTGTGTATTTTTTCTCCAGACCGATTTCGTATTGCATTTCTCTGACTTGGTTTTGCACCTGTATTTTCATCTCTTCGGCTTCTTTCATGAAACGCTTTGCAGTTTCGTCCTCGTTTTGATAAAATTTCTACACATCAACATCAAGCTTTTGGTGGTCCACAAATGGCTTTTGCTCAGGCTTCCTCGCATGCACAGAAGTGAATGCGTTTTAATCTTGATTTTATTAATACTGCTAATATTGATTTTGTTGTTGTTGGGCAAAATTTATATTGATATTTCGTGGTTTAAATGGCTGCCTATCAAAGGGGTTACTAACTAGGTATTCATTTTTCCTTCCGGTTTTCTTTAACACGAAAAAAGGCTGTTTCACCTGCATTTACAAAATTTTGTTGTGGAGTGGACACATAAATATTGTAAATATACAAAGACAAAATTCGCACCACTCCTCGTTTTATAATCCAAAAAATGGACCCTGCACTTCTTGAAGCAATCAGAGCAGGAGCAAAATTGAATAAAGTTCAAACAGTCGATAAAAGCATTCCACTAGGCGTTAGAAAATCCGAAGATCAATCAAAGTCCGGAAAAACAACACCTAGAGGTCCACCACCAGCTCAGTTTAAAATTCCTCCGCCACCAGTATCTATCAATCAAATGTAAATAAATAATAGTTAATAACCGATTCGTATGCCCCCACCACCAATTCAAATACCTTAACCACCTGCTTAACCTATTTAAGTGCCTTTATCAGCATCTAGCATTCCTCCTCCTCCAAACACATTCGCATAACCACCTTAATAAGTACAACAGCTTCTACCTCCGCCACCACCATCTTCAAACTAACCTTTAACATAATCATTGCCACCTCCTCCACCAATTCAAAAGGTTCCATAAATATAGGTTCCGCCAGCTCCAGTTTAATAATCACAAATTTAAGCACCTTCTGTCGAAAACGCTCCAGTTGAAAGGAAGAAACCAGCAGTACCTCCTAAACCAGGTTCTATGAAGACCCAATAATTCGTTAAACCAAAATTCAGATAAATAAGCAGTCAAGATTTACCAATAGCAGAATTTTAAAACAAATAAGTTATGCGTAACGAATGTGATCACACTTGCTGGGTAAGCTTTAGAATGACGAGTTTACTGCAAGATATAACACAGGCTATTATAGATCTTAGCGGGTAGTGATAAAAGTGTAGTGGGTTTTAACTTTTACTCATTTTTTATAATTGTGCTTTTAATTTTACAAGAATACATTTTTATATAACACAAAGTAACATTTTTAATTTTTCCACATCAACCTTTAATCATGGGAGTACCAAGACTATCAAGATGGATGATGGAACGTTGTCCACAAGCTGTTAGAACAGCCACACGCGATAACATGCGCGGTAGAATCAACAATTTTTATGTAGACTTTAATGGCTTAATCCATGAAAGTCTTTTACGTGCAGCTACTGTGCACCTTCCAACTTCAGAACTCGAATTATTTTATTAGATTTCTTCCTACTTAAATGAAGTAGTGCTGACTGCAGCTCCTACTCACAAAGTATATTTGGCTATCGATGGTCCAGCTCCAGATGCCAAAATCAGATAATAACGTCTAAGACGTATTATGGGCCAACTTACTAGTGAAAGCTAAACTTTGTTAAGACAAAGACAAGGCTGGCACGAAACCTACTAAAAGCTTAATCAGCTTTTAGAAGATTATGTTTATCAAGATGGATCAGCCTCACCAGTTTCAACTGCTACCATCACTCCAGGAACTTGTTTCATGCGTCGTTTGACTTCTTATCTCACAATATATTTGGCCTAAGTCATTGAACAAAAGCAATGGGGCAATATAGAAATTACACTTTCTGGTGCCAATGTGGAGGGTGAAGGAGAACACAAAATTATTAACGAAATAAAGAAAAACGCATTTACTCCAAATTCTCAATTTACATACAACTCCAAATTTGAGCTCAAACAGGTAAAAATGGTTTAACCTGCTAAGAAAAGTTCTTTAAAGTTTACCGATGAAAAATTAGAAGCAGCTTCTAAAGAAACTGAAACAATTGAAATATCCATGGACGAAGAATAAGAAATTGTTCTTCCTTAGCTCTAAAACAATTAAACAATTGAAAGCAACTGCGTGTTCGGTATGGATGGCGATTTATTCCTATTGCTTTTGGGCCTCAATAGACCAGAATGTTACATCCTCAGAAGATGGTAAGGAATTATGGTTGAAGACTTCAACACTCCACAAACATCCAAGTATGATCCATGGAACGTTGGTCTTGTGTACGTAGATGTTTAACTGATGCGCGAAACGATCATTTATGAATTTTTACAGAAGTACATAGATTCTGATGACAGATTCATTGAACTGGTTAGAAGCTTGGAGCAGAACGAGCTCACAAGATATTACATTAAATTGCAAGAATCTGCTCAGAAGGCTGACGAATTAACTGTTATGCAAACTCCTCCGTAGCTTAAATCAAATTTGCTTGAGTATTTACTATTCAGCTAAGTCGCCAATCGTTTGATAAACGATTTCGTTGCCTTAACCTTATTCGTTGGTAACGACTTCATTCCAGAAGTTCCAGGCCAGTCAATAAAGAACGGCGCCCTTGACAAGCTGATTGACTTTTACAAGAACAACTTTTTGCAGGCTGTTCCTTTCAAGTGCCTCTTGACTCCAGATTTCAAGCTTTCAACTGAATATTTCGGTGAGATGTTTAGAATTATTGGTGATAATTGTGAACCACTCCACATCGCCGACGACATTGAGAAGTTCAGAGATTTGCACAAGTTCGTTCAGAATGAGAACCAGAGGAAGTCAATTGATCAAACTGGTAACTGGGCTCTGCTCATTAACCGAGAAATGAAGGAAATGAGAGAAGAACTCGGTGAACTGGCTGACAAAGTCAAGAGGGGCATGGTAGCTAAATTAGCGTATGCTCAGAAGACGAAGCTCACGCAGTACTTCAGGAAGATGTACTATTTGAAGTTCCAGGATCTGAATTCTGACTACATTGTTAACCCACCAATCTCGGTCACTAAAACTGACTTGAAGAAGCTCGCGATGCTGGACCAACTCGAAAATTTGCAAGAAGCAAAGATTCAGAAGCCATACTCATAATAACTCGAAGAGTTCGTTAAAGAGGACGGACGCGTGAACTTCTACTACGGATTCCACAGGGTCGTCCGTTCGTATTTGAAAACGCTTTAATGGGTTATACTGTACTACTTAACCCCAGAGGGCATTCCTCAGTGGAACTGGGAGTACCCATACCCCTTCACCCCACTCTGCTCCGATATGTCCGTTTACTGCAAACTCTATTCTCAAGAATCACTTGATGAAACCCCAGACACTGAGCAAGTTGAACCAGCTGAAAAAGTTGATGACGAGGATTCGGGCGTTGAAAATCTTGTACAGGTTAAATAAACGAAGCAAATGACCAATGTTGATTTGTTTGAAACCGTTTTACAGGATTACAAGGGACCAGAATTTAAGTTCACTAAGAATCAGCCCAAATCTTAATTATTGCAAATCCTATTCACTCTGGACAAATCTAAAACGCACTAATTCCTTCCAGAATTCGTTCTGAACAAAATTCCAAAGGAGTTCTTTGATTAATAACCGAAGTTTAACGAAGTTGTTGTTTTGGACTACTCATCCGCATTCAAGAGCTTTACCACGTATTTGAATCTCACTCAGAAGCAACCCAGCTCAACAAAGGGCTTCGGAGTAGCACTCGGCTACGGATTCTCAAGCTACAGCGTGTTCTACAAAAACTACCCAGTGGGACTCGTTGACGGTGTCCACTTCGAACTCATCAGTCACAAAGTACTCTATTAAGACATGAAAGAGGAAGAAAAGAAATATTACGATGCAGTATACGCAAGAGGCGAAGAAATACACTTCTCCGCATTCCAAACTAACGGATAGTTTAAGAACAAACAAATTATCGCTGGGCCAGGATCCATTATGTCCTTTGTGCAAGATAACTTTGATATCGACTACAGCAAAAAGTACAGATGCCCCAACTACAAAGAAAATAAACACCTCAATATTGACTGCAACCCAACAAAACTTGCCTTAGATCAATCTCCAGTTAAGAAATTGTAAACATGTTTCATTTTTGTTGATAAAAACTAAGAAATTGTTAAAACGCACCTGTATATCAAGTTTACTCCATACACAGTTACAAACATCCCAGAAAAATCAAAAGTTCTTCCACAACCCTATCGTGGTCCTCACTTGCTCACTGAAAACTTCTCATCATTAGTTTGTGAAAGAAGAAAATTAAATGTAGTAGCAGCTGAAGTAAATGGTCAAACTATGACTGCAAACATCAATTAGCCAATGGAACCAACTGTATAAATTGCAAATATTTACAACTTAGACAATTAAGTTCCAGAAGTAGATTAATATCTTTCTGAATTCAATGTTCTTGCCTCCAAAGGTAGTTCTAACCTTCCATAGAAACTCATTGATACTCTGACAAATTATTTAGAAATATCTGAACAAAGATTAATGTAAGCTCCATTAATGACATATTTGAATGATTATTAAGGTGTAATTTATGGCATTGTTTATGATGCTCAAATATATGTTCGTTCAACTCAAAAGTCAGCTTTGTCCGGTTTTGTTAATCGTACAAATGAATTGACTGAGGACTTTAACAAATTCAAGAGATCTGATAAGAAGAGTCCATTTGCTTCATTCTTCGAAGCCGTTAATAAAACGGTTGACGAATTTTGTGTAATGAACTAATCCATCAGTTATCCTGATCGTGAGATTATCCTGCTTATGGCGCCGATAACTTTTGTGAACAATAAACCACAGATATCTTCTCAAATTGATAAGAGCTATTCTGGCGATATATTGTACAGAAGAGTGCAAGCGTGGAAGCAGTATCTTAGATCTGACTTAGTCCCATTCGAGTTTTTGAGCCTTCAACCAGTTCCTCTTGCTAGTTTGCACAGGAAAACTCAAAGGTAAAGATTCATAAGAACTCTTTACACTAACTTCCAAGCTCAACAGTAAGAATCCGTTTCCTGTGTTAAAAATGTTATTTCTCATAAACACTCTGACTAGGAATTTACTTATAAACTTGAAATATCCCAAGATTACTTCAATTTGAAGCTCACCAAGGAGTAAAAGAGGGAACTTGCACTTCAAATCAACCCATTGAGCATGGAAACTCTTAATAAATCACTTAAGCAGTACAAAACCAACATCGACAACTTTGCCCTCGGTGTTCTATTTGAATCACTTAAACTTTCATTCTCAGATAATTCGTACAGAGAACTCGGTTTACAAATATCAAAATCGAATTTGTACAAAACTCCAACCGGAGAATACAACAAACTTGCCGAATTCGCTCTGATACTTTACATAAACGCGTTCCCAGAACTGCTCATTCCAATCATCTCCGAACTAAAGAAGGAAAAGAAGAGAGCTCTTGAAGTTAACTCAGTATTTGGAGTTCTCTCAGCCCGTTCAGAATTCAAAGAGGTCTCTTTGACTCACAACATTCACAAACTTCCAGTATTCGGGCACAGAATGCCTTCAGAACCAGAACTTAGTGCTCAAATGAGCTTGATGCAGTACTATGTTCACTCAGTTATAAGCCCACTTGTGTGGTAAACGAACATATCTGATGAAAATCACGTTCCAAACGCCCTCATTAAGATACTTGAGAACAAACTTGAAACATAAGTACAACAAATATCAATTGAACCAGTGAAAGAGTAAAATAAACAAAATGCTGAAAAAATTGAAGCTTTATCACTCGTTTACGTTAAATAATTCAAATGCGTTGGTATTGTCATCTCTGTCGGCTAAAACTTCGTAAGAGTTGTTTGCAACAGATAAGGACTCATGAACTACAACTCTGGATACAGAAATCACAAGATATTCGTTGGCAGATTTGACGAAGTGTATCCACTTGGCAAGAAAATAAACTATGAAACTGAATATGCCGAATGCTAAAAGATGATCGTTGATAACGTTAGCTTAACTGGAATGTCTGGACTTCAAATTGATTTGAACACAAATTAATAAGAATGGCCATGCAAAGAAATTGAAAGTGATGTGGAAGATGTCATGGACATTATAAATAAACAAGAAGACTAAAAAGTTTAAGATATCTAAGACATAGTGATTGAAATAGAAACTGAAAAGGAAAAGAAAACTGAAAAGAAAGAAGAAGCAGTTATTTCTATTGAGTGGGAATGATTTCATTTACAATATTTTAATCTATTAAAGCTAAATGAAATAGCTAAATGTTTAGAATTATAATTAATAATAATTTGAGATATTAATGGAAATATATATTTTTGAATTTACAAAATAGCAATTAATAATAAATTAGTGTAGCTAATAGAAAATTCCACACCCCGCGCAATGAGTGATTTAAACTAATCCGCACTATCAACCAACACAACGGCGACGACAAAACCTAGACATTCTTCATACGGTCAAAGTTTGGTAAACCTTCCGTCTTTGCCTCCGCGAGAGCATGTAAATAAAATTAGAAATTCGTAGTCTCCAGTTTTGGAAGAGGTTGTGATGAAGGACCGGTTACCAAAGAAAATATAATAATTAATGGATTGTAACGAGCTTAGGCGAGAATTACTTTCTTTGATGTAGTAGGAGAAGTAAATGGAATACAAACTCCGGAAAATGGAAGAGCGTATAAAGCACTCCGGTAATCAGTTAGTTGAAGAAGAGGACCGTCCAAACGAGGATATCCTGACTAAGAAGCGAAATTAGAAATTTAGACTTGAGAAGCAGATAGATTTGATAAAGCAGAAGACTCTTTCAATTTAGATGATAAATCTGGACGCTGAGCGTTAGAAAATTGAGAAAGATGCATTAAAACAAAAGGATTTGCTAACTTTTTGCTCGAATCTATCCTAAATTCAGTCCTTAATTGAGTTCAAGTTAATGGACGTGAATCGCTTCCACTTACAAGGTGCCATGGATGCTGCAAAGAAGCAAAAGTAGTCCATGCACCAAACCGTGATAAATTAAATTCAAATTGATCAAGCCAAGATTCGTACTGAGCTCACCGCAGCTCTGAACCTCCGAAACATAAAATTCGTTCAAACTGCAAAAAATGTGATTCACACGAATGAGTTCAGAGCCGATTTGATGAAGAAATTCGAAGAGGTGAAAACGGACGTTTTAGCTGAGAATCCCGAAATGCAGAAAACGCTGGATGAGTTCATTCTCTCAAAACCTGTTGTTGTTACCGAATCTCAAATCAAATTAAAGAAAGGAACTCCTGAAAACGGAAACAAAATAGGACTCCAAATAATGGAAAAATTTGTAAAAGTGGAAGGCGACAAATTAAGCTTGAAACAAAAACCTGAAACTTTCTTTGATGTGGTTACCAATGAAGACAAAACAAAAAGCTTCAAATACCTGGAGCTATATGTAACCAGGGTAGAGGAACTTGACAAAGGAAAAATTACACTTCAATAAGTAGATTCAGAGTAAGCACACTGGATAATCGACCAATCGGATGTACAATTCGAATTCAAAATCAAATCAGCACAATCGGACAAATTTCTCACATTCTTCAACAACTAAATTATGTTAATGCTACAGTGGTGGGCCCTCGAAATGCTTTTTTGAATTAGGAAGAAGAATGAAGTTTATTATTTGAATCTTACTTATATCACTGCCCGGCTCAATAATGAGTGTGTTCTCCCTCCTCATCAATACACTCATTAACTCTATTTACTATTGATTTGTAAAGTGCTTCAATCACATCAAGGCCTGGTTGAGCCTTGGATAGCTGTGCTACAATAATTAACGTATATAACTCTGTATATACTTCAATAATAAGTTTCAACTTTACCTAACGTTGTATAATTTAACAATCAAGAAAATTGATTTCTCATTATGAAATGGAAGTGGAAGATCATAAGTAAAATAACTGTTGTTTTAGAGTAGCATCAATATATTATTTAATGCTGGGCCCGACTAACCCACTTGATTCCATTCTTCAAGAAACAAAAATGCATTCATTATTTGAATATTGAGAATGAAAGCGACTGTAACTACCTGAATTATAATTCTAATTAAGCGAAGTACCAATACTTCATCTTGAGCTCCCGGTTGAGATTGAAAGAAAAAGTCCTCCATTGTTTTTCGTGATTAAGAAATACCTAAAATCGTTCAGATTGACCCAGTTGAAGATGAACACCGAGGTCCTCTGCAGGTCCAGTGCTTGCGCTACTAGTTATAAATTACATATTGCGTCCGTATACCAATCATTGGATCCTCTTATTCTTTTCTCCAATCAGGCTTAACTACCATATATTTTCGAGATAAAATCTTTCATAAATTAGTTTTGTTGACTAAAACGTAGAAATTACACAGGGACATCTTAAACAAGTGATATAACTAGTTCAGATTGGTACAATATTTTATGAATTCATCCGTTGGACCCAGAAATGAAGAGAATACAAACGCTTCAGAACTGCCTAAGTTTGTTAAGTGAATTAGTTGACCTTCCCTAAACATCTTCTACCGCGTTTATTTTTGTCATTGCCGTCCTTTTATTGCATGTGGTAATTTCTATTTTTCCTTTTTGGAATATTAAATACCGACTTTGAATAGTCGATTATGGTCTAATACGATCGAAATCATATTTTTGGCCCTCTTGTGTTAATGAGTAGTTCATGAATAATCTCCAACTTGAGATTATTTATTGGAATTTGTCATCCGCATTAGAAGTGGCAAAATATTTTAATATATAATTACTCACATAGTAAACAAGAAAAAGCAATTCCACCTCCCATAACTGTAGACATGGGCAATAACATTCAATAAATATTCAAATTTGCAATATCAACGGCAGATTAACCACCAGTAAATCCCAAAAAATCAAAACTACCACAATTTGACGAACCTAAAACAGAAAAAACTTAAGAAATAGTTTCCGAAAAAACAAAATAGCCAATACAAGAAGAATAAAAGGCGAAATCTCCTGAAAGAGAACCAAAATCTAAAAAATCAGCAAAAGTCAAAAGATCTCCTTCTTCATTCGATTTAGACAAGTAAGTTGAATAATTACATTCTCAAAAAACTGAAGACGAAATATTAAGAATAGCTCTCAAACATAATTACTCACAAAGAGCAGGAATCGCCGCAGCATATAAGCAGAAATTTAATATAAGTTTGGAATCTGAGTTAAAGCTCTCAGTTGACGTTGATTTAATAAATTTATGCACAGGATTGTTCATGACAAGAGCAGATTTCTGGGCTCTGTAAATTAATGAGGCTCTCACAAATAAAAAGGATACACACCTAATATACCTAATTTTTATGTAATAAGGTGATGAAAGAATAGAAGTCCAAACCCGCTTCAAAGAGCTGTTCGGAAACGACATGGACATAGCAGTAATAAACGCCCTCGGACAGCACGACTGGCAGAAGCTTGTCAAGGCCTGGCTAAAACAGAACAAGGACGAGAGCAGCCCAGAACAACACGCAGAGGCGCTCCACAACGCAGTGCTCAAATCCGGGGTGGACGAGGACGCCTTCATCAACATCTTGTCAGCGAAGCCGGCCAAGTTCAGAGAAGTGACCCAGCTGTTCGAAGAGAAGCACAAGAAGCCGCTCAGAGAAGTCATCAAGGCAGAGTTCGGAGGAGACGCAGAGTTCGCCTTCACCCTCGCTCACGACGTCCTCATGTCCAGAGCCGACGCCGCCGCCTTCTTGGTCTACACGGCCACCAAAGGCTCCGGCACCAAAGACCAGATGCTCGTGAACACCACCATCCTCTTCAGCGAGTTCGCCAAAGACCAGGTCCAAGGCGCATACGCCAAGTTCGGGGACATGACCAAGGACCTCAAAGGAGACCTCGCCGGCAAGTACGAAGACGCGGTGCTCACTCTCTGGGGACTCAAGTGAAAAAATCTTAAACTATAAAGCTAATTATTTCTATTTTTGTAAATTATAAGTATAATAAAATAATTAAAATAATGCCATTAATTTTCACACCTTGCGCAAATTAAATTATCATGAGTGAGCAATCGAATAATTAGCCTTTAACAACCGACTAGCTTCAATCAAGTCCATAAATTGACTAAAAATCTAAATAATCAAACGAGCCTAGAAAAAGCTCTCTTTATGGTTAAAATACTACTAATTTACCTTAACTTCCTCCACGCGAACGTCTTTCAAAAATAGTTGAGGGAACTGTCCCAAGTATGGAGGAAATAGTTTTAAAGGACCGCCTTCCCAAAAAGATTTAAATGCTGAGCGACTGTAACGAATTGCGCAGAGAATTGCTTTCATTGTTACAACAAGAAAAGCAAATTGAGTTCAAAATAAGAAGAGAAGAGGACAGAATTAAACGCTCTGGTCAATAATTAGTTGAAGAAAACGAGCGTCCTAACGAAGAAATTCTTGCTAAGAAGAGAAATTAAAAATTCAGAATCGAAAAGCAAATCGAGGGCATAAAAGCAAAACAATTAGCAGCGCAAGATCTGGATTTGGTCGAGGAGAAAAAGAAACTTGAAAAAGAAGCTGAATCTATGAAAGATTAAATGAGTTTCGCCCAAGATACTGAGTTAATGCGCGACTTAATTGAATTCAAATTAAGTGACATAGCTCGTGCAAATTTATAAGGTGCTATGGATGCAACACAGAAGTAGAAATAACCCTTGTTCTAGACTATTTTGAATCAGCTCTAAATTGAAACTTCTTAGTTGTAAAAGCAGCTAGAATAACGTGTTGAGTATAGAAAGAACAAGTTCATAACAGTTAAGCAGGATATGAGCTATCTTGATGAGAATATTCGTACAGATTACAAGAAAAAATTCGAGGCTATCTCAGAGTACATGCTAAAGGAGCACCCTGAGCTGAATAACAGCGAGTTGTACCAAAAATCGCAATCAGCAGTTCCCTCAGATATGTCCTTAGTTGAGGTCGATCCAGTTCCAAATTCGCTGGTTGCAATATGGTCTATACAAAAGTATGTAAAGGTTGACGGCGGTAAGCTAACAATGCGCACTTTAGCGGATTCAATGTTCGAGGTGATAGAGAACGATGACCAAACGCTGAGTTTCAAATTACTTGGTTAGTATTTATCCAGAACTGATGAACTTGACAGGGCCAAGCTCTTCATGAGCGATAGAAACAACGAGAAGTCCAGATGGTAGGTGAATCCAGGCGAGGCCGATAAAACCTTCAACTTGAAGTCGTGTCAGTCGGACAAGTTTTTAACATTCTAGGCCAACAACCTCTTTGTGCTAAATATCTCCAACCGCCCAGACCAGGTCTTCAAATTCTTCGGCTCCTCCACTCCCCAAAATCACGAGCCACTCCAAAAACCAAAATCACCTCCTAAACCAAAATCGCAGCCAAAATCTGAGACCCCGAAGCCAAAAACGAAAATCCCAGAACCAAAAGTTGAAAAGGAAACCCCAAGACAAAAGAAACTGGAATTCAAATTTTAAGCGTTCATTGAAGACATCGGAGAAACGGAACCACTCGGATTCGAGATAATCGGAACTATAAACGAGTAAAAACAACTCAGAGCTATTAAAGTGACCTCGAATCATCCCGTTTAGTACAAAATTTAAGTCGAAGACGAAGAAGAAGGAGAATTTGTAGGTGCTGGGGAGTGGTGCGGAAACAAGGACCAAGAAAAAGCGATTGAACAAATATTCATTCAAAAAATTGAAGGGCACTCATTGAAGTACAGAGCTCACGTAATCAACAAAGGATGGTAAGAATGGCAAGAATTCGGTAACTGGATCGGAGAAAAAGGATGGATGCTCGAAGCCGTTGAATTCAAACAAGAATGATTTAAACAACAATATAATTAAATGCATCACATCGTAAATTACGTTTATTCTTTATATATAGCAGTAACGCGATTCACGAATGTACGATTGTACGAGCAGTGAGACAGAAATGTGTAGGCCGCGGCGAGTTCAAATCATTAATTTATAAAACTGGATTCATTTTCAGGAATATTGTTTCTGAAAAGTAGCGTTGCTATTTTCATTTCAGCGGTATTACACATGCCAATTAAAACTCTTCATTACACACAGAAAGCGGCACTGTACAGTTTTAGGAAGGAGCACAAGACTTGTATTTGCATTCAATTTCACGTTCAGAAAATTGGCTCATGTATGAATTATACTCACTTACATATTGGTCCGCCCGCAATTCACAATTTAGCCTAGCTATAACATCCAGACTGTATGAAGCCAATCCGTTTATGACTCAGTGAATACTCCAAGTGAGCCTAACTGATTTATATGGATGCTTCTTCGAGCTCGTTCTGAAAGTAGCGACTTAGACGTGAAAGCGCTTGGAATCGCCTTGAAACACGGGACTCGTCTGATTATGTGTAGCGTGATATAATATCTGGACAGCCGAAATTTCGCACGCATTATGAAGTGCGAGTTGAAAATGAAATTGCAACATTTGCATCAGCTGGCCATATTACAGCGTGAAGAGCAGTTGATATCTGTTACGTTATTTATTAGAACGTGACTGCATTACTTACAAATATAGTTCTAGATTCTGTCAGGAGTTTGAACATAGTTTTGAGGTTTTAAATACTAGACCATAGATTACAAGGTTTAGAAATAGCCATGTGTAGAAATTACTTGGGCGCGATAAGTAAGCTGTTTCCACATATTACGTGATTTATTAAAATTAGTACATGAATACGTTTTTAGTACATCATAGTTGGAATGAATACTCTCTGCTAACTTGTAAGTTGGACAGAATATTTCACATTTCAAACTGCACACCACGTTGTAGTGTAAAATTACAAAATCTCAATACTTTTAAATACACAAATTTACACACAGCTGTTATTCCAAGGTACTAGCTTATTGGACGCAAACCATCAAAGAATTCGCCAAACAGTCCCGTTTTCTAATATCTACGACCCATGAACAGCGACATCCGAAACATGTCAGAACTAGGGTGTTTAGAAATCACATGGCGCGCTAATCTGGAACCGCGCGTAACCACAATGTTCAATGGAAATTGTCATGTTTAGAAATTCTATAGCGCGCCGATCCACCATCAAGACTAAGTCACATAAAAGCCTTCATCAATTAATTTCAGATGCCAGCGCAAATGAAAATAGAAAAATCTCTACACTCAGTTTTGAAGCCGTAATAGTGATATAGATGGCATCGAGCTGATGGACGTAAACAAGAATTCCACGCGATTCACGAATGTACGATTGTACGAGCAGTGAGACAGAAATGTGTAGGCCGCGGCGAGTTCAAATCATTAATTTATAAAACTGGATTCATTTTCAGGAATATTGTTTCTGAAAAGTAGCGTTGCTATTTTCATTTCAGCGGTATTACACATGCCAATTAAAACTCTTCATTACACACAGAAAGCGGCACTGTACAGTTTTAGGAAGGAGCACAAGACTTGTATTTGCATTCAATTTCACGTTCAGAAAATTGGCTCATGTATGAATTATACTCACTTACATATTGGTCCGCCCGCAATTCACAATTTAGCCTAGCTATAACATCCAGACTGTATGAAGCCAATCCGTTTATGACTCAGTGAATACTCCAAGTGAGCCTAACTGATTTATATGGATGCTTCTTCGAGCTCGTTCTGAAAGTAGCGACTTAGACGTGAAAGCGCTTGGAATCGCCTTGAAACACGGGACTCGTCTGATTATGTGTAGCGTGATATAATATCTGGACAGCCGAAATTTCGCACGCATTATGAAGTGCGAGTTGAAAATGAAATTGCAACATTTGCATCAGCTGGCCATATTACAGCGTGAAGAGCAGTTGATA
Source organism: Hexamita inflata (assembly GCA_963988835.1). Classification (NCBI taxonomy): domain Eukaryota; phylum Fornicata; order Diplomonadida; family Hexamitidae; genus Hexamita; species Hexamita inflata. The sequence continues at coordinate 269,433 of CAXDID010000994.1, forward strand.
TCTGTTACGTTATTTATTAGAACGTGACTGCATTACTTACAAATATAGTTCTAGATTCTGTCAGGAGTTTGAACATAGTTTTGAGGTTTTAAATACTAGACCATAGATTACAAGGTTTAGAAATAGCCATGTGTAGAAATTACTTGGGCGCGATAAGTAAGCTGTTTCCACATATTACGTGATTTATTAAAATTAGTACATGAATACGTTTTTAGTACATCATAGTTGGAATGAATACTCTCTGCTAACTTGTAAGTTGGACAGAATATTTCACATTTCAAACTGCACACCACGTTGTAGTGTAAAATTACAAAATCTCAATACTTTTAAATACACAAATTTACACACAGCTGTTATTCCAAGGTACTAGCTTATTGGACGCAAACCATCAAAGAATTCGCCAAACAGTCCCGTTTTCTAATATCTACGACCCATGAACAGCGACATCCGAAACATGTCAGAACTAGGGTGTTTAGAAATCACATGGCGCGCTAATCTGGAACCGCGCGTAACCACAATGTTCAATGGAAATTGTCATGTTTAGAAATTCTATAGCGCGCCGATCCACCATCAAGACTAAGTCACATAAAAGCCTTCATCAATTAATTTCAGATGCCAGCGCAAATGAAAATAGAAAAATCTCTACACTCAGTTTTGAAGCCGTAATAGTGATATAGATGGCATCGAGCTGATGGACGTAAACAAGAATTCCACGCGATTCACGAATGTACGATTGTACGAGCAGTGAGACAGAAATGTGTAGGCCGCGGCGAGTTCAAATCATTAATTTATAAAACTGGATTCATTTTCAGGAATATTGTTTCTGAAAAGTAGCGTTGCTATTTTCATTTCAGCGGTATTACACATGCCAATTAAAACTCTTCATTACACACAGAAAGCGGCACTGTACAGTTTTAGGAAGGAGCACAAGACTTGTATTTGCATTCAATTTCACGTTCAGAAAATTGGCTCATGTATGAATTATACTCACTTACATATTGGTCCGCCCGCAATTCACAATTTAGCCTAGCTATAACATCTAGACTGTATGAAGCCAATCCGTTTATGACTCAGTGAATACTCCAAGTGAGCCTAACTGATTTATATGGATGCTTCTTCGAGCTCGTTCTGAAAGTAGCGACTTAGACGTGAAAGCGCTTGGAATCGCCTTGAAACACGGGACCTCGTCTGATTATGTGTGTAGCGGATATAATATCTGACAGCCGAAATTTCTGCACGCATTATGAAGTGAGTTGAAAATGAAATTGCAACATTTGCATCAGCTGGGCCATATTACAGCGTGAAGAGCAGTTGATATCTGTTACAAGTTATTTATTAGAACGTGACTGAATTACTTACTAAATATAGTTCTAGATTCTGTCAGAGTTTGAACATAGTTTTGAGGTTTTAAAATACTAGACCATAGATTACAAGGTTTGTAAATAGCCATGTGTAGAAATTACTTGGGCGCGATAAGTGTTGCTTCTGGCATTACATGATTTATTGCAATTAGTACATGAATACGTTTTTAGTACATCATAATTGAATGAATACTCTCTGCTAACTTGTAAGTTGGACAGAATATTTCACATTTCAAACTGCACACCACGTTGTAGTGTAAAATTACAAAATCTCAATACTTTTAAATACACAAATTTACACACAGCTGTTATTCCAAGGTACTAGCTTATTGGACGCAAACCATCAAAGAATTCGCCAAACAGTCCCGTTTTCTAATATCTACGACCCATGAACAGCGACATCCGAAACATGTCAGAACTAGGGTGTTTAGAAATCACATGGCGCGCTAATCTGGAACCGCGCGTAACCACAATGTTCAATTGAAATTGTCATGTTTAGAAATTCTATAGCGCGCCGATCCACCATCAAGACTAAGTCACATAAAAGCCTTCATCAATTAATTTCAGATGCCAGCGCAAATGAAAATAGAAAAATCTCTACACTCAGTTTTGAAGCCGTAATAGTGATATAGATGGCATCGAGCTGATGGACGTAAACAAGAATTCCACGCGATTCACGAATGTACGATTGTACGAGCAGTGAGACAGAAATGTGTAGGCCGCGGCGAGTTCAAATCATTAATTTATAAAACTGGATTCATTTTCAGGAATATTGTTTCTGAAAAGTAGCGTTGCTATTTTCATTTCAGCGGTATTACACATGCCAATTAAAACTCTTCATTACACACAGAAAGCGGCACTGTACAGTTTTAGGAAGGAGCACAAGACTTGTATTTGCATTCAATTTCACGTTCAGAAAATTGGCTCATGTATGAATTATACTCACTTACATATTGGTCCGCCCGCAATTCACAATTTAGCCTAGCTACTGTGGTCGCCAAGCCAACTTTGATTTCAAAAAATACTAACTATTTCAAAACTATTTTTTGTATTAATTTTAACTATATATTAACTCAATGTTTAGTAGCGTCTCCTTTCTATTTTATTACTTAACCTTTGTAAGATAGAGTCAATCAAATGATTGATGATATCTAACGAGATTTACTCCAACGCCCTCTTTACTTCTTCATTTAATAAGTCATATGTGGTACATTCTTCAGGGGAAATGTTTGACTTCAGTGGATTCCAGCAGTGAAAAAGTGGATTTAAGTCTGGACTCATTACTGGAAAGCGATAGAGCTCAATGTTGTTAGCAGTATAAAAGTTTTTCATATACTTACTAAATGTGTCGGGGCGTTATCTTGTTGCAACTTCAAGTTATGCTATTAAGTGATGGAAGTGTAACTTGTCTGAGAACTTAAGAATTGACAATTGAATTCATGGTCGTACCGCACGGCATAAACCATAATGGACCCTTATATCTATAGCTAATCGTACTATAGATCATGCACGAAAACAGTCCATATTTTACACTTCGAGAAAATACTTCGGATTCCACTCGTCTTTAGGTGTTCTGAGCACTCTACTCGCTCGATTTGCATAGCATTTTGAGCGATACTCATCGGTATACTAAAAAGTTCTTCAATATTCAATTGGTTGTTTCAGGTTCATTCGAGCAAAGTTCAAACTTTCCAATTTATGCTTTTCGGTAAGTTTTGGCTTTATCTTAGCAACATAGAAGCTTAAACTGAATTTGGCCAGGAGACGAGATACCGTTGTTAAAGACATGGAAATTCCACGAAGGGCTTAGTATTTTTCAGCTATGATTCGTCGAGTTTCGAATCTATGGCTCTGGCGATATTTAACAACGCGAAAATCTCAGCTTAGTCAAATTTTCTGACACTATTATCGGCATGAGAAGCTTCTAGCTTGCCTGTAACTTCAAAGTGCTTAAAAATGGAATAAACAGTTTGGAGACTACATTGAAGGCAACAAGCAATGTATTTCTTGGTTGCAACAGTTTGTGATTCTGTTTCTCACATTCTCATCATTATGCGACGCCCTTGTATTGTGATCCGTCGGCTTCGTGTGTGCTTCGTCATTTGAAGGATGAAGTGAAAAAGAAATGAACCGCAGAATTAATTGAATATGTTATAATTAGCATAAATACAGTGATTTAATTTTCAAGCGCAATTATTACATAAACATTTGTTAAAATCAAAGTTGGCTCGGACACCACAGTATAACATCTAGACTGTATGAAGCCAATCCGTTTATGACTCAGTGAATACTCCAAGTGAGCCTAACTGATTTATATGGATGCTTCTTCGAGCTCGTTCTGAAAGTAGCGACTTAGACGTGAAAGCGCTTGGAATCGCCTTGAAACACGGGACTCGTCTGATTATGTGTAGCGTGATATAATATCTGGACAGCCGAAATTTCGCACGCATTATGAAGTGCGAGTTGAAAATGAAATTGCAACATTTGCATCAGCTGGCCATATTACAGCGTGAAGAGCAGTTGATATCTGTTACGTTATTTATTAGAACGGTGACTGCATTACTTACAAATATAGTTCTAGATTCTGTCAGGAGTTTGAACATAGTTTTGAGGTTTTAAATACTAGACCATAGATTACAAGGTTTAGAAATAGCCATGTGTAGAAATTACTTGGGCGCGATAAGTAAGCTGTTTCCACATATTACGTGATTTATTAAAATTAGTCATGAATACGTTTTTAGTACATCATAGTTGGAATGAATACTCTCTGCTAACTTGTAAGTTGGACAGAATATTTCACATTTCAAACTGCACACCACGTTGTAGTGTAAAATTACAAAATCTCAATACTTTTAAATACACAAATTTACACACAGCTGTTATTCCAAGGTACTAGCTTATTGGACGCAAACCATCAAAGAATTCGCCAAACAGTCCCGTTTTCTAATATCTACGACCCATGAACAGCGACATCCGAAACATGTCAGAACTAGGGTGTTTAGAAATCACATGGCGCGCTAATCTGGAACCGCGCGTAACCACAATGTTCAATTGAAATTGTCATGTTTAGAAATTCTATAGCGCGCCAATCCACCATCAAGACTAAGTCACATAAAAGCCTTCATCAATTAATTTTCAGATGCCAGCAAATGAAAATAGAAAAATCTCTACACTCAGTTTTGAAGCCGTAATAGTGATATAGATGGCATCGAGCTGATGGACGTAAACAAGAATTCCACGCGATTCACGAATGTACGATTGTACGAGCAGTGAGACAGAAATGTGTAGGCGCGGCGAGTTCAAATCATTAATTTATAAAAAACTGGATTCATTTTCAGGAATATTGTTTCTGAAAAGTAGCGTTGCTATTTTCATTTCAGCGGTATTACACACATGCCAATTAAAACTCTTCATTACACACAGAAAGCGGCACTGTACAGTTTTAGGAAGGAGCACAAGACTTGTATTTGCATTCAATTTCACGTTCAGAAAATTGGCTCATGTATGAATTATACTCACTTACATATTGGTTCGCCCGAAATTCACAATTTAGCCTAGCTATAACATCCAGACTGTATGAAGCCAATCCATTTATGACTCAGTGAATACTCCAAGTGAGCCTAACTGATTTATATGGATGCTTCTTCGAGCTCGTTCTGAAAGTAGCGACTTAGACGTGAAAGCGCTTGGAATCGCCTTGAAACACGGGACTCGTCTGATTATGTGTAGCGTGATATAATATCTGGACAGCCGAAATTTCGCACGCATTATGAAGTGCGAGTTGAAAATGAAATTGCAACATTTGCATCAGCTGGCCATATTACAGCGTGAAGAGCAGTTGATATCTGTTACGTTATTTATTAGAACGTGACTGCATTACTTACAAATATAGTTCTAGATTCTGTCAGGAGTTTGAACATAGTTTTGAGGTTTTAAATACTAGACCATAGATTACAAGGTTTAGAAATAGCCATGTGTAGAAATTACTTGGGCGCGATAAGTAAGCTGTTTCCACATATTACGTGATTTATTAAAATTAGTACATGAATACGTTTTTAGTACATCATAGTTGGAATGAATACTCTCTGCTAACTTGTAAGTTGGACAGAATATTTCACATTTCAAACTGCACACCACGTTGTAGTGTAAAATTACAAAATCTCAATACTTTTAAATACACAAATTTACACACAGCTGTTATTCCAAGGTACTAGCTTATTGGACGCAAACCATCAAAGAATTCGCCAAACAGTCCCGTTTTCTAATATCTACGACCCATGAACAGCGACATCCGAAACATGTCAGAACTAGGGTGTTTAGAAATCACATGGCGCGCTAATCTGGAACCGCGCGTAACCACAATGTTCAATGGAAATTGTCATGTTTAGAAATTCTATAGCGCGCCGATCCACCATCAAGACTAAGTCACATAAAAGCCTTCATCAATTAATTTCAGATGCCAGCGCAAATGAAAATAGAAAAATCTCTACACTCAGTTTTGAAGCCGTAATAGTGATATAGATGGCATCGAGCTGATGGACGTAAACAAGAATTCCACGCGATTCACGAATGTACGATTGTACGAGCAGTGAGACAGAAATGTGTAGGCCGCGGCGAGTTCAAATCATTAATTTATAAAACTGGATTCATTTTCAGGAATATTGTTTCTGAAAAGTAGCGTTGCTATTTTCATTTCAGCGGTATTACACATGCCAATTAAAACTCTTCATTACACACAGAAAGCGGCACTGTACAGTTTTAGGAAGGAGCACAAGACTTGTATTTGCATTCAATTTCACATTCAGAAAATTGGCTCATGTATGAATTATACTCACTTACATATTGGTTCGCCCGCAATTCACAATTTAGCCTAGCTATAACATCTAGACTGTATGAAGCCAATCCGTTTATGACTCAGTGAATACTCCAAGTGAGCCTAACTGATTTATATGGATGCTTCTTCGAGCTCGTTCTGAAAGTAGCGACTTAGACGTGAAAGCGCTTGGAATCGCCTTGAAACGCGTTCTAAACATTAATTAGCTTATACAAAACACAAATATGATATGTTCTATAATATATTTTAAAATAGTTAATAATAATCTTAGCCATAATATATGTGATTCGTAATTAATAGTTGACAATATGAAATATAACTACTGCCTAAAAACACATAAGCTTAACAAATAATAAATAAACAATAGTATTACACTTTCATAAAAGTCCAACAGTATATTTATTTTGACTGACAAAGTGTCTGAATCGAGTATCACCATTTAAGTTAATGATATCACGTATTTTGCTATTTTTGGATTGCACGATGAAAAATAATCAATATAATAATCAATAATTAATGTTACTGTAGTATTTTCTATAGTATATGGTTCTCTTATTTGTTAAAAATGTGATTTAGAGTTATCTAATTCAACATTAATATTTATAGCGAACGGATAATATTTATCTTCAGTTATGCAGTAAGCTTTTCATACTGTGATCATAATAGATACCCTTATTTAATTTAGATTCGATAGTTCATTGAGTAGCGGTATTATTTTAAATGTAAATTCACAGTTAAATTTTGTTATTATTGATTCTAATATTACTGGTTACGATTTTAATTATAATTCATAAAATGCAAACGTTATCGCTTAATTATAATACAATATAATAATCAAAATATAGTAGTTGAAGTTATGTTCCAACATAATTAATTTGGTTAACGATTTAAATATGGTTTAAATCTCTGAATAACCTTTAATAAATTGTTAACAATGTAATTATTTTGTTTATGGATTATGTTTAAATGCTTTAGTGTATGGAGTTTTATAACCTAACTATACAATAATGTGTATTCATCCATTTATTTTTAATGGCTTAGAGTGCTAGTGTAGTGAAGGATACTTATTAGATGATAATAGTTGCGTGAACATTCTATTTTAACTAAAATTATTAAATTAAAGTGATATTTACTTAGAATAACAACTTATGGCCAATGTTTCAGAAATTAAGTAACAGTAAATACTATATTATCAATAATCAGAAGATAATTTATAACGTAATACATCAAATCTTTAAGTTATTATTGCGGAATAGTATTCTAAATTGAATGAATAAATAGACAATGTTAATTAGTCACTCTCTTAGTTTAGTAATTATGCGACGCAACAATTTGATAATGTATAAAATGATATCCAGAAAGTTAACAACTCTCTTACGTAATAAATACAGTTATCTAATTCATAATTATAATAATAAATTACAGCGTTGAATACTTCTGTTAAACAGTAATTTGACACACAGAAATAACAAATAGTCAGCGCAAATTAAAATATTGTTAATGTTAATAGCTAACTAACTGCTTCCATTTCTTCTGTCAATTCATATTTATAGAACTAAATAGATGTAACCAAAAACGATGTGAGAAACGTTTAAAGTTCCATCACAGGAATAAATGGGCTCATAAACAATATAAACAACGTTAACTCTGTTTAAAGTGCAGATATAACTGCACTTAAAGCGTAATCTGGATCAAATATGAATGGTGCTTTTTGGTGCAAGATGATGGGAACACTGAATTATGTATATTCAGAAATTTAAGGATATTGCACAAATTTGAAATTATGCTGTCATAGCAATTATCTTGGAATATATCTAACATGCTTTACAAATAGTCAAAATTACGGCACTAGAACATATCCAATGGCAGAATGTGGATCTTATATAACAGTATGATATAATTCAGTTATTATTGATATATTATTCAGTTATTATTGATATATATAAGTAAGGTAGCACTTTAGCTTAAACCTGTCAAAATTCCGCGCATTGCAAGAATCAATCACAGATGATTTGCCTACGTTGGAGTGAAATTGGTTGACTTAGTTTCGCTTTTCATTTTTGAGCTATTTAGTGTTCATCTCAATATTGCGCCATTGGAAAATAATAGAAAAGGCTAGATTTTTACCACACCAAGGTTATAATATTTGGAATCTGCCACTCCAATGAAATGAAGAGTTAGCATAAATTAATCAAAAGCGAGTTAAAACTTAATCAGCACTAGTTTCCTAAGATCAAAAACAGTTATTTTTCGGAAGATGATAAGTTTTCAAAATTGAGCTGATATAAGTAGTAGTTCTCTTATATTTATAAATTTGCTTGCCTTCGCTACAGATAACCATGGCCAGACTTGGCTGAATAATTAGTTTCTCTTCGAAATAATAGCAAAGCGGAGGCCGTGCCATTTTTTCTTTACTAACCACAAAAAGTTCGAACAGAATAAATCCAAATGTAGTTCCGGCATTGATAGTTCTTATATATTTAAAACCAGTTTATGTACTACATAATGGTTGTGTTAAGTTTCAACATCTCTTCTTCTCAATAAAGAAAGCTCGCATTTTTAACTTTTGTTGTTTCAACCAATCGCAAACTCAAAATGAAGAAAGCTTAAACAATGATTAAATGAAAACTATATGCCAACAAGGCAAAAAATGTTGAGCACTGAATTGTTGCAAGAGCATTACCGCAAACTCAACTTTTGATTTTTGTATTTTGGATTCAAACTTCTAAAATTGTAGTGATGATATTATTACTAAACTTGCATATTAAAAAATATATCAGAATGTTTCTAAGACTAGTATATTTTGAAATATTGAGTTTGAGCAAATTTTCTAATTGTTAGCACAAATTAGATTATTGTATAAAATTATAACGTTGGTCATGTAATTGAAGTTATTGTATTTTGAAATCTCAGCTTTCGACCTATTGCTTTAAATATTTACATAAATTATAGTATTTACTTGAAGTGGAACAATAATTTAGGCTGATTTACAAAAAGTTCTTAATAATCAATTTGTATATGGACTATGATAAATAACTTAGAAGAAGTATAAGTTTTGCTAAGCTTAATTGAAATATAATAATAATTTAAATTGAATCTCAACTTCTATTTTAAACAAATAAGGAAGTTAACATAAAAATTAATATTATATTTACAATGTATTATATTAAAGTATACGCTTTATTTTGTTATTTATATTAAATAATATATTTATGTCTCAAATAACTAAATCAAAATTATATATTTCTAGGCAATACTGTCTTAACTATTTAGACACTTTCGCTGCTCTATGTTGTGATATTGATAACACTCTATATACTTATAATATATTTCTACATTGATCTTGTTCTAACTCTGCTTTAATACCAAAAATTAAATATTACAAATATTAACTATTGTGAAGTTTTCAAGTTAACAATACTTAATGATGTTGTTATAAATCTATACTTTAGTAGAAACTTTTAATATATTAGCTATAACGTTTACTAATATTATTTTATAAACTATTTTAATATTATTTTATAAAATTTATATACAACAGTATTGTTATGAATGATATTTATGTCATTATTATGTTAATATATATGTAAATTAATATATATTTAATTATCAAATATAAATAATTATTGAGCCTTTTCCAACCGTGTATAGTATATCACAGTTAACAATAAACTACTACTTCAGAATAAAGAATAAGTTACAGTAGTTGATTAACTATATATTACAATGCATGAATATAGAATCGTAAATCTTACTATTTCAGTTACCATTAAAAATATATATATGAAAATATACGGCTACTAAAATAATTCGAACTAAAATAAAATATTTATAACATTTATTCAGGAGCACGTTGAAATAATAATTTTGTTTAATTGGTTAAATATATTTTTTGAGTTATAAATATATTATTCAAAAATTCAAAAACTTGTAAGTACAGTTATACCCGTCTTGTTTTAAAATTGCTCAGAATAAGAACTAACTATACCGTGATAACCCTATAGTATGGCTACCATTGATAAGTCGTGTGGTTGTTCAATCCGATAACAAGCACTATTTCATAATTTGTAAAACAAATCTAAAATGAACTGAGATATGGAAGTGAAAACATTATCAAATATTGTAACATACTCTGACATATAATAATTATATATGGTTTCACTAGATCTAATTTCCATGAGAAAATAATCGAAAAGTGCGACCCTACTTATATATATCTCTTTAGCGTTTTTTCTTTATTATAGCAAATTTAGCGTGTGAGCTAGAAGCTTTTAAGTAGGGGGAAACAAGAGCTCACACTTAAATATAGGTGACATTTTTGTTTTGTATTAATATAACACCTCACTACCTTCAAGCAATGTTTTAACATTTTCTAATTGTAAGAGAAATAGTGGTTCTAGAAGTCTGGTATTGGTTACAGTATATTGCATATCTCATCAACAACTGTATTTATTATTATCTTCACCTACGATTTCCTTCTATTAAGTTATTATTATAAACATCAATTTTGGATATTTCAGTACTATAACAGTTATTTAATATAGCTCGATACTGATTTCCTTTATTTAAATCCTAAAGTAATTCAAATATACTTTTAGTTCCCACTACTTACGAGATTACATTGTTACAGATCAAGAGTAAGATTTTGGTACTTGGCTACTCAACCAACATTGCATCTCTACTATCTTTTATCAATGTAATGGATAATAATAAATATTTGTACTCAATTGGGCAAAGGATCGGTAATGATCTTGCGTGTAGTTATTTATAGACACAACTCTTAAAATTTATGTTGAAGAAGTGTTCGGTTTTGTAATTATCTGGGCTTGAGAATTAGATAAATATTCTTATTAGATAGTAATATAATAACAGCTACTTAGACAGGTGTATTTAAAAAATTTTTGTATTTTCTAAAATTTTAAGCTTTTAGTTGTGAAGATTTGACTTTTAAACTAAATTACTTACACAAACTAATAATAAGTGAATATGGATTACAAAATTATTTTAAATTAAATTCGATTGTGTACAGCTACTTTATATCAACTATATTTTTGGGATTTCTTCAGGCTTATTATCCAGAATAACGAAGAGTTAACACTCAGTTATGAAAGTATTATTTATTATTAAGTTCGTTAATGAAGCTGGGAACTGCTAATTGAATGAAGTTGCTACAATTGATTGAATAATTTACATCTAGTATTGATTTGCCTCCAACGCTGTTTAGTTTTTAGATCTCAATTAATAAAGTTGTGATATTACTTGTTTTATTTTCTGCGTTCAAAGCTATAAATTTTGATTAATTACTCAATGACAAAATTTAAATGCAATACTGGCAAGTCTGCTTTGATTCAAATATTTCAGCTCTAGAAACCGTTATATTGAAGCTGGTATTACTACTGAACTATACTGAAATTCCGGTTAACGCGAAGCATCATGATTAATTGTAAGCTTCCTTCTACGAGATTTTATTATAACACAGAATTACAAAAATGACTTATTAAAATACAATTGTGTGGTGTATTTTCTAATTATATCACTAACTAGATTATAATATTGGTAAATTTTACATTGTATAGAAGTGAAATTTTAATAGAAAACCCACTTTTGTCATGGATAAAAATGCTAATAGAAACAATATATTTTATAGTAAAATAATATGTCCACTTCCATACATGGCGTCATTTTGATGGTAAGAGATATATATATATATATATATATATATATATATATATATATATATATATATTATTAGCATTTCAGTTTAATTACTGTATAATTTGCATATTTATAACTTTTTTTACTCATTTATTCTTTAAAGTCTCACAAGTACACTAGGTGCTGAGTCTCACGAATAGTACTAGGGAAAATGAATAGTTTCAGATATTTTGAGATATTTCACGAATAGAACAGAGTTGATGACGACCAAACCTAATTACAAATATATATTATAATTTATAAGTCATATAAGTTTATTTTATTAATTTTTTGTTAACATTCAATATAAATCACTCATCAACAATTCACTCAATACGAAATAATTATATTATTTTTTATAAACATATTCTTAAAACTTCAAAAACGTATAAAAAGAATAGTTTCTTATATATTATTGAATTCATCATTGAATTTTCCCAAATGTTACGGTTTCTAATAATCGTTTATTATCATTGAACAGTCTCTTATTATCATAAATTAAGTAAGGAGTGGTACGCGTTTACTAAATTAAGCGAATAAAATTGGTATGATATCACAAATAGAACAAAGTAATTATATATAACAAAGTGGTTGGCAAATAAGACTAAACTAGATATCTCAAGAATATGCTTTGGAAATCAATAGTCTATTCGTCATTTGTACTCTGTTCTATTTATGAGACTCGGTACCTAGTGTACTTGTGAGACATGTATAGTGCATCAAACCTCACCTTAAATATACATTTTGGGAGGAAAACGCAATAATTTATCAACTTTGCTCTAAAGACTCAGCAAAAATCTGAAATTGTGGGAATTGATTTCTAAAATCCCAAAGAAATATATATTAAAATATTAATACATTTCATCTCATTCAATTTTGTTAAAACTGCGATATTATTGAACATAAATAGTTGTTCAAAATCCATTTATAATAGCATTAATATTAAAAATTTCCACTATATTTTTAAATACAGAAAAGAAGAATTTTAAACAATAAACATATTTTAAAATATGATGTTATTTGTGATAATATTACTGTTAAGAAATAGCTGAAATCAAGTCCTGAGGCGAAATTATTTTATCATATTAGGAAGAACAAGCAAAAGCTAAAATCACTTTAAGTTGAAACTATAATTTGCTTCTCTGAATCCCTAAATACTAAATCAAATGTATATACTAAGTTTAAATTTGATAAAATACTACTACCTTACTGCAGAGCGTTATTGTTATTTTATTGTTATTTTACCGCGGTATTACACAAACTTGATCACATAATTCTCTGCATGAAGGAGCTATTTCAACGAATTAAGGTTTAAGAAGCCGTTAAGCTACCGGAAGAATGGCGCTTTGTGCAAACTCCGTAAAGCCTCAAAAATGTGGTAAAAGGAGGATAGGTTATACTTGATAAATATAGAGTTACTATCGATAATTAATTGAACTATATATATATTATAATATATATATCACTTCCTCGAGACGGCACAAACAGACTTCATTGAGATTTTTGAAAGCAAAACATAGGCTCTCGCACGCCAGTGTTTCCACTTTCAAAACGGGTTCAACCCGTCATTTATGCCCACTCAGTAAGGACCCAACAGGGTCCTCACGGAGTCGTCAGCGGACCAGTTTTACCTGATTCGCTAACTTAATTTCCAGAAACTGGTTCTCGCGTCTCAGTTTAATAATTATTAATTATAATATATTTTGCTTTATCATTTAGTAAATAACAATAAAATTTAATGGTTTCACATCAATTCTATTATTTAAAATATGTATTTATTTTGCATTATTGCAGAATGGCTTTATTTCTTTTTGAACACCATATTAATTTAGCATACTAGTATCATTGAATGCTGTTATAGAATAGAAAATCATCAAACATTTTCTCTGAAACTCTTGTTATAATCGAATAATGATTATTTCAAACGTAAGATACCGGTTTCGGAGCCTATCCCTATTTATTTAGCAATTAGTTACTTTGTCAGTTAAATTTTGGTGTCTCCAGCTGGATCCTAAGTTAATGATCTAATTTTAGTTTCATTGGGGTGGAAACGGGTTTGAGCGCAAAAATATGAAGTGTAAAATATATCATTGCAATTATAGAGTACTTATACAATAGAAATCACTGGTTTCAATCAAAATTTCAATCCCTCACATGACTTTTCACACCAAGTCGATTTATCCACTCCTTTTCAGGGCTGCATTATACATTGTGAGACTTTACACTATGGAATGAATCGAATATAAATTAATTCCATATTTTCCACATAATATTTACTTACAAATTATCAGTATTTATTAACATACATAATATATATTCACTCCAATTATGCTTTCTTCACTTTAAGCGTACCACGCACCTCCAACCATTCCCAGAGCCCACAAGCCCAAGTCTCTTCTGAAGCCGAAATTAATCAAATCAGACTCAAAAATTAGTGAATCTTCCTTCAAAGAATGTGGTCCCTTGAGAAATTTATCAAACAACTCGTGCTTGAGGATTTTGAGCTTAAAATACTGAATAAAGACCCGAGCGTTCGTCAGTTCACGTTCAATTAAAGCCGAAAAGGATCAACGGCTTCTCTGTTCCAAGAAAATATTGTGAAATAAACGGACCAGTTCAACTTCAAGAAGATGCTGTTCTGAGACGTTTACAAACTATTAAATGTGATTTTATTATTTTATTTGTTAAATTAATATTTTATTATGGTCCATAATTTTACAAAATAATTGAAGCAATTTTTGTGTATGAAAACGTTGAAATAGACAACTTTTATTTTTGACCGGTCGCCATGTTCATTCGCTTCTTAGCTATTAGTACGAATTTCAACTATTTTTCATTATCACATTTTTCTTCATATGTATTCGGGATGGTATATTTTTAATTTTGTAACTTAAAATTATATGAAGCGCTTACTCACTAAAGAAACAAGAAAAAATAATTTGGGGGTTTTATTTTATACAGATCAAATACAACTCTGCTCACATAACATGATAATTTTTGGAAATATTGAATAACAAAAACTTTTTTCATCGTTGGTCATTACTGCATTACTTAATAAAGTAAAAATTTCATTTTAGTAGTTATTAAAGTGTTTTGAAGCTTCGTGTAGCAATATTCATTTAAAATCAGACTATATAATATATTATATAATTCAATCTGGAGGTACTGCTGCGCTAGACAGAATATGTTGCTGATATTCATTCAGAACAATTATTTCAAACTAATTTATTACTTAATTTTCTTTACATGAATTATAAGTGTCTAATTATCATTAATACCCTAGCAGAATTTCATTAACTGTTACTAAATCTGGTTTTAATCTTTAAAAACCCACAGAGGTTTTTCGAAAAAATTAAATAGAATATAGAGCCAAACAAATATGATGTATGTATTAGTGAGAGGTTGTATATAGTTCACTTTTTAATTTCACTCCATATCCATTAAATCCAGAGTCTAAATTAAGATCACTCATATTATGTACAACTAGAATACTAAAAGCATTTGTATCATAATATAATACACAGAACATCAATTAGTATTAATATTACTGTAGTTAATATCACTTACATCTATTGCTGCAAAATTCAATATTAATTACAATAAATATTATTGATCTAGAAGAAGATAATAAGAAGTTAACTGAATATTATTTCAAGATAGTATATAGCTGTATTGATTATTACTTAATAGTTTATGAACTTGAGTATTTGTGTAATTCATTATATATTTTATGATTTACACAAACTAGTTTTCAGTCGACTTAATGTAGGTAAATTAATAGTGACTTATATATTATCACTAATATAATCTATATTAATTAGTTTGTTGTATATTTGTTGAGATTCACAAACTCATAAATTCGAAAAAATTTAACTATTTCCATTCAGTATGAAAATGGGGCAACGTAACTTATGACCAAGTTCTGACACCAAATTTTTGTAGAAGCTTATTTCATCATACAAAATATTTTGTTAAACTGAAGTTACAAGTCAAAATATAATGTGAAGTGGACTAATTATAATTATATAAATACTTGATACGAAAGAGTATAATAATATAATATTAAATTAAATAGGTTGTATTTTACATATCAACAAGTTAAAAATACAAATCACACTAACTATTTCAACGCACATCTAAAACTGCATGCCGCAATTATAATATATTTCTATGAATACATTATGGTTAACACAATGATACATTTTCATAATCTTACTAGATGTTTTTTCTTTACCGTATTCGTAATTGTTACAATCATTTTCTTTGTTGCAGTTAACTTTGGTTTATTACAGTATAGTTACAGTAGTTTCTTTAAAATATTTAAAATATTTTATCGCCAGTACCAGCTAACTTATATTGAGAACAAAATTGGATAAAATTAACTTATCCTACTGTAGTAAACAACAATAATTTTCCAAGCAGATTATCACAATATTAATTGTATATAGTTACATATTTTATTATTAACTTGTCTATAAATAGTTTTATACGTTGGAATATTAGAATTTGACTAAATTGGTGTGATACAGGTGTGATGATATAGTATTCAGTTCCTAATATAAGTAATCTGTACTAATTCCGCTTAATAGAAGCAAGATAAGGTTATGAAATATTTTTAAGCTTCAAGTCTTATATTTCTCATTTTCTGTTTATGAAGTGGGGTCTGAAATTGAAAAAACTGAATTGTCGACTTACTATATAATGTAACAATATATAAATTTTTAGAACTATAGAAAACAAAAAAACCCAAATTAACCCGACGGGTTTTTAAAGATTAAATAATATATTATCTTTTTTATCTAATCAATAGTTCAATTTATAATCAATATTTGGTTGAAAATCAGCAACTAAAGCACTATTAAAGCATTTTGAAGGAGCTATTAATACTATACTGGATTAAACTTAATTGCTCTAAATTTCTTTTTTATAATAAACTATTGTTTTATATTAAATTTGCATTCTAATATCAAAATATATTGGAGAGCGCAGCAATACCTTTAATAGGATAAAGATAATGCACGATCAATATCCATATATTTCTTCATTATTCAGAACAAAATTAATAATTCGATTAAAATTACAAAGCTTGTTGTTTAGATGTTGTTATATATCATGTATTTTTTATTACCATACCAACCAAGTTGGCCCAAAATGGTAACAAAAATCACATGATATGCATATTTCCAACTACTTGAAAACAAACATAAAATTATACTGAAATTATTACCATATCTAACTAACTTGGCTGGTATGTTATATTTACATAAACTTATACACGTGGGCTTCCATCAGTCTCCACTGGCCCAATACACATCATGGGATACTTAGATTTAAAAAAAGTATGCAATAAATATTTAAAAATATTGACGTTTTGTTATTGACGTTTTGATCTATTTATAAAATATTGACGTTTTAAAATGCGTTTTTGGTTGGTATAATAATAAAAAATACATGATATATAACAACATGTTTCGAAATAGTTATTTGAAATATAGTTTAAACATGGTGTGGAAATTTATAAAATATTAACAGAAATAATATATAAAATATTATATCAATTCTCATTTTCAATCAATCAAAACGCGATACCTTGAGGAGCTTGGAAACCTTGGAAAGCTTGGTGAGCTCTTGAAAAGCTTGAAAACCTTTTTCAATACCTATATAGGATGCAATGTCATAACACCTATAGTTGATAGAGACCCATATACTCCACTCCAATTTTCTCTTTAACGGTCGAAGAGCTGCACGCGCTGCAGGACAAGATTACCAGAGACACCGACGACATCGACGAGGCCGTTGAATACCTGAGACGCTTCAGGACGATCAACAAAGAACTGGTGCCCAAAATAGTCCAGAGGATTCCAAACCAAGAATAGCTCATGCAGTTGTTGCAGATGATGATGAGGTAATAATGAAATTTGTGCATCATTACATAATACTAAAAGAATATAGTATACAAGTAACTATAGATAATATTATATCTGACTTCTAATACTTTACTAAAGATAAAATTAGAATAATCAAAAAGAATTCATTGTTCGGTCCTCCTGAGGTTGATGACATACATGACGACGTTGTGCTTGAAGTAGTCCTTGAAGGCCGCCCTGCCCAGGAACTCGAGCGCCACCTGGGAGGGCTTCGCGTCGGCCATCTGTTGGCTGAGCTGTCTCAGGAGCACCTTGTCTTCGGTAGAGAGCTGTCTGGTGTAGAGGGCCTTCTGGAAGGAGTGGGCGTAGTAGTCCTGGATCTGCTTGCTGGACTTGCCCTCGATCGCCTCCATCATGGTCCTCCAAAACTGGGTCTTGTCGTTGTGCTCGAGGTAGGCGTTCACTTTGTTGCAGATGTCGGCGTAGCTCAGGTCAGCGAAGCTATCCAGCGTGAACCTGGAGAGAATTGTGGCGAGGCCGTTCGCGAAGAGCTCTCTGAACTGGTCCGAGGCACTCGACTTCTGGCGGCTCACGCTGCGTCTAAACTTCTGTCCTTTCGACTCTTGAATAGTGGTTTGTGCCGCATCCGAGCTGGAGCTGTCGGAGAAGGAGTCGTACTTGAAGAGGAACTTCGGGGCGACGTGGTTCGAGAAGAAGTCCTGCAGCTCGGAGGAGGGAATCCCAGATTGGACGCGCATCTCGCTCCAGAATTGCTCGTACTAGTCGTCTCGGAGCATCATGACCTGGTACACAGCGGGCGTCACTTAGCTATTGTTGAAGCGCTCCAGGACCTGGGCGGCTCTGGAGAGGAAGGCGGTTTCTTGGATGTCGTGATTCATTTGTAGCATGGAAGCGAAGTGGGAGTTTCTAAAACCTAATCAGATACTACCTGAACAGCGGTATTTGAAAAGTGAGAATGTTATATTTTCAAACACTGCTGCAAAATATACAGATTTAAGATAATACTCGTTCTGTTTCATCTTTATATGCTAAACGAGGAAGAAATATTTTTGGATTTAATCTGGCGAAAATAGCATTCTTGATCCGTAATTTACAATTCTATACTTTTAGTAGTATCACGACGTCAGCCAGATATTTAACTCTGTCTGAATAAATCAAACTTTGGGACACGGATACATTTTGTATCAAGTATGCTTTTTAAGACGTCCAGAATCCAGAAGAAATAGAATTAATAATAATTTAAATGTACATTCCTGTAAATCAAATCGACAATGATAATTTTTTGCATATTGTTGCATAATGACATAATACTATTATTTGTCTAGTTAACAAAATATTATTGTCTTTTGTATATTCAATCAACTTCACATAATTTATAGATATCTGAATAGGAAGTTGAAGTAATTATTAGAAAATAACGCGTTAATCATTAATTGAAGCAATTGAATGAGTTATATTGTTGAACAGCTTCAATACAACAGAATATACCTATTGAACAACTAAAAATAAATAATATTTTATTGAATATTATACTGTATTTATAGTACTGTATATCTTAATAAGCCAAGTCTGGTTTACGTCTGGTTTAACTCTTTTGAACCCAGATAACATGTTTTCCGCAGACAGTCTACCAGAACTTAGTGATTCTAATATTATTCTAATATTCTAATATTATTTTATATATATTTGGACACTTTTAGGACTTTGGATAAACTGTCCCATATCTAGCAAACAATTTGAATTTCATTTAAAATATTAATTATAATAATATTCTAATTACAAATAAATTAAGCTATTATAACATTACCACACCAATAACATGTTTCATACTGCCATTTAATCCAGAAGAACCTAAATATTAGTAAACGCATCACAATGACCAGGTAAACTTAAACGCCACACGTGATTTAATTTTTGAAAGAAATGAAATCTCCAAGAGCCAAGTCACCAAGACCACTAAAACTCGTCTTCAAATACACAAGAAAAGTTATTCAATAAATTTGTCTGTGATATAGTACCCTCTGTAACTTTTGAGTATAAAATTCTGATTTATAACATTATTAAAAAATCAAATTAGAAATTTACTCATTTTTTCGTTATTTTTTGGCCTCGCATTTCAAATCCGCACGTGGGATATGAAAGCCGTTTTGCGTCGAGTCCTAAGTATCTGGAATTAGCATAATTTATAAAAACTAGAGTAATCCAACGACGCTTTCAATTTTTGATACCCCTTCTGGGTCGAAAAGAGTTAACTCTTTAACTGAAACATTCTTTTTGTATATATTCATATTAGATTTTATCATCCAATATTATCTTTAAATTATAATTATATTAATTTTCAGACATTATAAAGCCACTTTGACACACCATTCCACCTCGCAAAATTAATGAAAACTTGAAACAAATAATGAAACTATTTATGATATATTTTCCCAAATTTGTACTCAATAAATCCTGCAAAAACAATTTAATGCTAAATAACGCAAGAAGAAAGAAATAATTATTTTGAAACTGTTTTCAAATTTTGAGCAGGTTTTGAAATATACGGAATTACTATGTTTACAGAGATAATTTCAGGTTAATTGGAGCTAATTATCTAAGATAATTGGTTTACGGATAGAATAATTACAATATTTTATATAGCTCCAAGAACAAGCCAGCAATAATTTTCGTTTTTCATACTAAAATATTTTATAGTTTCATTTGATAATTGTTACTCTTAGAATAATAGATGAAGATTAAGAAGTAGATAAAGAAATATTTTTAAATTCCCAAAAAATTAGTTACAATAATAAACGATTTTCGGCATTTTTAATTAAATGTATTCAAAATTAGTTAGTTATAATATAATTATCGTGGGACACTTATATTCTTAGGAATCCGCGTTAAATTGAGTAGCTTTAAACAGTCATATTGTAAATAGAAATGAGGCAAAAAGCTAAATAGTAAATAAATAATATATTTTAGAATAATAAATAAGTGTAACTACATTAATAACATATAATCGGTTGTTTATATGTTTTAGTATAATTTATAATTTTGAACATTTTTCATCAATTTTGCGAGGTGGAATGGTGTGTCAAAATGGCTTTAGAGGACTTGAAAATAATTAAAATAATATTTATGAAATAATATTGCATGAAAAAATCTAATATGGAAATATACTAAAAGAATGTTTCAGTTAACACAACGTAATCTACGATGTAGGTAAATTGACAACATATATATTCATTCATGGAAGTATTATATGCTTTATACATTATAAAATAGGATGCAAATATATTAAATCAACTTCTCTAAAATGAGCTATTTACCAATAATTGAAGGAATCATATAATGAATAAATAAAGAATATGAATTAAAATATGTAATTAAATAGATATTTATACTAAATTTGATTAATAACGTATATATCAAGTATATTTCAATGAATTATTTTTTATTAATACATACTAGCTAAATAGTAAGAATTACGATAAAATATTATAAAACATAAGTTTTGATAATATTTTGGCTGGTTATTTGTGGTTATAATTTTTGTTTGAATTTTATGTCAAATATTTCACATGAAGTCAAAATTATATATTAGTCTTTTGAATAGAATATTTTACATTATTTTAACACACCAATGAAATGACAATTAAAAAACAGACTTCAAAATATGTGATTTGAGTGAAATAATCACTCAAAAGCACTCAACAGATAGTTTATGTACAATACCACTAGCTTGGTAATCGCTGCATCATCATTTTGACCAAAATCAATACCTCACCTAGTATACTATGTATTAATGAAAGTTAAATACATGAAAATAGTATTATTAGTGGAGTGGAAATACTGACAAGCTTAACATTATTCAGTTTCAAATAAATGAATAACATAAAATAAAAACCTCTCAACTCAACTCATTTTTGACTCAAAAATACATACATATTAAAAATACATAATATTTTATTGAATATTATACTGAAATCTTAATATGCTTACTGTCTGGTTTACTTATTATTACAACGTTATCGTCTAGAATTTAGGATATACGTCTGGTTTTAATTGTTAGCTTATCACACCGTAAATTACGTCTATAATGTTCGCTTATTATAATTGATAATATGTGACATCCAAACATAGAAAAGATAATTGAATGATTCATATAGATTAATTGTGTCATTTATTATCATGAGATGAATGTTGAATGATTTGTATCAAGAGATCAAAATAGTTGTAAGATTGCCCATAACAGAAGTGTTCAGTTCTAAATCTCTTGGAATCTGTATCAACAAATACATGACAAAATATACTGCAAATAACAAAGCTTTATGATTGAGTTTTTGCTCCATTAGAAGCAACAAATAGCTAATATTTATAAATCGTGTATAAATCTTTATCAAATATATATCGGCTCACTTATCAAATAATTGGTGTTTTCCAAATTTACAAAATTTCGTTTATCTTTGTAAACAATAAATTGATAATGCCTAATTTCAATCATATTTCACTTCAATGTTTATTGCTCCTGATTCACTATTGGCGGACGCTGTTTAATAAATTAACAATCGTTGCGCGAAACGCCGCTACACGTCTACTCCAATAAACCAACAGGTCTTGGCGCAACTGGATGTCTTGATAAGCACAGTAAATCAATGCCAACAAAATTTTAAAGCAATGCGTTTGTCAGAAGCTGGAAATCTGTTGTCTCCTTTGTTCGTATAACTCATTAGAGGGGCCACAAATGTGATCGTGTTTGAAGTACTCAAAGAAAACAGACCTTTGGTTGATATTCAAATTGGCTGCCTGGGCGAATTATTGGTGTTATAAATGACTAAACTGGGCCTCGGAACTGTTTGGCTCGGTTCAGACAAGTTTAGTTTCAGTTCATCCGAAATTAAAAAACGCATGGGTTCGCAGAAAAGTATTCCGATTTGTATTCCCTTTGGTTATCCAGTAGATGCAAAAGTTGATCTTAAAAAGAGAAAATCTATGAAAGATATTGCCCCTGGATGGACTGGAACAGAAGAAGCGTTCTAGATAATAAACAGAGCTCCCTCAGCTGTAAACAAACAACCCTACCAATTCCAGCTGAAACAAAATAGAATACATATAACTCCGAAGGACAAATCTACAAACGAGTATATGTCCAACTGGTTAGATAGCGGTATCGCAGCAGCTCATGCAGTTCTAGCTATGAATTTAAAGCAAGTTACAGTCACCAAAAATGAAGTCATTATTGAATGATCTGATGTTATAAAATATTTAACATAAAAATAATCTTACATTATCTTTAAAAATATATATAACGTTATAAAGTAAAGTGAGTTGGCACATATAATGATAAATATATTTCACCAAAGTCTTCTACGTATTCTAATTAAATTATAATCAAGTATCTTAAGGTTTCGTTCAATAATAGCACAAGAGTTCGAAAGTTTTCCCAGATATATTTGTTTTTGCTTGAAAATAACGTGTTAATCATAAGTTAAAGCTGTTGAATGAGTTATTGTTGAACAGCTTCAATACAACAGTTGAATATACATATTAAAAATACATAATATTTTATTGAATATTATACTGAAATCTTAATATGCTTACTGTCTGGTTTACTTATTATTACAACGTTATCGTCTAGAATTTAGGATATACGTCTGGTTTTAATTGTTAGCTTATCACACCGTAAATTACGTCTATAATGTTCGCTTATTATAATTGATAATATGTGACATCCAAACATAGAAAAGATAATTGAATGATTCATATAGATTAATTGTGTCATTTATTATCATGAGATGAATGTTGAATGATTTGTATCAAGAGATCAAAATAGTTGTAAGATTGCCCATAACAGAAGTGTTCAGTTCTAAATCTCTTGGAATCTGTATCAACAAATACATGACAAAATATACTGCAAATAACAAAGCTTTATGATTGAGTTTTTGCTCCATTAGAAGCAACAAATAGCTAATATTTATAAATCGTGTATAAATCTTTATCAAATATATATCGGCTCACTTATCAAATAATTGGTGTTTTCCAAATTTACAAAATTTCGTTTATCTTTGTAAACAATAAATTGATAATGCCTAATTTCAATCATATTTCACTTCAATGTTTATTGCTCCTGATTCACTATTGGCGGACGCTGTTTAATAAATTAACAATCGTTGCGCGAAACGCCGCTACACGTCTACTCCAATAAACCAACAGGTCTTGGCGCAACTGGATGTCTTGATAAGCACAGTAAATCAATGCCAACAAAATTTTAAAGCAATGCGTTTGTCAGAAGCTGGAAATCTGTTGTCTCCTTTGTTCGTATAACTCATTAGAGGGGCCACAAATGTGATCGTGTTTGAAGTACTCAAAGAAAACAGACCTTTGGTTGATATTCAAATTGGCTGCCTGGGCGAATTATTGGTGTTATAAATGACTAAACTGGGCCTCGGAACTGTTTGGCTCGGTTCAGACAAGTTTAGTTTCAGTTCATCCGAAATTAAAAAACGCATGGGTTCGCAGAATAGTATTCCGATTTGTATTCCCTTTGGTTATCCAGTAGATGCAAAAGTTGATCTTAAAAAGAGAAAATCTATGAAAGATATTGCCCCTGGATGGACTGGAACAGAAGAAGCGTTCTAGATAATAAACAGAGCTCCCTCAGCTGTAAACAAACAACCCTACCAATTCCAGCTGAAACAAAATAGAATACATATAACTCCGAAGGACAAATCTACAAACGAGTATATGTCCAACTGGTTAGATAGCGGTATCGCAGCAGCTCATGCAGTTCTAGCTATGAATTTAAAGCAAGTTACAGTCACCAAAAATGAAGTCATTATTGAATGATCTGATGTTATAAAATATTTAACATAAAAATAATCTTACATTATCTTTAAAAATATATATAACGTTATAAAGTAAAGTGAGTTGGCACATATAATGATAAATATATTTCACCAAAGTCTTCTACGTATTCTAATTAAATTATAATCAAGTATCTTAAGGTTTCGTTCAATAATAGCACAAGAGTTCGAAAGTTTTCCCAGATATATTTGTTTTTGCTAGTCAGATATTGAATGCTGCTTCTAAATAACATTCTAAGCGAAAATTGTGGGTCTACACTCTGAAAATCTAAAGAGCTATTTTATAAGTGATGCTCAGTTATGATACCAGATAGTTGTGTCATATCAGAAGTGAAAAATATATCACTTAATATTATAGCGTATTTAAAGAAATTATATTATGTATTTTGATAATTTATAATATTGAATAGAGCTATTATAATATTTTAATAATGTGAAATGTACAATTAATGTAAAAACATACTTTCTACAAAAAAGATCTTAAATGTCTTTTAAAACCATAGTAAAAACTAATTAAACCACTACACACATACGTAATATTATAAATATTATGTATATATGTTTACATTTCATACCAAAAAATAAAGTAAAATAGTTACTTGATCCTAAAAAAGATGTTAAATCACACATAGTAAATACATTAAAGCTGTTACATAAATGAGGAAGCAGAATCACTTAGATTGGAAAAAAGATGAAAGCCATTTTAATAAACTGGAATATTATCAACCACAAGAATATACAAGAATTATTAAAATATATATTATTTTTACTTGGCTATAGTAAAATAACTAGCATATATCTATATATTGCGTTTAAATGTATTGTTGGATTGTTGCTGTTGAGTGAGTCATGTTATTATTATATAATGTGATTAAATGAAATGATGACTATTGATAATAACTAAAATTAAAAGAATATTATGTAACTTACGGCGCTTTCAAGTTAATAAAAGTACTAAATAAATTATAAAATCTAAAAATTATTTGAGGGGTGTAGTTATCATAGTTTTGGTCGGTTTCATAAATAAATAACTCACTAAAATATATTATAATAATCTATTCTTATATACAATTTTGCATGAACACATAGGATTTTACATAATAACTTAAATAAATTTTATGAACTATACATTACCTCAATACTAAAATTATTATACTATTTGCACAATATAAGTTTCATAAAATTAGCTCAATATGAGTTATACTCTTTAAATATTTGTTTGTTTTCAGTAGAATTTTGTTTTACCATTGTTACACTATACTATCATTTATAAGTTAATTAATGAAGTGGTAATTTGTGCAATTGATGAAATTATCGTATTTAAATGTAATTTTATTAATTAATTACAAATATTAATAATAAACGAAAAACTACATATCTAGAGGATTGAACCTCTTCCTGTCAGTACAGACTCCAAAGCTAATACCTCTAGACCATCCAATCAGTTTTATTTCAAATATAATATCAGGATATTTATAATAACAAGGAAAAGCTTGAAGTGGTAGATAATTTTTAATCTAACTAAATGATATCTAGTACTATTTTGAACAAGTAATAAATAATTAATCACTGTAGGGATTGAACCCGTATATCTAATGTTCAAACTTATACAAAATATGAAACCGATGTAAACTATGAAACCGTGTTCCGTCAATTATTTGTTACTTACAATATTCTATTAATACCTATCTTTACCCAAGATTCGACTATGATAGTTTTTGAAGAAAGTCGATTTCAGAAGGAGAATGAATTAAGGAATTCTAACTATATTTTTGGAGGATATGGACCCCTACTATTGTACTGGTCGCCAAAAGCCAAGTAAAATTAATTTCGAACGCTCGTTGTTTAATATCTATCATTTAGTGATTCTTGAAGTTATCTGGAGGTCTATGGTTACTTCAGCTCTAACCAACTAAGAATATTTCTAAAATTATAAACTGTTGAAATAGCTTAAATAAATCAACTTTGACTCAAATTCCAGTGTTTAATACACAAATAAACGAATTGACACAGTTGTATAAAATATATTAAACTTTTTAAGATTAAATATCGGTCGCTTGTAAATTCTAAATCGAGAAGCTGTTGGGCTACTCCAACTATTTTCTCAACAATGATTATGGATTGACAACTCATCACATTTAAGTTATAGATTAACCTCAAACTTTTACTCTTTTGATTTTCTATTTCACCAAGCAACTCAAGTGTAAGTTACAAGTTACACCTGGAATCAAATATAGAATATAAGAAGTATTGGCAAGAGAATATATAATAGCGCTAATGATTTTTGAAAGTGAATATTATTTGTTGGCATTATATAAATTTTACAAAAATGGTCACTTCGACTACGTTATTTAGGAATATCCGGAAACCTAGTATTTTCTAGCTTAGTCATCCTGCTCATAATCTACAGTTGCTTCAGTTCCTAAGCCTTGTCTTTCATTCTCTCTAAACATGAATTTTCAGCTTGAAGCTTATTATATATATATTGGTCGAACATCAAATAGTATTCAATATTGCCTTAGTTTATCATAGTTAATTTTATTTTCTTTGATCTGTTATTTTTTCAAGGCTACATTTTGTATCCTCTTCAAGAACTCTTTATCCGTGGCTAAGTCTAGCGGGTCTGCTAATTTATTTAGTGTATCAAATGTATCTTAACTTTCAGGTTCAGCTTCGGTTCCACTTATGAGAACATCCAAGAATATGCAATTCAGGTATTGATAGAAGCATATTTTACAGTTTCTGTTACACAAAGATATTACCCTAGTGAAACTGTTTACTTTATTTCAGGCATCAGCTTAATGCCTCCAGATTTTTCAGACATCCTCATAAAAATCAATATTTCTATGTTATTTATAAGTCAAGATAAAGTTGAATGAGCAATAGATAGCATAAATGTAAATAAGTGTACTCCCCTATTTTTGTCTATAGCTGTTAACTGCTTTACGAGAAAATGCAGTCAATGAAAATTTGATTTATGGAAGTTGGTGTGGAACCATTACCAAACTCTCGCAAATATGTTAAAAATGACATAGTAAAAATCGATTTAAAAAGAATTCACTGGATCTAAGGTTGAGCTAGAATATTCTTGGGTTTATATAACTTGCACACTACAAATGAATAACCGACTAAATTATTAAAACAATAATAAATCACCAAATTATCATCAATAGAGGTTGTGTTCGAAAATCAAACAGTGTCCACTAGTGTTTCGTCCACTAAGTGGTCCAAAATGACGTTTTTGGCTTTTCTATGTTTTGACACTATATCCAATCTATTTTAAATATAATGAAGTTCTGCGAATTATATGAACCCACTCCGCAACTATGAATTAGTTAAGAAATATAAGCCTAAACATAGAATGATAAATGAAATGGTTAAATTATAATAATGTTTATAAAATACATAAAGCTCACTTATTTAATCAGTAAGCTATATATTTATAGACTATAATCATGACTATTATTTAAAGTTAAAATTTTAAATTTTGGAAGTATGCGTAAAATGTAATACACCAAAGTAAATATTTTGTTAATGCTACGTTCAGAATATCACAAAGCTGTAATAATTTAAGTATTTATTTCATTGAAAATACAAATTTGTTAAATTTCAGCAACTTACGTCTATAGACTAGTACTTTGATAACTATTAAAAAATTACAATATTTTAACTAGTAAAATTCTGGCTATCTGGTTTTTGTTAACAAAGATTGGTTTTTATTTTTCAGAATTTAAGATATTTGACGAACAAATGGAACGTATGAGCTCTGGTGTTAGCTTATAACAGTTACGTTATATAGAACGATGTAAAAGCAGTTTGTATTCTTAAAGATTATAACGTAATTTTTCAAATCCTTATTCTTCAGAAATCATCATATTTCTTTCTTGTTGAAAACAATGGTAATATGTGAATTTATTTTTATTGTGTTATATACAGTGAATTTAAAAATTTGTGTTATTATAACTGCAATTATTTTGATAAACAATATAGATTTTGGATTAAGTGTAGATCAAGTTCGGGTTTACAATAAGTGAGATTCTACAATTATAAATAAAGTGGTTCTAAAATGTAAAACGATCAGGTTACACCCTAATAAATATTAAATGGAATAAAAATATTTTGACACCTTTTCACTTCGGCCACTTAGTGGACGAAACACATATAGTGGACACTATATGATTTTCGAACACAACCTCTAATATTATAAATCATTTATTGGATTAATATAAATATTCACCAAAGTCTTCTACTTATTCTAACTACGTTCTAGTCCAATGTTTTGATACTTCGTTCAATATAATTGCAAGTATTCTCCAGTTTCCCAATAATATAATCCCAATAATACCGGAACCAAAGCGAACATAAATGTGTTGATTCGTGCACATGCCCCGTTTGCCAGCAAGATCTTTCTGAAACGATCACCCCAGAATTTTCTCTCAAGTGCGATCCTAGACACAGAATTCACGCTGCATGCTACGATTAACTTTTACACAACGGGACGTTTGTTTGCCCACTTGATCATAAAATAATCATCGACGATGACTAATACGCGATGCTTCGAGGCAAAGTATACCATATTTATCGTTCCAACGAAATTAATTATTACGGAGACGAACAGCTGATAATGCTGAAGAAGGCGCAGTGCTACGACTGCAACAAGTATTCCTACGACGTTTACGTGCCCCAAGTCCCGCAGATCTGCCATCGCTGCTTCGGCGTGAACACAAAAGACGTGACCGAGATATTCTCGTCCGCTAGATCGCTTCAAGGCGACATCGACGGAACGGTCGAAGAGCTGTACGCGCTGCAGGACAAGATTACCAGAGACGCCGACGACATCGACGAGGCCGTTGAATACCTGAGACGCTTCAGGACGATCAACAAAGAACTGGTGCCCAAAATAGTCCAGAGAATTCCAAACCAAGAATAGCTCATGCATTTGTTGCAGATGATGATGAGGTAATAATGAAATTTGTGTTTCATTACATAATTCTAAAAGAATATAGTATACAAGTAGCCATAGATAATATTAAATCTGACTTCTAATACTTTACTAAAGATAAAATTAGAATAATCAAAAAGAATTCATTGTTCAGTCCTCCTGAGGTTGATGACATACATGACGACGTTGTGCTTGAAGTAGTCCTTGAAGGCCGCCCTGCCCAGGAACTCGAGCGCCACCTGGGAGGGCTTCGCGTCGGCCATCTGTTGGCTGAGCTGTCTCAGGAGCACCTTGTCTTCGGTAGAGAGCTGTCTAGTGTAGAGGGCCTTCTGGAAGGAGTGGGCGTAGTAGTCCTGGATCTGCTTGCTGGACTTGCCCTCGATCGCCTCCGTCATGGTCCTCCAAAACTGGGTCTTGTCGTTGTGCTCGAGGTAGGCGTTCACTTTGTTGCAGATGTCGGCGTAGCTCAGGTCAGCGAAGCTATCCAGCGTGAACCTGGAGAGAATTGTGGCGAGGCCGTTCGCGAAGAGCTCTCTGAACTGGTCCGAGGCACTCGACTTCTGGCGGCTCACGCTGCGTCTAAACTTCTGTCCTTTCGACTCTTGAATAGTGGTTTGTACCGCGTCCGAGCTGGAGCTGTCGGAGAAGGAGTCGTACTTGAAGAGGAACTTCGGGGCGACGTGGTTCGAGAAGAAGTCCTGCAGCTCGGAGGAGGGAATCCCAGATTGGACGCGCATCTCGCTCCAGAATTGCTCGTACTCGTCGTCTCGGAGCATCATGACCTGGTACACGGCGGGCGTCACTTAGCTATTGTTGAAGCGCTCCAGGACCTGGGCGGCTCTGGAGAGGAAGGCGGTTTCTTGGATGTCGTGATTCATTTGTAGCATGGAAGCGAAGTGGGAGTTTCTAAAACCTAATCAGATACTACCTGAACAGCGGTATTTGAAAAGTGAGAATGTTATATTTTCAAACACTGCTGCAAAATATACAGATTTAAGATAATACTCGTTCTGTTTCATCTTTATATGCTAAACGAGGAAGAAATATTTTTGGATTTAATCTGGCGAAAATAGCATTCTTGATCCGTAATTTACAATTCTATACTTTTAGTAGTATCACGACGTCAGCCAGATATTTAACTCTGTCTGAATAAATCAAACTTTGGGACACGGATACATTTTGTATCAAGTATGCTTTTTAAGACGTCCAGAATCCAGAAGAAATAGAATTAATAATAATTTAAATGTACATTCCTGTAAATCAAATCGACAATGATAATTTTTTGCATATTGTTGCATAATGACATAATACTATTATTTGTCTAGTTAACAAAATATTATTGTCTTTTGTATATTCAATCAACTTCACATAATTTATAGATATCTGAATAGGAAGTTGAATATGAAAGCATTTAATAGAAAATAACGCATTAATCATTAAATAAGTTATTGAATATATTTTCACAGCTTCAAAAAATACAAATAGATAATAAAACATAATATTTTATTGAATATTATACCGAAATCTTAATAAGCTTACCGTCTGGTTTACTTAGTCTGTTTTGTTAGATATTATATAGTGATAAATACATTTCACCAAAGTCTTTTACTTATTATTACAACATTATCGTCTAGAATTTTAATATTTTGTTCAATAATAGAACAAGAATTACACAGTTTTCCTATATACTTGTTCTTGTTTGTTAAATATTGTATGCTGCTTCTAAGTAACATTCTAAGCGAAAATAGTGGGTCAACACTCTGAAAATCAAAAGAGCTATTTTATAAACGATGCTCAGTTATGATATTGGTAAGTTATTGTGTCATAATTGAAGTGAAATATTTTTAGTTATAATACTCTAACTTGTTAAATTATATTAGTAATATCATATTACTAATATGTTGATAATTATTATATTTGAGATGTACCAAAAGAGTGAGCCGATATATATTATTAAATGTTTTAATAATATGATAAAATTACTTAGTCTCAAAATCCAATTATATAACATAACAATAAATTATTTAATTACTAACAATGAATAATTTATTAATGTTAATTTATGAAAAAGTGAGAAGATTAGATCTAGTTCTATTTTGGAATTTTGTTTTAATAATCAAAAAGGTAAGTAAATTTAATAATAACTATCACGTTTCTAATTACAATAATAAATCACTTCAGTTGGTATTTCTCGAATATATCAACAAGTTCTGGCACTTCCGTTTGTGTTCCGTCGTCTAGCGCTTGGTACAGCACAACGGTGACGTATTTGCTCCTGTACCTAACCGTGCTGCTGTTTACTTGGTATGCTTTCCTCTTCCTTTACCTGAAGAAGTGATTAAGTATAACGTGATCAGGAATCTGTAATAGCGTTTAAGGTACGTATTGCTTGCTCATAATATTCGCGTTCAGCGGGGTTCGCACCAGCACCTTCGGCACCTCAACTGGGAAGTTCGCCCACATTTATTCCGGTTAAAGTGGAACGCGTGTGGTGAACTATTAATCGAGCTGCTTCATTTCGGGGTTCTCGAACGGGTGCCCAACTAGAATGTAATTATTCGCGTTTCCAAGTTCGTCATGAACGAGTTCGTACCCGTTGCTCGTCTCCCAAACGTCATCAACGATGAATTTAAACTAATACGGCCCAGGAATTAAATGTAAAACACTAGAATGAACCCCGTCAACGTTGTCGAGCTTGATTTTCTGCTCCCAGTTGGTGAAGGAACCGCTGACGTAAACCTCGTGGCATGGCCCGTCCCAGCTGAATCTGGTCGGGGTAGTAAGTTCCTGATGTCCCATTTGAAGTGTAAGAATGTAGCGGAATAATTTTAATGAATGAAGCCAAAACGCATTTGTAGAAGAATGTTATGCAATACTCAATCGAATTATTTTCCAATCAATCGCTTTTGTTAAATATTTTTAAATGATAGAATGGATGCGGTATTTACAGGGTATTCAAAAGAATGTTATATCAACTATCACACAATTATCACATGAAACATTACAATGTATACACGCACAAAATATTAAATATATAATAAAATAATAATAACATGACTCACTCAACAGCAACAATCCAACAATACATCTAAACGCAATAAATAAATATATACTAGTTATTTTACTATAGCCAAGTAAAAATAATATATATTTTAATAATTCTTGTATATTCTTGTGGTTGATAATATTCCAGTTTATTAAAATGGCTTTCATCTTTTTTCCAATCTAAGTGATTCTGCTTCCTCATTTATGTAACAGCTTTAATGTATTTACTATGTGTGATTTAACATCTTTTTTAGGATCAAGTAACTATTTTACTTTATCTTATGGTATGCAATGTAAACATATATACGTAATATTAATAATATTACGTATGTGTGTAGTGGTTTAATTAGTTTTTACTATGGTTTTAAAAGACATTTAAGATCTTTTTTGTAGAAAGTATGTTTTTACATTAATTGTACATTTAAAGTCATATCTTGCTTTATCTTATTGTATTTTTAATATTTTAATATTACTTTAAAATATTTTGAACTTTTGTTTTTGGATAAGATTATATTGCTCTTTTTAATAGCAAATTCACTTTAATTCATATTTCAGTATTATATATTTTCTTTTATTGATTCATTTGATTTGATTAAAATAAATTTTTAATATGTTTAATATGTTTTTTCTTTTTATTTGTTATATTTGCATTATCCGTATTAAATATTACATTTATCAAACAATAGATACAAACCATGCAAGTTTAATGGTTGTATCAATATTAAATGAATCATTCAGTATCGGTTAACTTTGGTTAACTTTTGATTCAACTATCTTATTATACTTACTATATGTGTATTATATGTGTATTTATGTGTAATACTGAATTTTGTATCATTTCAAATTAGTGTATCATCAATATTATTACATAAAGATAATACACCTTAAAGTATCACTTTATCCTCATCAACAGTAAAGCTCAATTAGATGAAACTAACTTTACAAATCTAATCAAATTTTGCGATGTTTTACTTAAAATAATCTTTATTATGTATCACCATTATGTATTACACCATTTACCAAAATCAGTCATTTTATTTTTGACTGAAAATACCGCTCAGGTTCGGCCGCTGCACGAGAAATCTCCCTCGAAAACGCCTTTCAAACAGCCGAAGAAAACGTCTCCAACGTTTTTCTGGACGAATTCGTTGTGTTTGTAATCGGTGAATTCGAACGTGTGGAATTTATTTTGGTCGAATAGTTATTTTAGCCCGAGGTCAAGGTAAAGTTGTTGGTCTTCAATTCTTTACAAAGTGGTCGAGTTCTGCGCGTAAAAGTCGAACCTAGAAGTAGAGGGCGGGCTCAGAACCTCGTCTTGGTGCGAGTACAAGCACGTGAACGACTTAAGCTACTGAATTTTATCTAAACCAGGAATCGGCTCGCCACACTCACCGTTTAATTTGCAAATGATCGAGTCTGACTTAGAATACGCCTGCGTGCGATACGGAGACTTCCAGTAGCCAGTCGGGACTATCAGAGAAGAATGCTTATATGAAATTATTTTCTCAACAAATGATATCGGCCTGAAATACCCACCGAAGACTGCAGCGATGCCCACTATGTTCCGCACGCCGGGATAGCCATTCGCCCCGGAATACAATTGCAAATACGAACGCGACACGAAGCCACCTTGAGAATGGCCAATTATATCAATACAGATGTAGCCGGAAGTCTTCTCTCGGATTTCTTCAGCCGCCGCACGTACGTATCTTTCCGGATTTTCAAAGACTGACGAAAATCCATTCAATAATATCTTTAAGTTAACCACTTTGCGATTTGGCCACGTTTGCTGAATCAGATATTTTAAAGGATTCATAAATTAGTAGTTAGCCGAAAACCCATGAACTAAAACAATAATAGTATCATCATCTGTAGCAGTCTGGCATGAAAACAAAGATACTTACAATATTGTCATCATATGTGAAGTGAAATTTATTATCATGATTAATTATTTTGTATAATGTAAATTGATGATGGATGATTCTGGAAAAGTGAATATTGAACAAAAATTAACTAATTATGATTAATTATCGTTCCTTGACATCTAACCCCAATATTAATGAGTCAATAAAATATATTTATAGCGTGCATTTATTCTAGCTTTCATATTTTCGCAAAATTCTGATACAAAAACATAATAAGATTCAAGGATTTTCGCTTCTTAGTATCTTTGACATACATTTAAATATTAATATACTGATTTAATATAGTATACCGATCTATTTTCATAAGATTGTATTTATGAAAATAATAGATATCATCAGAATAATTGAAATAATAATTGAAAATATATCACTTAGTTACTTTGTTAAGTGAATAATAATAATAGTACTATATCTGCTTTATATGTGATGCCCACTACATACAAATAACTAATATTTAAACTACTTAATAATATTTTTTAATAATTTTAATTGCTTATTCTATTTAAACGTAATTTAAACATTACAATAAGTCATTACAACCACGTACAACCACATTACTTTTACACATTATACAATCACATTACTATTAAAACATTTAATAATTATCAACATATTACTAATATAATTTAACAAGTTAGAGTATTATAACTAAAAATATTTCACTTCAATTATGACACAATAACTTACCAATATCATAACTGAGCATCGTTTATAAAATAGCTCTTTTGATTTTCAGAGTGTTGACCCACTATTTTCGCTTAGAATGTTACTTAGAAGCAGCATACAATATTTAACAAACAAGAACAAGTATATAGGAAAACTGTGTAATTCTTGTTCTATTATTGAACAAAATATTAAAATTCTAGACGATAATGTTGTAATAATAAGTAAAAGACTTTGGTGAAATGTATTTATCACTATATAATATCTAACAAAACAGACTAAGTAAACCAGACGGTAAGCTTATTAAGATTTCGGTATAATATTCAATAAAATATTATGTTTTATTATCTATTTGTATTTTTTGAAGCTGTGAAAATATATTCAATAACTTATTTAATGATTAATGCGTTATTTTCTATTAAATGCTTTCATATTCAACTTCCTATTCAGATATCTATAAATTATGTGAAGTTGATTGAATATACAAAAGACAATAATATTTTGTTAACTAGACAAATAATAGTATTATGTCATTATGCAACAATATGCAAAAAATTATCATTGTCGATTTGATTTACAGGAATGTACATTTAAATTATTATTAATTCTATTTCTTCTGGATTCTGGACGTCTTAAAAAGCATACTTGATACAAAATGTATCCGTGTCCCAAAGTTTGATTTATTCAGACAGAGTTAAATATCTGGCTGACGTCGTGATACTACTAAAAGTATAGAATTGTAAATTACGGATCAAGAATGCTATTTTCGCCAGATTAAATCCAAAAATATTTCTTCCTCGTTTAGCATATAAAGATGAAACAGAACGAGTATTATCTTAAATCTGTATATTTTGCAGCAGTGTTTGAAAATATAACATTCTCACTTTTCAAATACCGCTGTTCAGGTAGTATCTGATTAGGTTTTAGAAACTCCCACTTCGCTTCCATGCTACAAATGAATCACGACATCCAAGAAACCGCCTTCCTCTCCAGAGCCGCCCAGGTCCTGGAGCGCTTCAACAATAGCTAAGTGACGCCCGCCGTGTACCAGGTCATGATGCTCCGAGACGACGAGTACGAGCAATTCTGGAGCGAGATGCGCGTCCAATCTGGGATTCCCTCCTCCGAGCTGCAGGACTTCTTCTCGAACCACGTCGCCCCGAAGTTCCTCTTCAAGTACGACTCCTTCTCCGACAGCTCCAGCTCGGACGCGGTACAAACCACTATTCAAGAGTCGAAAGGACAGAAGTTTAGACGCAGCGTGAGCCGCCAGAAGTCGAGTGCCTCGGACCAGTTCAGAGAGCTCTTCGCGAACGGCCTCGCCACAATTCTCTCCAGGTTCACGCTGGATAGCTTCGCTGACCTGAGCTACGCCGACATCTGCAACAAAGTGAACGCCTACCTCGAGCACAACGACAAGACCCAGTTTTGGAGGACCATGACGGAGGCGATCGAGGGCAAGTCCAGCAAGCAGATCCAGGACTACTACGCCCACTCCTTCCAGAAGGCCCTCTACACTAGACAGCTCTCTACCGAAGACAAGGTGCTCCTGAGACAGCTCAGCCAACAGATGGCCGACGCGAAGCCCTCCCAGGTGGCGCTCGAGTTCCTGGGCAGGGCGGCCTTCAAGGACTACTTCAAGCACAACGTCGTCATGTATGTCATCAACCTCAGGAGGACTGAACAATGAATTCTTTTTGATTATTCTAATTTTATCTTTAGTAAAGTATTAGAAGTCAGATTTAATATTATCTATGGCTACTTGTATACTATATTCTTTTAGAATTATGTAATGATGCACAAATTTCATTATTACCTCATCATCATCTGCAACAACTGCATGAGCTATTCTTGGTTTGGAATCCTCTGGACTATTTTGGGCACCAATTCTTTGTTGATCGTCCTGAAGCGTCTCAGGTATTCCACGGCCTCGTCGATGTCGTCGGCGTCTCTGGTGATCTTGTCCTACAGCGCGTGCAGCTCTTCGACCGTTCCGTCAATGTCGCCTTGAAGCGACTTAGCGGACGAGAATATCTCGGTCACGTCTTTTGTGTTCACGCCGAAGCAGCGATGGCAGATCTGCGGGACTTGGGGCACGTAAACGTCGTAGGAATACTTGTTGCAGTCGTAGCACTGCGCCTTCTTCAGCATTATCAGCTGTTCGTCTCCGTAATAATTAATTTCGTTGGAACGATAAATATGGTATACTTTGCCTCGAAGCATCGCGTATTAGTCATCGTCGATGATTATTTTATGATCAAGTGGGCAAACAAACGTCCCGTTGTGTAAAAGTTAATCGTAGCATGCAGCGTGAATTCTGTGTCTAGGATCGCACTTGAGAGAAAATTCTGGGGTGATCGTTTCAGAAAGATCTTGCTGGCAAACGGGGCATGTGCACGAATCAACACATTTATGTTCGCTTTGGTTCCGGGAATCGTAGCACGAGTTGCATTTTTGGCAGTGTTTAGAGTATTCTTTGAGTCCTACTCTGCATAATCCGCATTCGTCGCAGTGGTAGGCTGGCTTGACGGAGTTTGGAATTTGGCATAGAGTGTGGCATGTTTAGCAGCAAATATTGCTTACTTATTTGCCGCATTTTGAGCAGTGTGTTCCGATTGGTCCGATTTCGTTGCAGAACAGGCATTGCATGTCGGTGAAGAGTTTTCTGTCCATTCTATGGTCGAATACTTCGTCGTCGTGGCAGAATCTGCATGGGTATACTTTGTTGCATATTTTGCATACTGGGAACGCGTCTCTGTAGTAGTGGTCGCATCCGTTGACTTCTGAGGTGCTGTAGCTGATGTATACGTATGGTTCTTCTGCTTCATTTTTTCTTCTCTATACGTAATCTATGAATTCCGCACCGATGAAGTTGAAGTATTCTTTGTCTGGGTCGTCCATGTTGTTCATTTCTTCTACGAATGTGTCGATATCACTTGATTTCTGTTAGTAAAATTGTGCAAGTTGTAATGGGCTCATTTTTTAATAATTATTTTTGAGGAGGTGCTTTGGGATGCCAGTGTCCGTGTAAAGTTCTTTTACTTTCTCGCTGGCGAAGAATTGGAGTTCGTAGAAAGTGAGTTTTTCGTCGTAGAAGCGGAGTGGCATCAAAGGGTCGCATTTGTTCTTTGTTTGAATAAACTGCTTCAAAGAAGATCCGGACTGAACGGAGTGGGGAACGGTCAGGAGTGGGAACCTGTTTTCTGGTTCAAAACCCATTTGTGGGTTTTTCAGTTTGAACAAATGGGCGGTCACGAGGGTCGTTTTGTGGTTCATTTGTGATGGTGGAGTGGGACAATATATTTAAATATGAAGAAAATGTGAATAAATAATAATGGGTATAATGGATTGAGTAAATAAAAGAAAGATAAAGTTGAAAAGAAGAAATCACACCATAAAAATTTAATTAAAAATAAGCAAGAATAATTCTAAATAGAAGACATCACACCGTAAATTACGTATATACTGGTCACCCTTTTTCTCTGGTCATCACATTTCCTTTTTAACCACCTGATTTAACTACCTGATTTTTAACCAAATGATCAATAAGAAAACGATAATATTCCTCTTACTAAATATCTCGCACGTCAAACCTCCTCACAGAATCTTCGTTCTATCAAACTGATGAAGTGTTTTGGAAATCTTTTTGTTGAAAAAAGAGAGATAATAGAGCATATTTGATTTAACAACTTTTACTCACTCAAAAACAACTAATAAAAAATGAATGAGTAACGGCTGAATCTATTTGTACTGTCAATCAATACTAATGATATATTAAATGACAAAATAGATTATTAATCGTCAGTAAGTATTTTAAACGACATAAAAAGTATTAATAATTTCAATCATATTTAAGATCAAGATCTTCTCCTTTCAAGATCAAGAAATCTCCTTTCAAACAGCCGAAGAAAACATCTCCAACATTTTCTATAAGAAAACTACAATGTGTATATCCCTGAAATTCGAACGTGTGGAATTTATTTTGGTCGAATAGTTATTTTAGCCCGAGGTCAAGGTAAAGTTGTTGGTCTTCAATTCTTTACAAAGTGGTCGAGTTCTGCGCGTAAAAGTCGAACCTAGAAGTAGAGGGCGGGCTCAGAACCTCGTCTTGGTGCGAGTACAAGCACGTGAACGACTTAAGCTACTGAATTTTATCTAAACCAGGAATCGGCTCGCCACACTCACCGTTTAATTTGCAAATGATCGAGTCTGACTTAGAATACGCCTGCGTGCGATACGGAGACTTCCAGTAGCCAGTCGGGACTATCAGAGAAGAATGCTTATATGAAATTATTTTCTCAACAAATGATATCGGCCTGAAATACCCACCGAAGACTGCAGCGATGCCCACTATGTTCCGCACGCCGGGATAGCCATTCGCCCCGGAATACAATTGCAAATACGAACGCGACACGAAGCCACCTTGAGAATGGCCAATTATATCAATACAGATGTAGCCGGAAGTCTTCTCTCGGATTTCTTCAGCCGCCGCACGTACGTATCTTTCTGGATTTTCAAAGACTGACGAAAATTTATTAAATAATATCTTTAAGTTAACCACTTTGCGATTTGGCCACGTTTGCTGAATCAGATATTTCAAAGGATTCATAAATTAATGATTTGCTGCAAATCCATGGACCAAAACTACTATTGTTTCATCATCACTAGCAAATTAGCATGATGATATAGTTAGGTGTAATAATGTGATCATATGTGAAGTGAAATATAATCTTTTTTTACAAAGTAAATTAATGATTGGCTATATTTAGATTAGATATACCCATTATCAATCAATATACAATTAAAAAACATTCAATTAATGCCTGGCTCAATTGATTGGGAAAACTATGAAACAGCTCAGAAGGGAAAATCACTGTCATAACATTAAACCCATAAATATTTGTGTAGTTCGTTAGTTGTTTTGACTGCGGATGCACCAAACATACAAATCTTAAATTAATGTAATTTAATATTAATCATTCAAGATCAAGATTATAAACTGAATTAAATGCTGTTGAGTGAGTCATGTAATCTAATGGAAGTTTAGTGAGTGGATAGTATAATAAGTATAATATTATTACGTTTCTATTTACACTTACATTATTAAATTAACACACCAATTATGAAACGAACCTATAAGCACGTTATAATATTAAGTTAACAACACAGTAAAGATTTTTAACAATTAGAAAGACTTGAAAAAATATGTAATATGGAATATAAATACATCAAAAGACGTGAAAATGTAATAAAATAGCCATGTGATGTGCTATTAGACACATATCTTTATCTGTAGTTGAAGGAGCCAGAAACTATTATAAAGTAGTAGAAAATCTATGGTTTTATATTATAATATTTGGTTTAAAAGCGAAAATAAGAAATAGAACAGTAATATAAAGTTTTTAATATTAATTCAATAGTTTAGTCTATTAACGATCAGTTGTAAAACCCTGAATTGGAGAATGAAATTTCGTATGATAACTTTTTAACTAGATTCAGCGACAATTGGGGAGAGGAATTTGAAAGAGGTATTGACATAAACACAAGTGAGCATACGGTAATAACCA
Organism: Hexamita inflata; assembly: GCA_963988835.1. Taxonomy (NCBI): domain Eukaryota; phylum Fornicata; order Diplomonadida; family Hexamitidae; genus Hexamita; species Hexamita inflata. The sequence goes on from CAXDID010000994.1 coordinate 310,200, forward strand.
ACATTGAAATTAGTTCTTTTAAAGTTGCTGATTATTTCATGAACGAGGGTTTACGAATTGAGAGCTGTTAGGATATTGAGTTTATAAGGGTTCCGAAAAGAATTAAAAATTTGCAGTTTGTTGATTGCGATATTTAAACTTTAAATGGAATTGGTTAAATGAAGCAGCTGCAGAAGTTAACAATATAGAGTGGTTAATAGCTGGATCTGCGATTTATTAGGGATTTGACAAACCTAACCTTCTTATGTGTAAGTTAGTACCGTGATCTTTCGGATATATCCGTTCTGTAGTTTTTGAAAAAGGTGCGCGTGCTCGATTTGAGCCATAATTCTATTTCAGATCTGTACTCAGTAACATATTTAAAGGACCTAGTCTCTCTCAACATTAGCGGAAACAAGATTATTGATGTTTCTTACCTCAAAAACATGTGTTTCACGTTTTTATCCCTCAAAAACAACTTTGCAATCGACTAATCCGCTATTTAACCGTAATTTCGCGATAATGGTTAATAAATTCCGCTCAAAAGTGATATTTTGATGTCAAAAAGGATGAACTCTTTTTACAATTCACAACAAAAACTGCAACTAATGAGATTTAAAACGAACAATATTAAATAACGCTTTAATAATTTGATTTAAAACGCTAATTATTCAGTAAAGAAAATGACGCACGAACAAATTGTGTTCACACAAAAATTAATTCATTCTTAGTTCTTTCAGTGAAAAATGTTTTGAAGTTGTTTTTTTGAACAAATAATTTAGAAATGATTAAAATAAAAAGTTTTGAGTATTTTAATAACCCAGTCACTTAACTTTCGTTTATACTGGTTCGGTCTCGTGCCATAGGAGGACATCAAAGGTATGCTCCTTCATCTAGAAGAAACGCCTTTACAGAAGAAAAACATGTATTGATTAAGGACGTTTTTCGGGCATTTACACACTTTATATTATATATTCGACATGAAAATTTTGTAAAAAAATCAGTGAGGAGGACTTCTTTTATATAATGATATATGTGAGCATATATGTGCGATGTAAAAATTCTTTTAGTTTTCATCTCTAATACGAAAGGTTGTTAAAATTATTCATACAATAAATAAATTAAATTAAAAAGATACTTGAACAAAATACAGTAAATAATATACATCGGACACTCTTAAAATTATAGAAGTCCACAAATATTATTAATCCACGTTTATTTGAATATTATCTGACATGAAAATCATGCTAGATTATTTAATTTTCAATTATTTTGATATAACATATTTATTTAGTTGGCACAATTGCGTGATGGCTAAACTTGACAACTATAAAATTATATTTAACTTCGTAGTGCTATAGTTACGTTAGCTCCAATCAACATCATCAAATAATTTATAATCTTGAAGAGAAATTTTATAAATTGGAATTTAATAATTATTTAGTGCTTATGTAGTCTAAGATATTACTATTATTTAATTAAATATTTTGATATATTTTAAATTTGTTAAGTTACATCCATTTATCACTTATTAATTTCATTATTTTCGTGCTTCAAATTAGCAATAAGAATCAAATGTATTTTTCGTTGTTGTTTAGCTTTAGATTAACTAGAATTACTTTGTTATTACAAAATTTAATAAGTGGTTAAAACTCGAAAAAGTAAATAATCTATAAATTGAGGAAAATGAACTCGAGGTGTAGATCCATATTGCAATATAATTATAATATTAGTATTACCTAAAGGGTGTACGAAAAATGTTGAATACACCTTGGTATTATATTGTGTGATGCAATAAATGAAATTCTATCTATAGGAAATTCCCGACCGAATCATTATTGAAAATTTATAAGCTGGTTAATATTAACTAGCAAGGTTAATAGACACTGTTTAAAATTTAATGTCTTAAAAAATTATTAATATTAAAATTATCACCCCGTTATAGTGAAGATTTTGATTTTAAAATTATTGCATAATTTATTAAATGTGAAATATATAATATATTCTATTTGATTGTACTTGTGATTAAAAACTACAGTTCATTCAAGAATGGTATCACTTGGTAGCGTTATAAAATTACAATTAAAAGTACCTATTTTAGTCCTTTTAGAAGTCGTCATATATTAGTAAACATGTGGTGAAACTGAAACTTTATAGGCATAACAGTATAGCCTAACAACTATATAGCTTAAAAAATATAGGAGAATATAATTCATCATGTGCAAAGTAAGAATATATAAATAAGTAATTAAAATGGAAATGATTACTTTGTTAGATAGCTGGCCGATAAAATGATTGACACCAACAAAGTTAGAGAAGTCAAAGAAGTTAGCAAGAATAATAACAACAGAACTGACCAAAAACACAAAGCCGACGTATCTTTCATAAAAGATGGCAAACAACAGTTCTTTGACATAGGCATATCCTGGGATACCGAGAGATACTTCGCTGTGAAACAAAAGCATTATCAAACGGAATGGTTAGCCTATTACTTGCACTCCAATTATTATCGGAAAAGATACGACAGTCCATCCAGAATCATTAGCCGCACTTCGACAAGTAGGTATCGAAGATTCATGGTTATACCAGTAAGTTGGAATCCTAATGTCCAACTACAGAGAACAAACAGACTATATTTTCAGGAAAAAGACTAGAAAAGCACAAGATCAACCAACAGAACTAAACATATAGGAAATTGATCAAACAGAGGAATTTAGCAGTATTCCAGTCAATGAGACAACAAACTCAAACGCTGGAACACAAAACACTAGCGTAAAACCTAAGAAGAAACCTAGGCAAAAATCTCAAGTGCAGCATAGCCAAGAGATCCAAGCCAAGATGAACACATAAACTCAACCATCTTAGGTCACCAAGAATACAGATAACACCTAGACGAACCAAGGTGCAATTAATATTCAAAAACAAGTTGTTGTGAACAATTTCAATTGCAACAACACTAGTCTTCCTGTATAACCAAAGAATCAAAATACCAACAAAAGCGAAGCATTGAGAAAATCTCAAACTCTATAAACCTAACCCAAACAAGCTCCCTAAACTCCAATTAAAAGAAAACTCTTTGGCATGAAAACTCTTGAATTTTTAAGAGACCAAGACATAAAAATTGAACGTCAAATAGAAACCGATCTTACCGAGTAAGACATTAAAATCGAAAGAGACGTGCAAACGTTGAGTTAAATTGAAGAGCAAGCTAGCGAAATTAGACAGATGGTCGCGGAAGAAAAGTTTGAGCCCGAACTATACTAGAAAAGATTATGCAGCGAACTTGAAGATATTATACAGAACTACGCACAGAAGACCACGCAAACATGAAGATCACGAAGATATAATCCAACTTGATGATTAATAGTAGCTCGGAAACATGTTACGTATGTCACATGCGCACGCACCTATAATATGAAGATTGAGGTGAACCTACTTTAGATTCTTTTAGCATATTATATAATGAAGATTTTGCTGCAACAATTTTTTTCGAAAATATTTTCGACCTGGTATAAGTTAATAAATTTTCAGCAAAATATCCATTTAGAATTTGTCTGAATCGGCTAAAAATCTTACTTATGATACAAGTTTTGCCCATCTGGCTCTGAGCTAGATAGAAGCATCTTATTTTCATCTTTTTGAAAATTAATAGAAAACCTGAGCCAAAGTATAATGGAGTTCTATGATAAGCATCAATTAACTTTTGGAAACTGATAATTCTGGGTAAAAAGTGGGTTTAAGTGCTTCTTCTAAAATTTCACAACGGAAGAATCAAGGAACGGGTCGGTAGCCAGTGATTATCATATTCAATAACTATAATAAATACAGCATAATAAAGACAGTTATTTTAACTATTGAAAAATGAACTGCTATTTTGACTGTTGATTTTAAGCATAAACTAGAACAGTGGTGCAAACGTTAATTATCTTAATTTGGCACTGAGCGCTATTGAAGGATGGTATCAGTTTCTATCTGCTACTTCACTAGTTTTTAGGGCTGTATAAATTACAATATTTCGCCAAATTCAACTAAAGAATTAACAATAAGGGTATTGGTGTTAAATATAGTTTGCATATCTAGTTAATTTAACATTAACACAAAATGAAAAGGGAACTCAACTTGTACTATTTACATTCTCATTTCTTCACTTAGCACTGCTTCTAATTTAACTTAGACTGCGTATTCCCGATTAAAAATTTATTAAAATTATTACGGTACAATAATATTAAGAATAATATTTTAGAATTGTTTTCACATCATTCTGTTCAACTAAGTTTATTTATAGAATTTGTACTGTAGATGATTTAGTATTTGGTTAAAATTCTACAAAATGCTGTTAATTGATCTTGTATCACTAAATTTAAATTAATTTGTTAGAGTCTTCACATAGTAAAATATAATTACAAATTTATTGAAATATATTAACTTACTAAATTATTACAAAAGCAATGAACAAATAAATTCTGGCAACAATCATACGTTATTAACTAATTATATAAATTTTTGTCTTTCACTTCGTATCACTTTTAGAAATTTCAACATAAAGCAAAATAATATTTCAAGGTTATAAACTCAGTATCTGTTTTATAATTTCGATTTAAATATAAATTCTTATATAGCACTTATTATAGTAATTTAGATAATTCTCCAGATATAAATCAACTTATAGTACGAATTTAATGTAAAATTACTAATTTATCAAAAAATTATTTTGAGATACGTTCATGAAATTGTAATTATTAGTTAAAGCGATTATGTCTAATAATAATATAATAAAATAAATCATGTATGTGGTTGCTTGTCTAAAATATAATATAGTCAAAATTCTTGAAGTGGTAAGAATTGAACAGCTCAGGCGATTTATATCATCTTGGGGAGAATAATACTTGTATTTAATAATTAATAATCTATAAAATTTGACATAAATATTTTAGTTGTCTCCAAATCCAATTTCTACCTTGTTTGAAAGTATAAATAAAATTGTTCGATCTATGCTACTTGAGCACATAAAATTAATAATAGTTATATATTAAATACAGCAGGTACCGACCTATTCCTAGCAGCTTCTTGGTTCGCTTACATTCAACAAAGTGATATTTAGTAAAATGTGTTGATTTATATATTTAAATCATGTAGACAATATTGAATGATGCTTGGTTGATAAAGACGATGTTAATAACTAGTGTTTAATAACCACCAAGTTTTGAGATCAGAGCAGAAGTATTTGAAAATATATTATCACAAATATATTATGTTTAAATGCTGAGGTGAAATAATAATTTAAATTCGGTTACAGCAAAATCTTCATTATTAGGTCAGTACCAAATATATAATCTTTTTCACCTCTAACTCTTCTAAAAGTACTACCATGAGCATGTCGTATGTCTAACATGTTTAACCTAATTGTGCATATATCAATCTATAATTTTACGATTTTCCATATGCATTGATAGTATAACGGTATGTACAGTGAATAATTCCTTGAATTATTATAGACATCGAGGATTCGATTCCCGGTTCTTATACATTTTTTCATTTAAAATACTATTTTTTGCCAATTATCATTAGTTTATATTTGTAATATATATTTGTAATAGTTTATCGTCCACTCCTTTTTCGTGTATGAACTCTAATCTAGTTACCCAAGACTGATAGAGCGCGAGCAATCAATTTATATTTCGACCCATAAATGTAATGCTTAATTAAATTTATAGCAGATACATTGTTGTAGAGAGCACCAGCTACAATTAAATACATCATTGAATAACATAAGTAGCACTGCTTGAAAAATAAAATTGAATTTCGCAGCTGTAAGTTTTATGGTGTTCAAATAACTTAAATTATTGGCTTATGAACACAAAGAGTCAATATTTCATAAAAATCTTATGGATTGCAACGTTGTTCTGGGCAAGATACGATCTTGATCATCAAGAAAACCCAGGATAAACACAGTAATCCAATAGACAGACTCATGATTCCCAAGAGTGAGAAATAATGTTTATCATATCTTCTAACTGACAAGTTAATTATATTGATTAATTATTATATTTAAGATGATATATATGATATATATGTATAACTTGATAATTATAACTGGATAATTATGTTAAGTATGTTTAACATATCTAACAGGTTAAACAGGATTAACATGTTAATCCTGTTTATAGGCTTTTCACAACTTGATGATTATTGTGTAGTCCTTCTACAAGTCCTTCGTACAATTATTTTTGCATTATATTATCTCGACTATTTTGTCAAAATTTTCATGTCATAGAACCCTTTCCTGAAAATTTGACATATATAGTAGTATTTAATCACTAACTAATAATCACTCAATAATAAACTCAAGCTACAATAATGTATTTAGTTTTCTAGAAAATTTGACATATTAAAATAGTGTTGAAAAAGAGATTCAATTATAGGCTAGATGTTAAAATAGTAATTATAGTTATTCAGTAAGTGTGTAATAAAGAATACGCGCACTTGCTCATGGAAGATCTTATTCAGTAATATATTAATAATTTTACAATATCTTGAGTAGTGTGAATTTTTGTGGGAAAAGTTAACGGAAAAAATACTAGTAAAAGTATAATTATATATGTAGTTCTAAAAAATTCATCTCCGAGAGAAATGTGTGGTACGGATGCATGTCGTCTAATGTTAAACTTTAAAGGGCGTTTCATGTTATGATTAGTTTTACAGTAGCTGTTACAAGTAAGGCTCCCTTTTCTGCAGTAAATCGAACTATTTCTGCAGTTTCTGCATTATATTATTTATTCATAAACCACGTTGATTAATATGTGTAATATGAATATTAACGATTAGAATAACTTTAAATGTTAGTAAAAATGAAAGCATATGTTATTACTTAAGATTCTTAAGATTCTTAAGTTAAGAATATAATATCATGCATGTTGGAGTGAAATAATAAGAAAATATAAAATATATATATGATACCTTCATATATCATCGTATTCTTATAGAAACCATATAATATTCCAATATTATTCGTTCCTTCAGCATTCTTTGAACATAAATAAACTAAATAATTTTAAAATCTATATATTGATCGTATCTCGTTACATTATTAGTGAATAATACTTTGAAAACTACTAATGCGATTGGTTTCTTATTTTATAATCTATTAGCTTAGTTTTAGCAAATATATTTTTAATATGTTTTAATTTATTTTGAAATCATTATAAGAACATGGTTATCACATATAAGTATATTTAAACATGAAAATGTCAATAGCGTAGTATTAATCGTATTTTTTATTCAATAATGATTAACATTTTCTTGATGAACTTTGAAGTGGTTTTATAATGTAGTATTGTATATAACAATAGTATTCTATACAAATATTGTAAAAAATATTTTGGAAACGCCTCTAAATGACCAAAATCAATCAATCATTCTGCAGTTTTCAAGAAGCCTGCAGAATTTCTACTGCAGTTGCAGGAGTTTTTTCGTCCTGCATGCAGTTACTTCTGCAGTAAAACGACGATTTACTGCAAATACTGCAGAAAAGGGAGCCATAGTTACAAGACTGTTTTAATGATTAGTGATACAATTAATGAACAATTAAAATGCAAATATTTTTTATTACGATTAGAATATGTATATTAAATTTTGTATATTATACGTTTATGTTACTAGGTAGGATGTGAAGAATGTTAATATTCAACATAAATCACTAATTTCTACAAAATATTAGACCTCCAAGGCTCAGCCATTTACAAGCTTTCCTCATTTGGAAAGTTTTCTTTAAAATAAAGTTTTCGACGTAAATAATGGTTTTTCCCACACCAAGATTTAGAATATTACTCCAAATTGCCTACCTTTCTAACCAACACGTGTCTAAAATAGTTTGTCGTGTAAAAGGGTATATAAGGTTCAGAGTAATATCATGTTAAATCGTGTCTTATTGGTCATAAAGTGTCTTTCGTATCTTTGATGTGCAATTTCTTAACGAGTTTAGAGGAGTGTTATATTGATTTCCTTTGGTGGAAACTTATATTTCAAACTTAATATATGAAATATTAACTTTTTATTTTATCTTCATTCCGCATCTTCAAAGAAATCCATTTTTTATAAAGCTTAAAATGGATATTAATATGTGATCCATCGTATTTTGAGTATCTCATTTTTAGGTTAATATAACTTTATACGCTAATTGAATAACTTTAAGATAAAAATAGAATAGAAAAATCTAAATTTATGGTTTATTTGCAACATAAATTGAGAAAGTAGAAATTAAGTTAATGATTCATGTTTATAGGCTCTTAATTTTAGGGATAAACTGACTTGGTAATTGAGCCAGCAAAACTCAAAAATGCATCATGAAAATGAAGTGAAACGTGTTCATATCTGGTTAATTAAAGGTATTTATGTTATAGTCTTGATTAAATATATAAAAAGCTGTGTATTCTTTTAAATTGAGCTTTTATTGTAGTTTCTGAACTTTATTATGCAATGATACTATAAATAAATCGGGTCAGAAAGAGTGCAATAACAATAATGATGTAATTGTTTCTTTACTTTATAACGAATACTAGATATTAATTAATTATTAATTATTATAATACGCTGAATACTGTATTAAATGAAATTTAGTGAAAAACAAAATAAATTACAGTATAATCAATAGTAGAATCATTATTAAATGATTCCGTTCCACTTAATATCATTTGAATACCTATCGTTTTCACAAACATAACTGGAATCATGAATTAACATACCCGCTAATTTTTCACAGTAATACCATATTATTATAAGTTACAAACTAAAAAGACTATACTGTACCACTTAACTGTAATAAATCTTCTGAATGAAGCTTCATTTTACATTTAAAGGATTATAAAGTAAAATTTAGTATTATTATTCAAGGATCAAAATCTCTTAAAGGATAATGTACTCTTTCATGTACACTTTCATTCAGATCTTTACAATTTCATGTCATTTGAAATACTTAATAATAAAATCACAAATTAAAATCTCATAATAAAAGAAAACGATTAGAATTGAAAAGATACAACAAGATACACAAAAGTTTAATACAAAATTTGCCATTTGCGTCCAAAACGAGAGCAGTTCATACAAAACTGTTATTCAAATAAATGTACAAAAGTTGTTGAAAAAAACGTTCAAAATATTTTTGGTTGTTTCTCTTTCTTTGAAAGTGAAAACAATATCCATAATTTAGTGTCATTTTAATGTTGTTGGAATTAACGGTTAGTATCCGAGACAGTACAGTATTTGAAAACACGGCTCAATAATCATCATTGTAAAATGCTGCAAATTGTGCAAATAAGCAGTAAATGAGGTAATAGTAAAGGTAGTATATAATTCGATTTGAAAACATGACGAATTTGAAATGAAACAGTAATTTGAAAACATACTCAACACACTTGTTAAACTAAACATAATTGTAGCACACATTTCATCAATCGATTTCCACCTCAATCAAATGCATCAACAGAAGTCCAAAGTCTTCCAAGGAATCATCGATTGCAAATACGTCGTGTTCATCATATGGCTCGGCGTTTCGCTCGGTCTGGTTAAATACGCCTTAAAATATGAGAGCGTAACCTCTATGTACTTCGCACCACCTTCTGGCTCAGAATCTGCAAAGGGTGTTGAATTCGTTAATGCGACTTTCCAATCACTTACATAAACAGAAACTGTGGTTGTGATGGTTAACGATGTTACAAGAAAATATTTTGTTAAAGATAGACTACTTTGTTCTTCACAAAATAGTATTTATTAGAACTTGAAAGATTTCACTGATGATGTAAAGACTAAAATGGAAACAACATATCACGAAAATTATATTTCTACAGCTGATTACTTTTCCACACATTAATTGTATGATTTACATCCAACTAATCCGAAAACAGGTAAACCATATGACGAATAAGAAAAAGTTGCAGCTAAAATTTTTTGCAAAGAAACAGCTATGATCATTCAAGGTGTATTCGACGCATCTTGGGAAGGACAGAAAATAACTGCTGATATGAAGAAAGACTTCTAGAAGTCAGCTGATTCCAAACTAGCTGGTCTTAGTTTAGAAGTGTCGATTTTGTCAACTTCCAACTTGAACGAAGACATGGCCTCTGGAACCATGAAGGACGTGCTCAAGCTCGATAGCTTCTCCATCGTGCTCGGTTTGATCGTCGTGGCCCTGTTCATCAAGAACATCAAGCTCATGATTATCACCATCATCAACCTGGCCTTCGCCTTCGCGGTCTCCTTCGGCATCAGCTACTTTATCGCCACCAGCATCGACGTGGCCTCCTTCTCCTCCGCCGTGCAGTCTTCCTGCATGGTCGCGCTCGCCTTCGACTACTCCCTGTTCTTGTTCACCAGAGTGAAGACCGAGATCTCCATGGGCTCCAACCCAGAGCAGGTCATCCACAACATGCTGAAGTACTCCGGCCGCGTGGTCCTGGTCTCCGGCTTCTGCCTCGCCGTCACCTTCATCCTGCTCATGGTCTGCCCCGTCAAGATGGTCAAGAGCATCGGGCTCTGCAGCTTCATCAGCATCTGTTGCATCGTGTTCAGCTGCATCACCAACTCCGCCGCCATGCTCGCCATCTTCCCCAAGTTCTTCCTCGGCGAGAAGTTCGACTTCTGGAGAACCGACTACCTGAACCCCAAGAGAAGAGCAAACCTCCGCCAAGAAGTCGTCGAAGAGAAACAACAGCAGGTCGAAGCCCCCAAGCAGCTCAGCAAGTGCGCCCAGGTCTGCACCGTCCAGAAGAACGTGCCACTCAAGGTCGGCAAGTTCGAGACCTGCATCGTCAAGACCCTCACCAAGACCATCTCCAAGAAGTGGGTCTCCATTTTATGCTGTTTGGCCGTTTGCGCCATTTCTCTTCCGTTCTTAGCTCCAATGGTAAATATGAAGCACTCCATCAACCTCGCTCAACTCATTCCAAGAAGTTCCAAAACGCTCAAAGCCATCAATGAATTTGGTGATGCCTTCGGAAGTGGTTTGATCTCTCCATTCTATGTTATTTTCACTAAAAAAGTTCCGGGATAAATAAATTCGTTAACCGATACCACGGTATCTCCAAATGCTGCAACTGCTTTTGGCATTATGACTTCAATGGCAATAGCATTTATTGATAGATCAAAGGATAAATTCAAAGGCAATGAATCTTATTTACAACTCACTCACACATAGGTTATTGCTCCTTTTTATCCAGGTGATGTAATTGATTTGCTTCACTTCAACGGTCTTTTACCAAATGAACCAGGTCTAATTGTTGTAGTAAATTAGACTGCTCCAAATAAAAATGATCTTTCAACATTTGCCATGATGTTAACTCCAAACGTTCCAATGACAGCTGGAGGTGCTGATAAGTTCGTTCCATTTTATAGAGAAATTATTAAAGAATTCGTACCTAAATTACAAAAATATGGTGTCACAATCAGTGAATACGGAAGGAATTGTGCCATGATAGACGCTGTTGACATGCTCTTTGAGAAGTTCATCATGGTGTTTGGTATTTCCTTCGCGGCCGTGTTCGTGATCCTGATGGTCGCCTTCAGGTCCTTCTTCGCCCCGATCAGACTCATCATCGAGGTGGCCCTGATCTACATCTTCTTCTTCGGCGTGAACACCCTCATCTTCCAGTACGGCCACGTGCACGACGACGACGCGCTCCACTGGGGCACGATCTTCATCATGTGCAGCCTCTCCCTCGGTCTCGCCTGCGACTACGACATCTTCTCCTTCAACGGCGTGTACACCCACTTCAACGACCACTACAAGGCCGCCATCAAGGCAGGCGCCGAGCTCAGCTTCAAGGACTGCGTCATCGCCTCCTACGACAACGTCCTCACCGTCATGACCGCCGGGCTCATCATGATCATCTCCTTCTGCGGTCTGTTATTGTCCAGTTTAGACTTACTGCTTCAGTTCGGCTGCTGCTTGGTCGTCGGTCTCGCTTTCGACACCTTCGTCGTCGTTCCGATCATCGTTCCGGGCCTGAGCTTCATCTTCGGAACCGTCAACCTCTTCCCAGGTAACATCATTCTGCACAAGAAAGTACTCAAGGAAATGGCCGCTGAAAAGGCAGCTAACGCTTCCAACGCTGATGCAGGTGTTGTTCCTGAAGATAAGAAGGAAGAAAAGAACTCAGAAGACAGAGCTGAGATAGTAGTAGCCACGGAAGAAAATGTTGTGACTGTCGAACTTCCACAAGAGATTCCAGCTCCATAAGAGTGAAAATGTATCAATTATATATAATTATATATTTTATTTTCATTTAATAATAGTTTTATTATATTTCCACACCCTCAAAAATATTATTATAAATTAAATATTATAAAAATATTTAAGTTATACGGCTAAAATACGAAACATAACTGGTAAAAATGAATACGCGACTATGATATAAAATGAATTATTAACTCATTCATCAAGCATATTGTCGTTATACAAGCATTTTAATTAAAACATAATTATAGATGTTTGCTATATGGCTTTATATATTGTCGCTTCCTTTATCTTATTTATTTAACTTCTAAATTTCTATACTAAATTTCTGGTTTAATTTTTACTTTCTTGAAATTAATTTACAATTATTTGCGAATCTAGTTATTAGATACTTTAACATCAGACAAAGAGGGAACCTATTAATTTTCGTACCGACAGTTCTTTATTAGTTTAATAATGTTCACATAATTGATTTTGTTGTTTTCAACATCTATTTTAGCAACATTCTTGAGATTTTTAATGAAATCTATATTTATTATGAGATTATGTGCGATATACAAAAGCTATAAACTTTAAAGATATCTTATAGACGACACGTCAACGAGCTGGTTCCAAGACAGATTGAGCTGTACCAGGTTCTTCAGGAACTTGAAGGCGCAGATGTCGCGGATCCGGTTCTTCGCAGCCGAGAGGTTCTGCATCTGCACTAGGAAGCGCAGCGGCGACACGTCCTCGAGTTGGTTTTCGTCGATGTTCAGCTGCAGGATGTTGGTGAGCTGGCGGAGAGGCTGCAGGTCGCGAATCTGGTTCTTGAATATCAGAAGCCGCTGCAGGTTCTTCAAGCCGGACAGAGGAGAGACGTCTTCGATCTGGTTCCGGCTCAGCTGCAGGCTCACGAGACTCGTTAGGCGAGCCAGCGGCCGCACGTCGGAAACGCAGTTCCGCATCAGGTTCAGCTCCCGCAGGTTGGCCAGAGAGCCCAGAGCGGACAGCTCCGAGATGGCGTTGTAGCTCAAGTCGAGGTCTCTGAGCTGGGCCATCTGCTGCAGCCCGTCCAGGACCTGGATCTTGCAGTTGCTGGCGGACAGCTCTGTGACGAGCAGCGGGCAGTACAAGAAGCGGAGGCAGTAGCTCCACTTGACTTTCAGCTTGGTCACGTTCAGCAAATCCGCGAACCGGAGCGAGGTCACCTGCTGGCTGTCTTCTATGGTCAAGGTGGACTCTTTAACCGCGTCTTAGAAGAGGTGACGCATCTGCTCGTCGTGGTCGCTGTGTTCCACCTAGGAATTCATTTTGTGCAAATAGAGATGTGGTGAAAATAGAGAAGTTATTATTATAGTATAAGTAACAATAAATATAATATGTAATTTACATAATATGTAAATTAACAAAAACTGGCTTAAATCTAATAATATATAAGTACATGTATATATTTTTAATAGATGTCTTTATAATTATATAAAGCTCAACTCATTTTTAATCAGTATTTTCAGCGTGAAGCATTTACCAATTTTATTATATTTATATTGTAGTGCTTAGCAACAAATTTATATTGTTATTGATTAAAGACGAGCAATATATGTGTGTTTGTGCATTAAATTTATCAGCTACAGTTTTTGCCTCTTGTTCACACACAGAATCTTTTTCAAATCTTAAATCGCTCTTGAGACCGACCAGAATAAACGGCTTGCTGGGCATAAACTGCTTAATTTCTGGAATCCACTTTGAGACTGTGTTGTTAAATGAAATTATATTATCAACAGCATAACAAACTAGAACTACATCAGCTTTACGATATAAAATCGAAATACTGTTATCGTAGACATTGTTATTAGAGCTATCCCACAGATAATACTTAATTGACTGAGAATTGTGAATTATAGTTTTTCTCACAATATCATGTACGGTTGGAACATTCTCCTAGTAAAATCTACCTGTTTAAAGCAAAGTTGCGAGGCTGCTTTTGCCGACAGTCCGGTCTCCTACTAGTATGCAATTCATTATTAAATTAATTGTGAAGTGTTAAATAATAAGAAATATTTATTTGTTAGTCTTGTTTATAGAATTATGACTCACAAATCTTCATACAGTGAAAATGAACGATATTTATACATACGTATCGATATGAAAGAAATGTTTCACTCAATAGTAACAAAATGATTACAGTTAACCTCCTTAGATTAATCCAATATCGGCAGGTGCTCCTCCAAAAATTAATATTAGCTTTACTCACGAATGTCATTCAACATGAAAATCTCGGCTGATTATGTTGAACAGGTCAACAACTTTACCAGTGAACGCGATTTATTTGAACGTCTCCATTTAAAGTAGTTTTTGAACTGAGAAATGGTTCCTTTCCATTTTAACGTTGAAGTTTTGTCGAACGATTTAAACCAAATTCATCGTTTCTTTCTGAATGAAAACGATTCTGGCCTTGTTTTAAAAAAGGATTTCACTTTATTCCGGTTCATTTTGAGCGTTTAGCTTGAATTTTTGCGTTTGAGTGCTGTTTAGGTGAGTAAAACGGGGAATTGCGATTATTTTGTTGCTCATCGCGTCCAAAACCTCCAATTGAAGGTTGTACAGCGGGACGAGGCTTACAATGTTGTTGTGCGCTATGTACAGGTTGGATAATTACAACTGAGCTAATGCAGATACATCAACTAGTTGGTTCCAAGACAGATTGAGCTGTACCAGGTTCTTCAGGAACTTGAAGGCGCAGATGTCGCGGATCCGGTTCTTCGCAGCCGAGAGGTTCTGCATCTGCACTAGGAAGCGCAGCGGCGACACGTCCTCGAGTTGGTTTTCGTCGATGTTCAGCTGCAGGATGTTGGTGAGCTGGCGGAGAGGCTGCAGGTCGCGAATCTGGTTCTTGAATATCAGAAGCCGCTGCAGGTTCTTCAAGCCGGACAGAGGAGAGACGTCTTCGATCTGGTTCCGGCTCAGCTGCAGGCTCACGAGACTCGTTAGGCGAGCCAGCGGTAGCACGTCGGAAACGCAGTTCCGCATCAGGTTCAGCTCCCGCAGGTTGGCCAGAGAGCCCAGAGCGGACAGCTCCGAGATGGCGTTGTAGCTCAAGTCGAGGTCTCTGAGCTGGGCCATCTGCTGCAGCCCGTCCAGGACCTGGATCTTGCAGTTGCTGGCGGACAGCTCTGTGACGAGCAGCGGGCAGTACAAGAAGCGGAGGCAGTAGCTCCACTTGACTTTCAGCTTGGTCACGTTCAGCAAATCCGCGAACCGGAGCGAGGTCACCTGCTGGCTGTCTTCTATGGTCAATGTGGACTCTTTAACCGCGTCTTAGAAGAGGTGACGCATCTGCTCGTCGTGGTCGCTGTGTTCCACCTAGGAATTCATTTTGTGAAGTTGTTTTGTAAATAATATAAGAAACATATAAATATACAAATATTATTACCACATCACAATTCACATTATACGTTTCTAGTGCCATTTATTTGCAAAAGCGACTATTTATGGATCAAATATGTAGGCAATCATTATTATAGAAGAAGACCAGCACCATCTTGACAGTCTTTCTTCATAATGAAATATAAGTTGATATATGAACGACGCAGCAATTAAATCAAGCTCTATATAAAAGCTTATATCAACCTTTTCTGAAAAGAATCCATTTGTAAATCCTATTATTAGATACATATACCCAAAGTATTAAGGAAATTTTTGAAGGAATTCGAAAAAATTCCATATTTAGTGACCATGAGGCCCAATAGTTGTACACATTGGCAGTGTTTTCTAAATCCAGCCAATAATATATAAAGAAACTTATATTGCAGACAGCACACAGCATATTTTCAAATGAATTTTGTTTTTAGATTTGTAAATAAAGTTATCTTTAATTACTTTAAGTACTGGTATGGCTTAGACAACTAAGAATCCAGTAGAGAATCTTTTATTTAAAATAGAGCAAGTCCATGGTGTATCATCCGGGTTAACAAACAACCAGAGAATTCTTGTAAGAATTCTTAAATTAGAATGGGCATAAAAAACATAACTCGAAATTTATCTTTGGGATTATTGCGGAATAACAAGAAAATGGACCCTAATAAAAATATAAATGCGAAAGTGAAAGAAGCTCGAGTCGACCAACACATATTAATTTTTAGTAATGGAAGTGGTGTATTAGCTGATGATGATAAAGTTGTGCAAATTTCGATCTGCAACAATCTTTGTTTCTATCTTGTAAACATCACAACCACTCTCTTTCTCTATTTATGAAAATAAATATTACTACATAACCTTGCTTGTAAGGGAGGTGCGTACTTGCTTATAAGGGAGTTTACCAATCTCAATTCGAGGTTATGTAGTACTACATTACCTCGAATGCAGACCCCCACCCCCTATTCACTTACAGACCCTCTATTGATTTCCCAAAAAATATCAAAGGGTCTATAAGTGAGAGCAAATCTGGCTGTTTGTGGCTCATATTTCATATCAGATTTGGGTTTCCATTTCAGTTACAGACCCCTTTTCTGAAAATATTCTTCAAATATCAACATATTTTTGAATTTAATGTACATAATGACTTAAATAGGACGATGTATTAAAGATTGTTTAGTTTCCTCGTTTATGTTAGTCTTAAAACACGATAGAATCAATAATATTTAATCAATTAAATATCAAATCATTTCAGTTACAGACCCCAAATACAGTTCACTTATACACCCTTTTATTCATAAATATTGATGGGGTCTGTAACTGAGCGCTTTTGGGGTCTGTAAGTGAATAGGGGTGGGGGTCTGCATTCGAGGTAATGTAGTAAATGTGTTCATGATTTTCTAACATTCTGTCTCTGGACCGAATAATTGTTCATTTTGGGTACTGTTGTAAAAACAATAATAAAATGATATAAAGAAAAATTACTTGCTACAAAACATGAACCAATTATTGTTA
>CAXDID010000996.1:0-51692 GCA_963988835.1 Hexamita inflata
GTTTCTAGTTCTTTTGATCGGGTTAGAGCTAAGCGAGTCGCGCTATTTGTTATTATGTTTCAAACTAAATTCGCCCACAATGAACCAAAGCTGGAACGCCGAAATATAGTTGCTCGCTAAGAAATATCAGGAAACCCCATTGTTGGGCGTTCGTCCAGTTGAATATAGACAATTTGCAACTTGAAACGGCATTATTGTGTTGTGGGTAATAGTATATTTTCACAACCGTGTTTTCAAGCGTATTATGTTATTTGACCGTGTTTGACTTTTACACTATCAGAATCACAGTATTGTGTAAAAGTGGTGTTTAATCAAATATCAAAGGGAGGATGCATGATATCGTGTTTAGCTCCGTGTTTTCACAGTTCATAAATGCACATAGAAGTCTTTCCGGAACTCAATTAAATGCCCTCCAATTTATAAAGAAGGTTCACTTGATTTATAAAGAAGCACTCTTCACTAATTAAGTAGAATATTATCGCTGGGTATATGTCTCACATTAATTGTATCACAATAAATGTTGTAAATATATTGCAGAGGCATTGCTTTCAAGAGAAAGCGAGCGTGAAGAGAAAGAAATAGATTGAGCAGGCACGACCTTGTCCCCACTCTATAATTAGAAGCATTGCGCGTTGAAGCTGTTACTCCAAGATTATTTCCAGCTGTCGCAAAGATAGCTTCTGAGGTCACTAGTGTTAGTTCAAGTGCCGCACTAACCCAGGCCGTCTGAGGAGCTCTTCAGAGCGACAGTCCTATAAAACGGAAGCTATATTGAGATTGGAGCGAGGATGCGTTTTGTGTAACTGAGTTTATATAAGTGGATCTCCATGATTTGTGAGATGGAGAGAACGACTAAATCAACGTGTTTCTAGTTCTTTTGATCGGGTTAGAGCTAAGCGAGTCGCGCTATTTGTTATTATGTTTCAAACTAAATTCGCCCACAATGAACCAAAGCTGGAACGCCGAAATATAGTTGCTCGCTAAGAAATATCAGGAAACCCCATTGTTGGGCGTTCGTCCAGTTGAATATAGACAATTTGCAACTTGAAACGGCATTATTGTGTTGTGGGTAATAGTATATTTTCACAACCGTGTTTTCAAGCGTATTATGTTATTTGACCGTGTTTGACTTTTACACTATCAGAATCACAGTATTGTGTAAAAGTGGTGTTTAATCAAATATCAAAGGGAGGATGCATGATATCGTGTTTAGCTCCGTGTTTTCACAGTTCATAAATGCACATAGAAGTCTTTCCGGAACTCAATTAAATGCCCTCCAATTTATAAAGAAGGTTCACTTGATTTATAAAGAAGCACTCTTCACTAATTAAGTAGAATATTATCGCTGGGTATATGTCTCACATTAATTGTATCACAATAAATGTTGTAAATATATTGCAGAGGCATTGCTTTCAAGAGAAAGCGAGCGTGAAGAGAAAGAAATAGATTGAGCAGGCACGACCTTGTCCCCACTCTATAATTAGAAGCATTGCGCGTTGAAGCTGTTACTCCAAGATTATTTCCAGCTGTCGCAAAGATAGCTTCTGAGGTCACTAGTGTTAGTTCAAGTGCCGCACTAACCCAGGCCGTCTGAGGAGCTCTTCAGAGCGACAGTCCTATAAAACGGAAGCTATATTGAGATTGGAGCGAGGATGCGTTTTGTGTAACTGAGTTTATATAAGTGGATCTCCATGATTTGTGAGATGGAGAGAACGACTAAATCAACGTGTTTCTAGTTCTTTTGATCGGGTTAGAGCTAAGCGAGTCGCGCTATTTGTTATTATGTTTCAAACTAAATTCGCCCACAATGAACCAAAGCTGGAACGCCGAAATATAGTTGCTCGCTAAGAAATATCAGGAAACCCCATTGTTGGGCGTTCGTCCAGTTGAATATAGACAATTTGCAACTTGAAACGGCATTATTGTGTTGTGGGTAATAGTATATTTTCACAACCGTGTTTTCAAGCGTATTATGTTATTTGACCGTGTTTGACTTTTACACTATCAGAATCACAGTATTGTGTAAAAGTGGTGTTTAATCAAATATCAAAGGGAGGATGCATGATATCGTGTTTAGCTCCGTGTTTTCACAGTTCATAAATGCACATAGAAGTCTTTCCGGAACTCAATTAAATGCCCTCCAATTTATAAAGAAGGTTCACTTGATTTATAAAGAAGCACTCTTCACTAATTAAGTTGAATATTATCGCTGGGTATATGTCTCACATTAATTGTATCACAATAAATGTTGTAAATATATTGCAGAGGCATTGCTTTCAAGAGAAAGACACCTGAGAGCCGGACTGCGTGAAGTACGTGAGCTGAAATTGGAGGTACTCGGAGGCGGAACTGATGAACACACACAGATTCGGGTTCGACTGGAGAATATTCAGTGCTCTATCGCTTATAATACCACAAGAGCTGATTTACACGCTGCTATTCAGAGAAAACACCTTTAACTTAACACTAAACAGGCGCTGCACGTAAAATTGGATGTATTCACTCAGCGCAAACCCCATAGTTTACACACTTTTTGAATACTTCATGTAACCACCAGTTTACACACAAATATCAACGTAGTCGATCAAATCCAGATACTTATCACTCGCTATTATGCAATCATACGTTATACTCAAATCATTTTTGAGAACCACAGAAGACTAAATTGATTGCTAATATAAAGGAGACGAATCAGACACATCACGCGACTGCTATACTGCATTTGTTCCAGAAGTTGCCGGACCGGAAGATAATATGCAAACGTTAGAAAATGTAAATTAATCCTTATCTAAGCTTAATAATTATTTAGCCATCAAAATCGCTGTCCAAGTACACCGATATATTTTTTACTAAGCCTTTTATAATGCCATTATTCCAAAATATTATTTATAATAAGGCAATACTTAAATAAGTGGTGGAAACATTGAATAAGGATGAATTGTATCGGTATTAACAAAATAATGCTATTCCATCTTTTTATTTTTCGAGTTTAAATATAATAAAGATGGCATTTGTCCAAAAATTATAAAAATTACACAAATATTTCTATTTTATGCTAATATATCAAACTGTCCTCTTAAAAACTATTGATTTATTAAACTGAATATATTGGTATCAGTTTCGTCTAAAAGAAATACTATATTTTACTTAATTTAGTTCTGACCCAAAATATAATCATGTGTATTGTCTTAAATTATCTTTGATAAATGTAACGTTTTGTCTAATTCTTATTTTTAATTACATAGATTGCATGTAAATGTATTTGTTATTTACGATGTGATGTCTTTATTTATAACTAATCTAAATAGAGAAATGAAAAGGTAAATATTAAAGAAAATTGTACACAATGCAAATTACTTGTACAGTACTAATATATAAATAACGAACGTTATATTAACCGTTAAAACTAAATCTCAATATTATTCCTCAGACAAACTGAGTTAGTTCGGCACTTGAAGAAATCTCATACTCAGAAGATGGCTATAGCCAGTAAGTGAGTGGTGTTTTGGAGTGTTAATATAAAATTAGTAATATATGTTAGATAACTAAAATTATTAGCATATTTTGAGCCCAAAATTTTGAAGTAAAAATTATGATGATTTCAAATTAAGATCCTCACTACTATATGCTCAGCAATGCTTTTGGTAATAAAACAACTATATTTGAGTTGATTTATTCTCAGTTTGCTTTGGACATGATAAACATTGAATAACACCGATATAATTCTTATCTTAATAAATATACAAATTACTACGAGTTGGACCATAATAATTTTAAATAACAACATTGCGCTCTAGCATTTTTTAGCTTAATAAGTGTGTCAGGAGCAACATATAACTTTGGATTATGACCTTTCAATGTAAACTTTTATTATATTGAGAATTTAGTTAAATATGAGAATTATGATTTTGTTCTTTAACAATTATTGTCAAGGTATTAATCAAATATCTTGAATTATGGCACCAGTGAAGAATTAATAATTACTCAAAACGATTGAATTCATCAGCTGGTAAAAGTTCTCAACGTCATTATTTTCTCAAACTTTTGATTTTTTGAAAGTTGTATTATTTTTAATTTCTACAATATTAACTACTTCAAATTAATAATAAACACTAACACACCTCGTTACAGCTTAATGTAATTGAGAAATTTAATATTATTTTTAGTTTTAGTTATAAGTCTTTGTGAACACAAATTTGTACTACATAACCTCATTCAGAAGGGGTAGCATTTTCGCTTATAAGGGGGTAGGTCAACTCGCTTACAAGGGGGTTGGACATGAAGTTACCCCCTTGTAAGCGAGTGCCAAAAATCTTGAGTTTTAATCCCGTTTTTTGATTATAAACCCTTCAAAAACAACAATATTTTAGGATACATTTTGGATACATTTCACTTATAAGGGGGTTGAAAATGGCAACCCCTTATAAGTGAAAAGGCTACCCCCTTGAGAGCGAGGTAATGTAGTATAGCTTTATATATTTAATGATATATAAAGCTGATTGAGACATATTTATTTTTTACATTGATAACAGTTTCAAATAAAATTATTTTGGTCGTCTTAAATTATTCGAGTTTTCATCTTCATTTTACACATAAATATATATTGACTTGTCTATCAACGATCTATTGTTTTTACGTTACATTTTTTGAATGATGATGGATTCCCCTATGTATAGTTCAAATTTGTAACTTTTGAATGATTGGTAGCTTGGGAGTGGAACTGTGAGGATTGGAAAACAAAAATATATAAATATAATAATTAAACATAGAGTAGTAATAAAATCAGTCAAAAAGTTCCAAATCATAGTATGTTCATAGCTAAAGCCATTTCTCAGAAGTTCGTTTCTTTGTATTTTGGGATTCAAAAAGTATAATAAGGAATAAAAAGGATTAATATTAAAAAAGTATAATCCACATAACGCTTACTCAAATATTTAATACTTTAATTGAACGGTTAATATGCCTAACATAAAATAACCGCTTAAAATGAATTCTCACTGTATTCTCAACGTAAAAATCTTATCAATATAAAATGACTCACTTAAATGTAACCTTATCATCAGTACTAAGACTCAATTCAATCATTCCATCTTCATCTCATAAGGAACTTACTCATTAGGAAGATAATACAAATACTAACTAATATTAACTTATATTTCCATAAGTTTAAGTATTTTTTGAATAATTTAAAACAGTTTTTCAAAAATCTTATCAATATATTTTCAATAATATATAAGAAGGTAGGTATTATTGAATCATTCCATCTTTATCTTCAATTTGTTATAACTTACTACATTACCTTGCTTGTAAGGGAGGTGCTATTTCGCTTATAAGGGTGTAGGTCAACTCACTTATAAGGGAGTTCCATCATGCAAAACTTCCTTATAAGCAAGTGACAAATAAAATAATTTTTAACCACGTCTAACCACATGCTTTTAAACCCCGTTTTTGCCCATAAATCATTCAAATTCGACATTTTCCAAAGATACATTTTGGATACATTTTTGCTTATAAGGGAGTTGAAATCAGTAACTCCCTTATAAGCAAGTTAGCACCTCCCTTACAAGCAAGGTTATGTAGTATATTACTATATTTTGATTTTTTATATTTTTCGCTTTATTAACAACGACGGATCCATCGGCGGCCACGCAGCCGTCTTCGTCAGCCAAGACTCCACCGGCATCACCGTCTACGACCAATGGAAAACCCAGCCGTGCCACAAGCGCGTCATCAGGTTCAAGGGAGACGGCAGCAAGCAGAACGACGGCAACGAGTTCTACGTCATAAACTGAATTGACTTTCACTTTTCTTCACTCTCGGTTGATACTCATATTTTCATTGTTTAAGTCAGGATTTCTATTTATAATATTTTATATAATATTTTATTGATTGGTAGCTGGGTGTCCATATATCCATGTTTATTAAAGTTTAAAAAATTAAACAGATTTGTCTAAAAGTTTACAATTATCTAAGTGTTGGATATCTTTCTGAAACCGACTGGGAAAGTGTAATGCTAAATTTGGAACAGATTGGTCAAATTGGACAGATACTTTTACACACAAGATATGGTGTTTTTCAACATATATAGTCTCTTCACCGCTTTTTCTGCGTTATCTAAAATACACATTCCCAATTCGTTTATATCAGTGTTTACGCTAAATTTGTTTAATCTTCCACTTAGCCAGTAAACTTGCGAACACGTTTATCAACATCCAGACAGCCGTTTCGCTGTTTACACATTCCACCCCAAGTGCGAATGACCTGCCTCTCGACCAGAACGATATACTCCGCCAGCTCCAACAACTCGAGCGACTTCGCCCAGTACCAGAAGAACCGGAGCCAGCAGCTGAACTCCAAGCTCATCAGCTCCAAGCTCATGTCCTACGACAGCGACATAAACATGAACGTGAGCTTCGAGATCGTGGACACCCGGAGCGCGGACTACCTGCGCATGCTGCTGAACGAGGCCGCGGAAGAGCTCCAGAACCTGGGGAAGAAAGTGGACTACCAGGAGAAGGCGCTGGGCGTGTTCGACAGAAACTACGAGATCATCAACAAGCACGCCAAGTGGATCATCAAGATCATCAAGAAGATCTGACTGAATTAGTTTACGCATTCTCAATAGCATACCCAATTGATCATTTACAATATTTAAATATTTTTATGATTCTTTGCATCTAATCTATTATCTTTCATTTATTAATGTTTAAACAAATTTAAACAAATTCGATTTGAGCTAATTCCATGATTCTATTCACATGGTAATATGTCCGTGTTAGATTTGTAGTCCGCTCCACAATTCATGCTGCCAGTTCAGGAAGTCGTCTCTCTCAAGGCCCACCACGTCAGCCTGCTCACAGAGCTCGAGAAGCACGTCAGGAGCCTGCGCATATAAAGGTACAACCAGACCCACGACGTCGTCAGCGAGAACGTTTAACTCAAACACAACCACATCCAGGTTATGAAGGAAATTCAACAGTTAGTCCAGTGAAAGAATTATTACTTCTTGTGCACATGCATAGAATACAAATATATTATGTAGATTTCTGATTTCATTTTGTTTCAACTTTGTATAATGGGAGTATAAATTTTTATATATCGGCTCTCAAAAACATCAACTCAATAATCAATTACATCAATCACAGAACATTTTAAATAATATTTTCATGCGTTTTTTCTTCTGTGAATATGTACATGTAGGAGTCCATATTTTTAATTCTTATTTTTTAGGATGTCATCAAATTGTGGTTATAATAAATGATAGTATTATTTAATATGCCTTCGTGTTAATAATATATTTAATATCAGTGAAAGAATTGTTGTATATTTATTAAAAATAGATTCTGCAAGGAGGTTTGACGTATGATAACGCGATATATTTGGTTAGAGGAATGCTGTTGCTTTCTTATTGATCATCGTTTAGAAAGGAAAGGAAATGTGATCATCAAAGAAAAATGGTTACCAGTATAGAAGTAATTTACGGAGTGATGTCTTCTTTATTAAAAATAGATTTGTGATTCGTTTCAATTTTGCATAATGGGAGTGTCGAATAACATAAAATAAACCTGTCAAAGTGAATTCTCACTGACCATAACTTTGTAATTATTTGGATTCGTGATTTGAATATTTTTTTTTCAATAACATGACTCACTCAACAGCAACAATCCAACAATACATCTAAACGCAATAAATAAATATATACTAGTTATTTTACTATAGCCAAGTAAAAATAATATATATTTTAATAATTCTTGTATATTCTTGTGGTTGATAATATTCCAGTTTATTAAAATGGCTTTCATCTTTGTTTCCAATCTAAGTGATTCTGCTTCCTCATTTATGTAACAGCTTTAATGTATTTACTATGTGTGATTTAACATCTTTTTTAGGATGATCAAGTAACTATTTTACTTTATCTTATGGTATGCAATCTAAACATATATACGTAATATTAATAATAATATTACGTATGTGTGTTTGAATATTTGTATATTTCCAATTCATTTTTGTGACAATATTTTTAATGGCATTCGAATTTAACTAAATATTTATTTATAAAGTAATGTAAAAGTGATGTAAAATAACATGCAATTATAGTCAGTAAAATAAATTCGTCTTATTATATTGAAAATAGAGTATTATTTCTCCACATCATAATATAATGCCCCTACCTCTATCTGAGGGTTAATTTAACGATATAACTCATATAATTGACCCAATACGTTAAAACTTTAATAAAATACTTTATGCGATGAAATAATAAATACAAAACGGTTAAAATTAGTATTCATATCAACATAGTAATGATAAATATAATTTTAACGAAAGAGACTTGTTTCTAGACCAGCATATTAAATAATTATAAATAAATCGAGATCTGGCTAACTAAAAGATATTTAATGAATAATGGTTACTAACTTAGAATTAAAATTAAACTTCAAAATATATTGAAAGCTAAGAATAGAAACCAGTTCATGAACATCAATATTTCAATATAATTCTTGATGTAATGAAATCATAATAACATAGCGATATTCATAAGAATTCTTTTCAACACAGTGACTTGTTAAATTAAGCCGAAATAGGTTAGCCTCTAAACCAACATATTAAATAATTATAGATAAACCGATATCAAGCTTTAAAGACATTAAATTTAAAAGAATTTTAACTAATTGACAACACAAAAGTTGAAACCTTATCGTAGAACTCATATAATTAGCTTTCGAATACTGAACAATAAAATTCAATTAACGAACTGCAATCAAAAGTATAAATACGAACTTAAACACAAATTTAAAGGAAATACTGCTTATAAACGGACTCAATATAACAACAGCGCGTTTTCGCATACAGACAAATCCTTAAAGAAGAAGGTTTCATAATTGACATGAAAACTGACGAAGAAATATATTAATTCGTTTTTGAAATACCAAAGGCGGAGAAAACAAGGCTCAAGTTTTGGGTTAGAGTTGGTCAAATATGCAGCACAAAAGATAACAAGGCTCTGTGCAACGACTTTATTTTATACTACCAAAAAATCGTTAAAGGACAAACTATAATCTCAAAGTAAAGTTTTTTAGATTCTAATGTGCTATCAGAAAACAATGATATATTTGTGGAAAGTTTAAGATCTAACAACATTAAAACAATTAATGAATCAGAAACTAAGTTAATATCATATAAATTAGAAAACACTATTTAACAAAATCTAACATAACAAAAATTAACTGAGAACTTGATACAAGCCGAATAACATGAATCAGAAGTCAAGGCGTAAGAGTCCTAACCAGTTTTAGAAAATGAATTGGAACCAGAAATCAATATTCAAACAGGTATTCTGGAGCAAAAAGCAAGAGACCTCAAAACCTAAATCCAGATTGCTATTACAAAGTTCCAGGATTAACAGCACAAACTGAAGCTTGCCCACGAAACAGTTAAGCAGCTAACTGCGTAGTCGGATATGAGTGTTTCGCAGTCAACGACCAAAGAAAACATCGAAACTGTTGGCGTCTAAATAAAAAACGATGATTGTCTACCACACTCCTTCGAACAGCCTGGGTAATAGCACGGCGATCGAAAAGAGCTTCTGGAGCAGGAAATCTAGCATTTGCAGAAGCAGCTAGAACTGGCTAACAAGAAGGTTCGGAACGAGCAGTACAAACTGAATCTGGTGAACGAAACCATCGCAAACTTAATTTGCTAAAATCAACAAAAGACATCAGAATAGAATACGCTTGAAGCCCAGTAAGTTTCGTGTGTCCAGCAAGAATCTGTCTAGAAAGACATTCAAGAGAGTTGCAGTTTAAGTCATCAAAATCTAGCAAACGATTCGCATCTTTCTACACAAAACCAAAAGTCGAATTTAGAAACTTCTTTTAACTAGCTAGAACCCGTTCCGTGCGATCATTAAGGTAACTTCATGCACAATAGCAACAGCCATACAGAACCTTCTCAATTGGATCACCTCACTTCAAATAATGTTCAACAGCCTAGCTAGCCATAAATCTAGTTAGCTCACCAAGATGATGTCCTAAATGAATCTAGCTAGTAAGGTAGCTCGAAGCAGTTAAGCAAGCAATACTCCTCGCAGCAGTTATTGCTGCGCCTAGCAGTTAAACAAACGCTGAAGGAAGCCGGGTACGAAGTTGAAAGTTTATCCGAAAAAGAGATTTGCAAAACAGTGCACAAACTCACATCCAAAGAAAAACGGCAGCTTAGGTTTTGGGACCGCGTGGCGCAGTTGTGTTGCAGGTCCAAATTGCAGATAGTTCACTTTTATCGCTAGACGTACAAAAGCAGTGTCTACAAGAACAAACTTAACTAGAGAGTTTAAGTAGATAATTAAGAATAATATGTAAGTTAATAGTCAGATATTAAAAATAGTTAAATGGCTAACACAACCTTAAAGGATGGTAAAGTGATAATAAGAAAAAAGAGAGTTAGAGTCTCTCAAATTGGTTCATAACTAATGTCATTCGCTTTGAGATAAGTATTGACAGAAATCGGCATTCAAGTCACTGAAACTGCTTCTGATAAAGATTTGTGTTTATAAATTGATTAGATATCTAATATCCAAAAAAGGTAACTTAAATTTTGGGATCGTGTTTCTGTTTTGTGTTAATTATCAAAATAACAAGTATTTACCTTTTATTCAAGAATTTACAAACCCAATATATACACTGATAAACTAAATGAAAATGATAGAGCAACTATAGACGAATATATAAGATAAAACTTAGTTGTTATCTAAGAAGCATCTATATATGAAACTGCAATTTAAGTCATGAATTCATATTTCAAAGACCGAGGCATTTCGTTGTTAGATATAAAATAGTATATTGGTCTTAATAAATCGGTAATACCTAATCCTTCGAAATTGTTAACACGTGCATTAAAACAAGTTCTAAAAGAAGACGGTCATTAGGTGGAAACAGCAACTGATAAAGAAATATATCTTTAAGTAAATCAAATTACCTTACAATAAAAATAACATGTTAAGTTTTGGGATCGCGTTTCTGTTTTGTGCGAAAAATCTAGATCATAAACTTGTAATTGGTATTAAAAAATAATACATAATAAAAAATATTATTAACTGAAAGATAATGATAAAGCTGTTATAGACTAACACATAAGATAAAATTAAATTGTTAACATTAACGACACTGTATTATAAATTATAAACACATGTTTTAAAAACCAAAACATTAATATGTTTGATGTTTAAAAATACATTCAAAAATAATGTAAGTTTAAGGCAATAAATCCAAAGAACTTAGCCAATAGTAATTAATTAAAAACAAATTTTGATTAAACTCATTATAAGTAACTAATATAAGCTTTAAAACAAATATTAAAAGAAGTTGGTTTTTAAGTTGAAAATGCATCAGACAAAGAATTATGTTATCATGTTGACCAAATGCAGAAAAGCTAAAAGGTTTAATATAACTTTTGGGATCGTATTTCTGTCGTGTGTTAAAAATCAACAGATCAAGTATACCGTTAATATTCTAGGATTAAATCGCATATTTTTACAGATAAATTGAATGATGAAGATAAAACTGCTATTAATGAATACATGCAATAGAACTAAGATATTTCCTGGGATTAAAGCATTGATATATTGCTAAAAACTGCTCTAAAAGACAAGAATATTAGTTTTAGTGAAGTTTAACAATATGTGTAACAATAGAGATAGAAATAATTTGAAAGCAGTTTCATAAATCCACAAACAACCCAAAATGTCTTGAGGAATTAGACATCTTAGTTGTAACTCTAAAACTAAACTTACAATTAATTAAATGGTTAGTCCAATATAAACGATTAAACGAATAATGTTATTGGACAAATTGCAACTAAATCTTCAGGAAATCATGAATATCGCTTTAAACTACTTTCGCTTGCTTTGAAATAAATATTAATAGAAGACGGGTATCTGGCAGAAACAGCTTCTGGTAATGAATTGTGTCTTCTGGTTGATCAGATGCCATAAAACGATAAGATTCTACTAAATTTTTGGGACCGTGTTTCAGTTTTGTGCCAACAATCCAAAGAAACTGTTAAGAGGTTTTATTATACAACTTACAAAAGTGCTAATCATCAACAAAATTATAAAGTTGGAACGGACAAGTGCCTGAATTCCGAGTAAAATATCTCAAACATTGCTAAATTACAGGATCTTTCACAAAAGCTTACATCCGCGTTTAAAGTAATACTTAGAGAGGAAGACTTGATTTTGGATGATGCAACCGATGACGAAATCAAACTCGCAGTTAAAAATATGACTTGGGAATAAAAGCAACGACTAAATTTTTGGGAGAGAGCTGCTTAAATATGTTAGGTTGAGGTAGTAAAACTCCAATTATTTTATTCCGAACTTTATACAAATGTTATATAATTAAATATTAAATCCTAGAGAGTTACCAACAAATAACAGACTTAAAAGGCTGAAAAATTTAGAAAAATAGATCTTAAGACCTTAAATAATTTTACTTTTGCTTTGAAGTAAATATTAAAACAAGAAGGGTTTTCGATCTAAACTTCATCAGCAAGAGAACTATGTGTTCACATAGATAAAATTCCAGAAAGCTAAATAATTAAACTCAAATTTTGGAATCGTGTGTCTAAATTATGCAATAAAAGTGAATTTCAAGTTCAAAAATACTACTAATCTGTTTATAAATAGTGCATATTCACGAGTTAACAACATAATGATGTAGAACCTACTGTAACTTAATAGCTGGAAACAAATAACGGTAATTAATAAAATGAGAATATTTAAAGCAATGAAGCTGTTACGGAATAACAAAATGTCTAATCAGCCTAAAATATTCAAACTTAAACTTAACATTGTGAAGCGTAAAGGGTTGTTTCAACATCAGACTGTTAAAATACTAAATCTAACGATGAAACAACTTCAGCATATTCGCATTAAATTTTACTTGAATAATAATCAGACGCAAAAACAAAATTGGATCGTTCAGAAGCGTTAAATCAAATATAACCCGAAATAGGTTCTTAGTAAGCAAACGAAACGTAAAAGGAACTCGCTGTGATGGAATTAGCAGTTATGGAATAAGAGAGTAACGTAATAGATATATCTTAAGATAACGTAAACCCAAGCATGAAACAAATATAACCTAAATAAATCGTAGAAACAAATGCAGACAAGCACAAACCGTATACAGAATAGAATTAAGAGTAAAACAAACCTTTAACACAAAATAATGTTTAACCCCAAAAATTAAAACCCTGTATTTAAAGCAAACTAATGCAACAGATCCCACTCGCGCTCAAAAAAGTGCTCTCAGATTCAGGCTACAACGTCAAAGACGCAACCGAAAAAGAACTCTGCGCTCTCGTTATGTTCATGACCAATAAACAAAAAACGGAAATAGATCTCTGGAACAGGGCGGCGCAGATTTGTGAAATAAACAACACCCAATTATACAAATTTTACTAATACTAGTACAGCACTGTATTATATTCACATGGAAAGGACGATAATGGAGTAATAAATAACTAAAAGGATACAACTGCCATATATTAGAATGATACCATGTCTAACTAATAGTAACGTTCCAAAGATAACGAAATAAATAATGACTAAAATATGAATACAAAGTAAAGCTTATGTTAAAAGAATATTCATGCGATGTCAAACAGTTTACCAACTATAAGTTTAGAAGCCATGCGAGAATCTGTTGATGCATTGGTCCCAAAGTTCGTTCCAGCCATCCCTCAATCAATAATTTCCGATGAGTCCATAATATAAAATACATAGAATAGTGTGTAATAAGTACATTAAATTTTACCCTCTCTAAATATTAATACCGTCGCGAATACTCTGGTTCCGAACTTTGTTCCTACAACTTAATTTACAAATAAGCCCAGAAAATAAACAAACACTGAATGCAAATTTAGGCAACAGATTCCACTCGCGCTCAAAAAGGTGCTCGCAGACTCTGGCTACAACGTTAAAGACGCAACCGAAAAAGAACTATGCGCTCTCGTTATGTTCATGAATTTCAGACAAAAAACTAAAATAGATCTCTGGAACAGAGTGGCTTAGTTGTGCGATGTTAACTAAATCGAACTTTAAAAGTTTTTCTACTATCATTACAGCACTATTATATATTCTGGGAATGGAGCTTAAAATAAGCCATATGCTCAATGATTGAGAGTCATACCAAATACTAAAGAGATAGGAATCAGGAAAAGAATAAAGTGACTAGAACAGTTTTAATGTCCAACTCATTTTCAGTGAGATGACTTATTTATGTTTCATACTTCTTTTAGATTGAATTTTTATATTTATTAACTAATATTCTGTGTGGTGAACCATTGTGTGAAGTCTCCGTATCCGCTTTCGTACAGTATTTGGTTGACCATTTGCGGGTTTTCGTGCAGGTAAATGAGTTGTACGTCTTTTGATCGGATTCCGAGTTTATCTGCGAGTCTGTTGATTGCGATGTCTACGTGTGGGTAGAAGTTGATTATGTTTTGAACTTCGGCAGAGTATTTCAGCGGTTCGATTGGTTTTTGTAGTAGGATGTCAAAGTCGTCTCTGGACGAGTTTTGGCTTGAGTCTAGTAATATTTGGCTGGATCTGAATTCGAATTTGACGTTTCTGAGTGGGGTCTGGCTCACGTTGTTTGAAAGTGGTGATGTTGCGAATTTTATGTTGAACGGTAGTTACGCGAATCACCTGAGAGCCGGACTGCGTGAAGTACGTGAGCTGAAATTGGAGGTACTCGGAGGCGGAACTGATGAACACACACAGATTCGGGTTCGACTGGAGAATATTCAGTGCTCTATCGCTTATAACACCACATGAGCTGATTTACACGCTGCTATTCAGAGAAAACACCTTTAACTTAACACTAAACAGGCGCTGCACGTAAAATTGGATGTATTCACTCAGCGCAAACCCCATAGTTTACACACTTTTTGAATACTTCATGTAACCACCAGTTTACACACAAATATCAACGTAGTCGATCAAATCCAGATACTTATCACTCGCTATTATGCAATCATACGTTATACTCAAATCATTTTTGAGAACCACAGAAGACTAAATTGATTGCTAATATAAAGGAGACGAATCAGACACATCACGCGACTGCTACACTGCATTTGTTCCAGAAGTTGCCGGACCGGAAGATAATATGCAAACGTTAGAAAATGTAAATTAATCCTTATCTAAGCTTAATAATTATTTAGTCATCAAAATCGCTGTCCAAGTACACCGATATATTTTTTACTAAGCCTTTTATAATGCCATTATTCCAAAATATTATTTATAATAAGGCAATACTTAAATTAGTGGTGGAAACATTGAATAAGGATGAATTGTATCGGTATTAACAAAATAATGCTATTCCATCTTTTTATTTTTCGCGTTTAAATATAATAAAGATGGCATTTGTCCAAAAATTATAAAAATTACACAAATATTTCTATTTTATGCCAATATATCAAACTGTCCTCTTAAAAACTATTGATTTATTAAACTGAATATATTGGTATCAGTTTCGTCTAAAAGAAATACTATATTTTACTTAATTTAGTTCTGACCCAAAATATAATCATGTGTATTGTCTTAAATTATCTTTGATAAATGTAACGTTTTGTCTAACTCTTATTTTTAATTACATAGATTGCATGTAAATGTATTTTATTCGAAATTGCAGAATTTGTTTATATAAGCACTACATTTACTGCATTTCTATATATATTTAAGAGGAATTATATCGTTATTAATCAGTGGTCTATAAATATATCCGTTATAAAATATCTGATGCTTATTATTAATCTGGATTACTATGTCATCTTTTTCAGATTATGAATGGCTTTAAGTAGAAGACGTTTTGGAGTGGCTATTTAGCTCAACATGTTCTAAAAAATTACTAAATACATTGTAATATTATTAAACAAAAAACCGTATAGACACAATTTTCAATCAATTTATAGGTTATAGACATTAATCATTTCTTTCAAATAGTTAACAATGTTATAAATCACTCATTCATATATTTTAGACATTAGTATTGATCAGGTGGTTAGAAAGGAAAGGATGTGATGAGTAAGGAAAAGACCAGTATAGACGTAATTTACGGTGATATCTTCTTCTAAATAGGAACCATGAGTAAAAACTAACGATCACTCTCATATAATTACGTTGTAATGTCTTGATTTTTAATTAATCTAAATAGTGAAATGAAAAGAACTCAGAAGTTCGTTTCTTTGTATTTTGGGATTCAAAAAGTATAATAAGGTGTATAATAATATAATTAGGTTAATATACCTAACATTAAATAACCGCTTAAAATGAATTCAACTCACTCCCGTAAAAATCATATCATATATTTTCAATACTAGAAAAGAAGGTATTATTGAATCATTCCATCTTTATCTTCAATTTGTTATAACTTATATTTTGTAGTAACTTATAATACTAATAAACCTCGATTCAAATTAATTCTATCAATTAATTTTACAAAAGTATCTTCGTTATTAGTATAGTATTCAAATATCTATAAATACTCGTAAACACTACATTTATACGGTATTTGTCGGTTGGTATTATTTTAGAAATATTTTGTGGTATGTATACAATTGCATAAATGTTTGTATCGAATTTGGGACAAAATGGGACATGTTCTGATGGCTTCATAATAACGTAAATAGTTAGTTCTAAATTACGTTTCCACGCTCCCTCCATAGTATGGTCGTGTTCATGGTCACTCTGAACTACATCGCCCAGCTCGGCCCACTCGAGCAGGCCGCCAAGAACAACCAGTGGTACGGCACCGAGTCCCACGAATGCGTCGCCCTCGTCAAGCCCTGGATCCCGGGCAAGACCACCAAGCAGTGGCAGAGAGGCATCCAGGTCAAGGGCAACCGAATCCAGTCCGGCACCTGCATCGCCTCCTTCCAGTACAGCGCCTCCAAGGGATACTTCTACGACGGATCCATCGGCGGCCACGCAGCCGTCTTCGTCAGCCAAGACTCCACCGGCATCACCGTCTACGACCAATGGAAAACCCAGCCGTGCCACAAGCGCGTCATCAGGTTCAAGGGAGACGGCAGCAAGCAGAACGACGGCAACGAGTTCTACGTCATAAACTGAATTGACTTTCACTTTTCTTCACTCTCGGTTGATACTCATATTTTCATTGTTTAAGTCAGGATTTCTATTTATAATATTTTATATAATATTTTATTGATTGGTAGCTGGGTGTCCATATATCCATGTTTATTAAAGTTTAAAAAATTAAACAGATTTGTCTAAAAGTTTACAATTATCTAAGTGTTGGATATCTTTCTGAAACCGACTGGGAAAGTGTAATGCTAAATTTGGAACAGACTGGTCAAATTGGACAGATACTTTTACACACAAGATATGGTGTTTTTCAACATATATAGTCTCTTCACCGCTTTTTCTGCGTTATCTAAAATACACATTCCCAATTCGTTTATATCAGTGTTTACGCTAAATTTGTTTAATCTTCCACTTAGCCAGTAAACTTGCGAACACGTTTATCAACATCCAGACAGCCGTTTCGCTGTTTACACATTCCACCCCAAGTGCGAATGACCTGCCTCTCGACCAGAACGATATACTCCGCCAGCTCCAACAACTCGAGCGACTTCGCCCAGTACCAGAAGAACCGGAGCCAGCAGCTGAACTCCAAGCTCATCAGCTCCAAGCTCATGTCCTACGACAGCGACATAAACATGAACGTGAGCTTCGAGATCGTGGACACCCGGAGCGCGGACTACCTGCGCATGCTGCTGAACGAGGCCGCGGAAGAGCTCCAGAACCTGGGGAAGAAGGTGGACTACCAGGAGAAGGCGTGTTCGACAGAAACTACGAGATCATCAACAAGCACGCCAAGTGGATCATCAAGATCATCAAGAAGATCTGACTGAATTAGTTTACGCATTCTCAATAGCATACCAATTGATCATTTACAATATTTAAATATTTTTATAAGACAGCGAGTCGCGAGCGCCCACAGCGGCTATCAGAGACCGCAGAAAGAAGTCCAGGAGGTCCAGTCGAAGCCAGCCCCGCAAAAGAAAGAACAGCCCCAGACGGCCTACAAAGTCCCCGTGAAAGCCGCGCCGAAGCCACAGCTGCTCCAGACAGACCAGCCCTCCGAAGACAGCCACGAATGCAAGATCACCAACAGAGAGAGCGTAGACGCGCCAGAAGTCGCCTTTAAGACCTACAGAAGCAACGCGGTGGTCCAAAGAAACCAGCAAGCATTGGTCGCTTTGGACGCCGAGTCCCAGAAGTACCTCGCCCAGGGGCCACAAGCGGCGGTGATCGTCATCCCAGCCCACGACAGCGACGCGGTGAATCTCCAGGCCACCGGAAAGGGAGTGCTACAAATCAGCTTCACCTCGGCTGGAAGAACCCGCCAGCTGAGCTACCAACTGCCCAGCTACTACGACAGAAGCGAGATCAGGGCCCACCGCGACGACTTCGGCGTGTCCATCACCGTGCCGCTGTATTCCGCGCCGGAAGAAGACGTCATGGTCATCTAGGTTTAGTGAGAGAGTCTATACTTACATAATTATTTCTTAAATCGAGCCTGCACGAATAGAAACGTTCCGGCTCATCCCGCCAAAACAGTTTTTGAAGGTTCTTCATTCATGCAACCCGTTTCTAGTGAAAGACTGAAGTAGATCTCCTGGAATGCGATTAGCTCTGGGAGTTGTCGCATCGTGAATTTCTTTAGGTACGCGTGCACCATTACTCACTTGTTGTATTTATGGTATATTTATCAAATGGAAATCACTCGTTCTGACAAACAGTTGAAGACGTTGTATTAAATCTATCAATACTATACCTATTTCAATCGTTCAAATTACATCCAAGTTGAGTCTGTTTCTACCTGTGAAGGCACACGTATCACGAGGAAGTAAGGATGTCGTGTGGCGACCATTAAAGATCAAACGTCAATCTAACTTTTCAAAATAACCCCTGGACAAAAAGGCGGCGGCGCACCAAACGTCTATGCATGAGACAAAGGAGTCAGCTCCGACTAGAAGCTCAGAAGAAAGCGGACACTCGAGCTTAGCTGGCTAAGTGGCCACGAATTGATTCCAATTGATTTCGAGAATCCGAAACGCGCTCCACTCGCGTATTCCACGAACTCGGCGCTCATCAACTCCACTCCAATTGATCGCAAATCAATGGACCCTCTTCCACTTCAGAATGTTTAGCAATCTGTTCGACAGCATATTTGAAGATGCATATACCCCACGAGAAACCGTGTGCGGCTACAGACAGCCACCACAAAAGCAGAGAAGACAGCCGCAGCAGTACTACAACCCGTACTACGACGTCCAAGACCCGTACGCCGCCTACTACCAGGTGCCACACGGATACAACCAGCGCCGCGAAGAGTACCCTTCCGCGAGAGAAGAACAAATGGCCAGAGCTGCCCAGTTGCAAAAAGAAAGACAGCGAGTCGCGAGCGCCCACAGCGGCTATCAGAGACCGCAGAAAGAAGTCCAGGAGGTCCACTCGAAGCCAGCCCCGCAAAAGAAAGAACAGCCCCAGACGGCCTACAAAGTCCCCGTGAAAGCCGCGCCGAAGCCACAGCTGCTCCAGACAGACCGGCCCTCCGAAGACAGCCACGAATGCAAGATCACCAACAGAGAGAGCGTAGACGCGCCAGAAGTCGCCTTTAAGACCTACAGAAGCAACGCTGTGGTCCAAAGAAACCAGCAAGCATTGGTCGCTTTGGACGCCGAGTCCCAGAAGTACCTCGCTCACGGGCCACAAGCGGCGGTGATCGTCATCCCCGCCCACGACAGCGACGCGGTGAATCTCCAGGCCACCGGAAAGGGAGTGCTACAAATCAGCTTCACCTCGGCTGGAAGAACCCGCCAGCTGAGCTACCAACTGCCCAGCTACTACGACAGAAGCGAGATCAGGGCCCACCGCGACGACTTCGGCGTGTCCATCACCGTGCCGCTGTATTCCGCGCCGGAAGAAGACGTCATGGTCATCTAGGTTTAGTGAGAGAGTCTATACTTAAATAATTATATTAAAATCGAGCCCGCACGAATAGAGACGTTCCGGTTCATCACGCCAAAACAGTTTTTGAAGGTTGAGCATTCATGCAACCCGTTTCTAGTGAAAGACGGAAGTAGATCTCCTGGAATGCGATTAGCTCTGGGGGCTGTCGCACCGTGAATTTCTTTAATTACGCTAGCTCCTTTACTCACTTGTTGTATTTATGCTTAATTTATCTAATGGAAATCACTCGTTCTGACAAACAGTTGAAGACGTTGTATTAAAACTATCTATATTATACCTATTTCAATCGTTCACATTACATCCAAGTTGCGTCTGTTTCTACCTGTGAAGGCACATGTGTCACGAGGAAGTAAGGATGTCGTGTGGCGACCATTAAAGATCAAACGTCAATCTAACTTTTCAAAATAACCCCTGGACAAAAAGGCGGCGGCGTACCAAACGTCTACGCATGAGACAAAGGAGTCAGCTCCGACTAGAAGCTCAGAAGAAAGCGGACACTCGAGCTTAGCTGGCTAAGTGGCCACGAATTGATTCTAATTGATTTCGAGAATCCGAAACGCGCTCTGCTCGCGTATTCCACGAACTCGGCGCTCATCAACTCCACTCCAATTGATCGCAAATCAATGGACCCTCTTCCACTTCAGAATGTTTAGCAACCTGTTCGACAGCATATTTGAAGATGCATATACCCCACGAGAAACCATGTGCGGCTACAGACAGCCACCTCAAAAGCAGAGAAGACAGCCGCAGCAGTACTACAACCCGTACTACGACGTCCAAGACCCGTACGCCGCCTACTACCAGGTGCCACACGGATACAACCAGCGCCGCGAAGAGTACCCTTCCGCGAGAGAAGAACAAATGGCCAGAGCTGCCCAGTTGCAAAAAGAAAGACAGCGAGTCGCGAGCGCCCACAGCGGCTATCAGAGACCGCAGAAAGAAGTCCAGGAGGTCCACTCGAAGCCAGCCCCGCAAAAGAAAGAACAGCCCCAGACGGCCTACAAAGTCCCCGTGAAAGCCGCGCCGAAGCCACAGCTGCTCCAGACAGACCAGCCCTCCGAAGACAGCCACGAATGCAAGATCACCAACAGAGAGAGCGTAGACGCGCCAGAAGTCGCCTTTAAGACCTACAGAAGCAACGCTGTGGTCCAAAGAAACCAGCAAGCATTGGTCGCTTTGGACGCCGAGTCCCAGAAGTACCTCGCTCACGGGCCACAAGCGGCGGTGATCGTCATCCCAGCCCACGACAGCGACGCGGTGAATCTCCAGGCCACCGGAAAGGGAGTGCTACAAATCAGCTTCACCTCGGCTGGAAGAACCCGCCAGCTGAGCTACCAACTGCCCAGCTACTACGACAGAAGCGAGATCAGGGCCCACCGCGACGACTTCGGCGTGTCCATCACCGTGCCGCTGTATTCCGCGCCGGAAGAAGACGTCATGGTCATCTAGGTTTAGTGAGAGAGTCTATACTTACATAATTATTTCTTAAATCGAGCCTGCACGAATAGAAACGTTCCGGCTCATCCCGCCAAAACAGTTTTTGAAGGTTCTGCATTCATGCAACCCGTTTCTAGTGAAAGACTGAAGTAGATCTCCTGGAATGCGATTAGCTCTGGGAGTTGTCGCATCGTGAATTTCTTTAGGTACGCGTGCACCATTACTCACTTGTTGTATTTATGGTATATTTATCAAATGGAAATCACTCGTTCTGACAAACAGTTGAAGACGTTGTATTAAATCTATCAATACTATACCTATTTCAATCGTTCAAATTACATCCAAGTTGAGTCTGTTTCTACCTGTGAAGGCACACGTATCACGAGGAAGTAAGGATGTCGTGTGGCGACCATTAAAGATCAAACGTCAATCTAACTTTTCAAAATAACCCCTGGACAAAAAGGCGGCGGCGCACCAAACGTCTATGCATGAGACAAAGGAGTCAGCTCCGACTAGAAGCTCAGAAGAAAGCGGACACTCGAGCTTAGCTGGCTAAGTGGCCACGAATTGATTCCAATTGATTTCGAGAATCCGAAACGCGCTCAACTCGCGTATTCCACGAACTCGGCGCTCATCAACTCCACTCCAATTG
The DNA here is from genome assembly GCA_963988835.1 of Hexamita inflata. Classification (NCBI taxonomy): domain Eukaryota; phylum Fornicata; order Diplomonadida; family Hexamitidae; genus Hexamita; species Hexamita inflata. The sequence continues at coordinate 22,149 of CAXDID010000996.1, forward strand.
ATCGCAAATCAATGGACCCTCTTCCACTTCAGAATGTTTAGCAATCTGTTCGACAGCATATTTGAAGATGCATATACCCCACGAGAAACCGTGTGCGGCTACAGACAGCCACCACAAAAGCAGAGAAGACAGCCGCAGCAGTACTACAACCCGTACTACGACGTCCAAGACCCGTACGCCGCCTACTACCAGGTGCCACACGGATACAACCAGCGCCGCGAAGAGTACCCTTCCGCGAGAGAAGAACAAATGGCCAGAGCCGCCCAGTTGCAAAGAGAAAGACAGCGAGTCGCGAGCGCCCACAGCGGCTATCAGAGACCGCAGAAAGAAGTCCAGTCGAAGCCAGCCCCGCAAAAGAAAGAACAGCCCCAGACGGCCTACAAAGTCCCCGTGAAAGCCGCGCCGAAGCCACAGCTGCTCCAGACAGACCAGCCCTCCGAAGACAGCCACGAATGCAAGATCACCAACAGAGAGAGCGTAGACGCGCCAGAAGTCGCCTTTAAGACCTACAGAAGCAACGCGGTGGTCCAAAGAAACCAGCAAGCATTGGTCGCTTTGGACGCCGAGTCCCAGAAGTACCTCGCCCAGGGGCCACAAGCGGCGGTGATCGTCATCCCAGCCCACGACAGCGACGCGGTGAATCTCCAGGCCACCGGAAAGGGAGTGCTACAAATCAGCTTCACCTCGGCTGGAAGAACCCGCCAGCTGAGCTACCAACTGCCCAGCTACTACGACAGAAGCGAGATCAGGGCCCACCGCGACGACTTCGGCGTGTCCATCACCGTGCCGCTGTATTCCGCGCCGGAAGAAGACGTCATGGTCATCTAGGTTTAGTGAGAGAGTCTATACTTACATAATTATTTCTTAAATCGAGCCTGCACGAATAGAAACGTTCCGGCTCATCCCGCCAAAACAGTTTTTGAAGGTTCTTCATTCATGCAACCCGTTTCTAGTGAAAGACTGAAGTAGATCTCCTGGAATGCGATTAGCTCTGGGAGTTGTCGCATCGTGAATTTCTTTAATTACGCTAGCACCATTACTCACTTGTAATACTTATGGTTTATTAATCTAATGGAAATCACTCAATCCGACAAACAGTTGAAGAATATATTTAACATCAGTGAAAGAATTGTTGTATATTTATTAATATTATATATAGTAATATTATATATAGTGAAGAATAATAGATTGCGATAATAGATTTGAGATAATAAAATTACCTTTTACTAATTGAAAATAACACTATAGAAATCTATAGAATGCCTTTTACCCCTAATTATAGCTAATTATTTATTAAGAAAAATATAACGTTAATAGTATATTTTTCACATCATTAACGATCCTATCCTAAAACTAACAAGACGAGGTCACCGAAATAGTTGACCTATTTTTCTAGAACTGCAATATACAATTAGTCACGATGAAAATAGAATTAAATCGCGTGTTAAGATAGAATTATATTCTTAAATCTAAATGTTCCAACTACAACGAAAATAACATGCTTCTGTCGCAACAGATTAAAGACATGGAAGAACAATTAAACTCAACAACCAAACTGATAGAAAGCTAATTATATGAAGTCCAGCGTCTTGAGGTTGCAAACAGTAAATAGTAAACATGGTTAATAGCTCAGCTGTAACACCTACAAACTGAGTGTAATATTTTGAGTTCGTATAAAAATATAATAGGCGAAATCCTACGCCGGAGCCCTGAAAATATATTGCAAGTCTAATCTTGTACTGAGAGTTAACAAGAACAACATCATAATTCAATCTATAATTAGTCTGATTATTAACCCCGTGATTCAAATTCGATTCCAGTAAAATAACATTTAATTGATTTTACGTTTTAAAAGAAGCGTTTACTCGCGTTCAGACAAATCCTCAAAGAAGAATGCTTTTCGCTTGATGCAAAAACGGATGATGAAATAAATTAATTTGTGTGCAAAATGCCCAAAACGAACAATTTCTGGGTTCGCGTCGGTCAAATGTGCGAAATTGATAGCAAAAAGCTGCGGGAAAACTTTAATTCTCAATACAAACTAATTAAAACTAATGGATAAAACTCCACAGAATCAAACGAAAATGAATAAACAGAAAATTGCGACTAAGTGATTCTAGAAAATCATCTTTAAACCATATAAAATTAAAATGAGAGCAATTATCATTTAAACGAATAAGAGAATAGGTAGGCTTCATACAGTTGTAAATCTTAGATAAATAGAGCAAATATGAATGAACAACAACAAATTATTTCTGAGCGAGATTTAATAGAACAGTTTACCCAAGCATTCCAGCTAATTCTAAAAGAAGCCGGATACACCATAAATGGTGACGGTCAACTTTGGATTTGGCAAGCCGTTAAGTCGCTGTCCACCTAATAGAGAAACCAGCTAAAGCTCTGGGACCAGGTCGTTTAAATCTGCAAGTTACGCGATAACAAAGTAGCTCAGCAATTCTTTAAGCAGCAGTGCAGAAAGCTATAAGCTCTTTAGAATGAAACTAATGATCATTCTCTATTTTAAGATGATCGCTCACAGCAAGAACTGGACAAACAAAATTCTGGAGATATAGATCTTGCACTAGATCTAGCACAACTAAGCTAAGACTAGGTATGCTGTTAAGACAAACCGAATGAAATAGAGTCCATTCAATGTCAGGAAGAGATATAAGGTATAACCAGAGAGGGCCAAGTTCAACTTCCAGACACTCAAATAGTTCAAGCGTAGCCGAAATTAACTGAGAACTTGATACAAGCCGAATAACATGAATCAGAAGTCAAGGCGTAAGAGTCCTAACCAGTTTTAGAAAATGAATTGGAACCAGAAATCAATATTCAAACAGGTATTCTGGAGCAAAAAGCAAGAGACCTCAAAACCTAAATCCAGATTGCTATTACAAAGTTCCAGGATTAACAGCACAAACTGAAGCTTGCCCACGAAACAGTTAAGCAGCTAACTGCGTAGTCGGATATGAGTGTTTCGCAGTCAACGACCAAAGAAAACATCGAAACTGTTGGCGTCTAAATAAAAAACGATGATTGTCTACCACACTCCTTCGAACAGCCTGGGTAATAGCACGGCGATCGAAAAGAGCTTCTGGAGCAGGAAATCTAGCATTTGCAGAAGCAGCTAGAACTGGCTAACAAGAAGGTTCGGAACGAGCAGTACAAACTGAATCTGGTGAACGAAACCATCGCAAACTTAATTTGCTAAAATCAACAAAAGACATCAGAATAGAATACGCTTGAAGCCCAGTAAGTTTCGTGTGTCCAGCAAGAATCTGTCTAGAAAGACATTCAAGAGAGTTGCAGTTTAAGTCATCAAAATCTAGCAAACGATTCGCATCTTTCTACACAAAACCAAAAGTCGAATTTAGAAACTTCTTTTAACTAGCTAGAACCCGTTCCGTGCGATCATTAAGGTAACTTCATGCACAATAGCAACAGCCATACAGAACCTTCTCAATTGGATCACCTCACTTCAAATAATGTTCAACAGCCTAGCTAGCCATAAATCTAGTTAGCTCACCAAGATGATGTCCTAAATGAATCTAGCTAGTAAGGTAGCTCGAAGCAGTTAAGCAAGCAATACTCCTCGCAGCAGTTATTGCTGCGCCTAGCAGTTAAACAAACGCTGAAGGAAGCCGGGTACGAAGTTGAAAGTTTATCCGAAAAAGAGATTTGCAAAACAGTGCACAAACTCACATCCAAAGAAAAACGGCAGCTTAGGTTTTGGGACCGCGTGGCGCAGTTGTGTTGCAGGTCCAAATTGCAGATAGTTCACTTTTATCGCTAGACGTACAAAAGCAGTGTCTACAAGAACAAACTTAACTAGAGAGTTTAAGTAGATAATTAAGAATAATATGTAAGTTAATAGTCAGATATTCAAAATAGTTAAATGGCTAACACAACCTTAAAGGATGGTAAAGTGATAATAAGAAAAAAGAGAGTTAGAGTCTCTCAAATTGGTTCATAACTAATGTCATTCGCTTTGAGATAAGTATTGACAGAAATCGGCATTCAAGTCACTGAAACTGCTTCTGATAAAGATTTGTGTTTATAAATTGATTAGATATCTAATATCCAAAAAAGGTAACTTAAATTTTGGGATCGCGTTTCTGTTTTGTGTTAATTATCAAAATAACAAGTATTTACCTTTTATTCAAGAATTTACAAACCCAATATATACACTGATAAACTAAATGAAAATGATAGAGCAGCTATAGATGAATATATAAGATAAAACTTAGTTGTTATCTAAGAAGCATCTATATATGAAACTGCAATTTAAGTCATGAATTCATATTTCAAAGACCGAGGCATTTCGTTGTTAGATATAAAATAGTATATTGGTCTTAATAAATCGGTAATACCTAATCCTTCGAAATTGTTAACACGTGCATTAAAACAAGTTCTAAAAGAAGAAGGTCATTAGGTGGAAACAGCAACTGACAAAGAAATCTGCAATCATGTTGACCAAATTTCAATAAAATTAAAGAAGTAATATAGCTTTTGGGAGCGCGTTTCTGTCTTGTGTTAAAAATCAAAAGATCATGTATAAAGTTAATACTTTAGATATAAATTACATATTTTTACAGATTTATTGCACGACAATTAAAAAGCTTAAAAGGTTAATACAACCTAAAAGGCTGGCGAAGCGGTGACAAGAAAAAGGAAAGTTAGAGCCTCTCAGATTTGTCCATAACTAATGTCATTCGCTCTGAGATAAGTCTTGACAGAAATCGGTTATCCAGTTGAAACTGCATCTGACAAAGAAATCTGTAATCATGTTGACCAAATATCGTTTAGCTAAAAGATGCAATATAAATTTTGGGATCGTATTTCGGTCTTATGTTAATAATCAAAAGGTAATGTCAAATAATTTTATTATGTAACATATAAAACGAATATATTCACTGAAAGACTTAATAATAACGACAAAGCAGTTATAGACGAATATATAAGCCAAAATTAAATTATGAATATACTTGAAACCACAACAACAATAATGAACACATATTTCAAAGACCGCAGTATTTCAATGTTGGATATTAAATAACATATTTTTAAATAAAGTAGAAATGATGATTTTAATTAGAAGATTAATCGCTCAAAATTGTTATCATGTGCTTTGAAACAAATACTAAAAGAAGACGGTTATCAGATTGAAAATTTATCAAACAAAGAAATTTGTCTTTATGTAGACTAAATACCGTACATCCAAAAAATAAAAGTTAAATTTTGGGACCGTATTTCTGTATTATGTTAACGATCAAAGGAGTAAACTAAAACATTATATTATACAACATATAAAACAACAATACTTACTGATTAACTAAATGACAACAATAATAATGAAACAACTATATAAAATGCATATTAAATATAATCAAAATTATTAACAGATTCGTTGAAATAAATATTAAAAGAAGATGGTTATTAAGTAGAATCGGCATCGGACAAAGAATTATATCTGTTTACTAATTAATTGTCTAAAAGTAATAAACTCAAACTTAACTTTTGGGATCGAATTTCTGTTTTGTGCCAAAAATCTAAACAATTTACTTAAGATATGTATTAAAAAGTAACAAATAATAAAAAACATTTTAAACTGAATGATAGTGATAAAGCTGCTATAGAAGAACACATAAGATAAAATAAAATTGTTAATATTAACGAAACTGTATTGTAAATTATGAACACATGTTTTTAAAACCGAAATATGAATATGTTTGATGTTTAAAAATACATTTAAAAATAATTTGAATAATAAAAAATAATGAATACATTCTAAAACTAAACTTACAATTAATTAAATGGTTAGTCCAATATAAACGATTAAACGAATAATGTTATTGGACAAATTGCAACTAAATCTTCAGGAAATCATGAATATCGCTTTAAACTACTTTCGCTTGCTTTGAAATAAATATTAATAGAAGACGGGTATCTGGCAGAAACAGCTTCTGGTAATGAATTGTGTCTTCTGGTTGATCAGATGCCATAAAACGATAAGATTCTACTAAATTTTTGGGACCGTGTTTCAGTTTTGTGCCAACAATCCAAAGAAACTGTTAAGAGGTTTTATTATACAACTTACAAAAGTGCTAATCATCAACAAAATTATAAAGTTGGAACGGACAAGTGCCTGAATTCCGAGTAAAATATCTCAAACATTGCTAAATTACAGGATCTTTCACAAAAGCTTACATCCGCGTTTAAAGTAATACTTAGAGAGGAAGACTTGATTTTGGATGATGCAACCGATGACGAAATCAGACTTGCAGTTAAAAATATAACTTGGGAATAAAAGCAACGACTAAATTTTTGGGAAAGAACTGCTTTAATATGTTAGGTTGAGGTAGTAAAACTCCAATTATTTTATTCCGAACTTTATACAAATGTTATATAATTAAATATTAAATCCTAGAGAGTTACCAACAAATAACAGACTTAAAAGGCTGAAAAATTTAGAAAAATAGATCTTAAGACCATTAGATCTTAAGACCATAATTTGACTTTTGCTTTGAAGTAAATATTAAAATAAGAAGGGTTTTAGATCTAAACTTCATCAGCAAGAGAACTATGTGTTCACATAGACAAAATTCCAGAAAGCTAAATAATTAAACTCAAATTTTGGAATCGTGTGTCTAAATTATGCAATAAAAGTGAATTTCAAGTTCAAAAATACTACTAATCTGTTTATAAATAGTGCATATTCACGAGTTAACAACATAATGATGTAGAACCTACTGTAACTTAATAGCTGGAAACAAATAACGGTAATTAATAAAATGAGAATATTTAAAGCAATGAAGCTGTTACGGAATAACAAAATGTCTAATCAGCCTAAAATATTCAAACTTAAACTTAACATTGTGAAGCGTAAAGGGTTGTTTCAACATCAGACTGTTAAAATACTAAATCTAGCGAAGAAACCACTTCAGCATATTCGCATTAAATTTTACTTGAATAATAATCAGACGCAAAAACAAAATTGGATCGTTCAGAAGCGTTAAATCAAATATAACCCGAAATAGGTTCTTAGTAAGCAAACGAAACGTAAAAGGAACTCGCTGTGATGGAATTAGCAGTTATGGAATAAGAGAGTAACGTAATAGATATATCTTAAGATAACGTAAACCCAAGCATGAAACAAATATAACCTAAATAAATCGTAGAAACAAATGCAGACAAGCACAAACCGTATACAGAATAGAATTAAGAGTAAAACAAACCTTTAACACAAAATAATGTTTAACCCCAAAAATTAAAACCCTGTATTTAAAGCAAACTAATGCAACAGATCCCACTCGCTCTCAAAAAAGTGCTCTCAGATTCCGGCTACAACGTCAAAGACGCAACCGAAAAAGAACTCTGCGCTCTCGTTATGTTCATGACCAATAAACAAAAAACGGAAATAGATCTCTGGAACAGGGCGGCGCAGATTTGTGAAATAAACAAAACCCAGTTATACAAATTTTACTAATACTAGTACAGCACTGTATTATATTCACATGGAAAGGACGATAATGGAGTAATAAATAACTAAAAGGATACAACTGCCATATATTAGAATGATACCATGTCTAACTAATAGTAACGTTCCAAAGATAACGAAATAAATAATGACTAAAATATGAATACAAAGTAAAGCTTATGTTAAAAGAATATTCACGCGATGTCAAACAGTTTACCAACTATAAGTTTAGAAGCCATGCGAGAATCTGTTGATGCATTGGTCCCAAAGTTCGTTCCAGCCATCCCTCAATCAATAATTTCCGATGAGTCTATAATATAAAATACATAGAATAGTGTGTAATAAGTACATTAAATTTTACCCTCTCTAAATATTAATACTGTCGCAAATACGTTGGTTCCGAACTTTGTTCCATCCCTTCCAAACACAATAACAAAGAAAAATATAGAAAATACAGAGGTCATTTCAATTTCCGAATCGTCAATAACAAATACAATTATAAATCCAATAATTTTTTATACAAATCAATGTACAAATAAGCCCAGAGAATATACAAACTCCGAATGCAAACTTATACAACAGATCCCACTCGCTCTCAAAAAAGTGCTCACAGACTCAGGTTACAACATTAAAAAAACACCCGAAAAAGAACTCTATACTCTCGTTATGTTCATGAATTTCAGACAAATAACTAAAATAGATCTCTGGAACAGGGTGGCTAAGTTGTGCGATGTTGACAAAGCCGAACTTTAAAAGTTTTTCAACTATCATTACAATACATTATATTCTGAGAATGGAGCTTAAAATAAGCCCTATGCCCAATGATTAAGAACGATACCAAATACTAACGAGAGATAGGAATCTGGAAAAGAATAAAGTGACTAGAACAGTTTTAATGTCCAACTCATTTTCAGTGAGATGACTTATTTATGTTTCATACTTCTTTTAGATTGAATTTTTATATTTATTAACTAATATTCTGTGTGGTGAACCATTGTGTGAAGTCTCCGTATCCGCTTTCGTACAGTATTTGGTTGACCATTTGCGGGTTTTCGTGCAGGTAAATGAGTTGTACGTCTTTTGATCGGATTCCGAGTTTATCTGCGAGTCTGTTGATTGCGATGTCTACGTGTGGGTAGAAGTTGATTATGTTTTGAACTTCGGCAGAGTATTTCAGCGGTTCGATTGGTTTTTGCAGTAGGATGTCGAAGTCGTCTCTGGACGAGTTTTGGCTTGAGTCTAGTAGTATTTGGCTGGATCTGAATTCGAATTTGACGTTTCTGAGTGGGGTCTGGCTCACGTTGTTTGAAAGTGGTGATGTTGCGAATTTTACTTTTGCTTGTACGGGTGTGGAAAAGCTGTTTTCTCTCGAGTTTATTTGGTCCGTGATCAGGTATATTTGGTTTTGGTAGTTGTTTGCGATTAAAACGAATTGAAATCCGGATTCGGTTTGGACGTTGTTCACGGGAGTGGATTGGAATATGTTCAGGTTATTTTTTGAGCAGACGAAAACGATTTAGTTGTAAAGTTCGTAAATGTTCTGCAACGGGGAGCAAAGGGATAAATACTTCAAATAGGAACGGTCGTCGGCCGAGATGTTCCCTTTTAAAACTGAGTTGTAAATTCCAACGCAGAATCTGAGAACGGATTCGTTTTCTTATGTGTTTTTTATGAACTTTTAAATTGTTAAAATGAAATTTTATCTTGTTGTGGTGAGTGAATTATTAAACACCTTGTTCACTATGTGTTAAAAAGTTAGAATTGCGTTTGTTTACTATTTAGAGTTGCTTTGAACGGTAGTTACGCGAATCACCTGAGAGCCGGACTGGGTAAAATACGTTAGCTGAAATTGGAGGTACTCGGAGGCGGAACTGATGAACACACAGAGATTCGGGTTCGATTGGAGAATATTCAGTGTTCTATCGCTTATAACACCACATGAGCTGATTTACACACTGCTGTTCTGAGAAAACACCATTAATTTAACCTTAAACAGGCGCTGCACGTAAAATTGGATGTATTCACTCAGCGCAAACCCCATAGTTTACGCGTTTTTTGAATACTTCATGTAACCACCAGTTTACACACAAATATCAACATAATCGATCAAATCCAGATACTTATCACTCGCTATTATGCAATCATACGTTATATTCAAATCATTTTTTAGAACCACAGAAGACTAAATTGATTACTAATATAAAGGAGACGAATCAGACACATCACGCGACTGCTATACTGCATTTGTTCCAGAAGTTGCCGGACCGGAAGATAATATGCAAACGTTAGAAAAGGTAAACTAATCCTTATCTAAGCTTAATAATTATTTAGCCATCAAAATCGCTGTCCAAGTACACCGATATATTTTTTACTACGCCTTTTATAATGCCATTATTCCAAAATATTGTTTATAATATGGCAATACTTAAATTAGTGGTGGAAACATTGAATAAGGATAAATTGTATCCGTATTAGCAAAATAATGCTATTCCATCTTTTTATTTTTCGCATTTAAATATAATAAAGATGGCATTTGTCCAAAAATTATAAAAATTACACAAATATTTCTATTTTATGCCAATATATCAAACTGTCCTCTTAAAAACTATTGATTTATTAAACTAAATATATTGGTATCAGTTTCGTCTAAAAGAAATACTATATTTTACTTAATTTAGTTCTGACCCAAAATATAATCATGTGTATTGTCTTATATTATCTTTGATAAATGTAGCGTTTTGTCTAATTCTTATTTTTAATTACATAGATTGCATGTAAATGTATTTTATTCAAAATTGCAAAATTTATTTATATAAGCACTACATTTACTGCATTTCTATATATATTTAAGAGGAATTATATCGTTATTAATCAGTGGTCTATAAATATATCTGTTATAAAATATCTGATGCTTATTATTAATTTGGATTACTATGTCATCTTTTTCAGATTATGAATGGCTTTAAGTAGAAGACGTTTTGGAGTGGCTATTTTGTTCAACATGTTCTTAAAAATTACTAAATATATTGTAATATTATTAAATTGAAACAAAAACCATAACAAACACATTTTCATCAATTATAGGTTATGTATAGACATTAATCACATCTTTCAAATAGCTAACAGTGTTATAAATCACTATCTGTCATTTATTTATTATAGATTATAATATTAATCATTGGTTAGAAAGGAAAGGACCAGTTTAGACGTTATTTACGATGTGATGTCTTTATTTATAACTAATCTAAATAGTGTAATATTAAAGAAAATTGTACACAATGCAAATTACATGTACAGTACTAATATATAAATTATCGAAATGAACGTTATATAAACCGTTAAAACTAAATCTCAATATTATTCCTCCTCAGACAACCTGAGTTAGTTCGGCACTTGAAGAAATCTTATTCCACAAGGGCAACTTTCACTAAGAAAGATTGTTATCAGACCTAAAATGCTTTTGATGGTTTCAAATAATGTATGGCAAAAACGAAGATTTAGGGTGGTAAAAACGTGAAATAGTCGTGTATTATAAATATCCTATTGAGAAAACAAATTTAAAAGTACAAGAACGATGAAGAATTAGGTAAATTTAGGTAAATCAAAATACTTAGGAGATCGACTCACAATTATCCGTAACAATTTACAATCTAGGCTGGCATCACCCACACTGGACTTTGAGTCAAATATCATAATAAATTTTTGAACAATGCTAGGTCAAGCTTACTCAACCGACAATAAGTTATACTTAAGCTGAATGGGGTTACAAATTTTATAAGAAGACCGTCGCATAAGCTCTAACAGAATAACACAAAAAGAAGCGTTTAGCTTTTGCGAATTGTATAAAGACTTTACTGAAGCTGACTGAACTCAAGTAGTGTTCACCGACGAGTCTATGTTCAGAAAAATGGCAAATGGAATCGATTATATTCTTAGGAGACCAGATGAGATTTTCAAGTCGAGATTATGAAAAAACAACTAATTCCGAACCTTGTAAAGAAATTCAAACTTATATATTAATGTGATAATGCATCTCCACATGCAGCTAAAATAACTAAAGCAGAGTTTGCGACATTACGCTACATCAATAGAAGAAAAGTCAAAATTATAAAATGGCCTCCGTATTCGTTTTCCTTAATCCAATTGAAATGGTTTGGGCTATAATAAAGCACCACATGAGGTACTACAAATAATAGACATTCGAAGAATTCATCACTCAAAAGTCTAAGAGGCATGGGATTTGGTTTCAAGTTTAACAATCAAGAAGCTGACAGTCAATGTCCGGAAGAATTCAATAATATTAGGCAGCCTGTGGTAGATGGTTTGGTAAATGATGATCAAACCTTCGTTTTTTCCATACATTACAACAATTCAAAAACTTTTTCAATTTGTAAGACAAGATCACTCAATTATTTGGAGTTGTAGTATATGAATTGAACAAGCTGGGCTCTGATTCAAACGATTGGCGTGAAGAAATATTAAAACGCTAAATAAGGAAACTTCCTGAAACCGATTGAAAAGAACAGTTATTTGAGTCTTTGTTTTCGATTTCAATGCAAATTTTAAAGATAAGAAACTTTGGAATTTGAAAGAGGATAAACTTGTGCATTACCAGAATAATTGAAATATAATAGCTTAAGATCACACAGCTCTAGTAGCTCAAAATAATGAAATAATTATTTGGAGTGAAGGTGGTAATTAAATCATTTTTTCCATTACATTACTCTATAATATACATTAATATAAAATAGAAAGCTTTGAATATATCTCCATCACTCTAAATGACAATATCAGTTGATATATTATTGAATAGGTATTATTGAGTCATTCCATCTTTATCTTCAATTTGTTATATCTATAACTAATAAACAAAAAATCGATTCAAATAAATTTTATCAATACATTTAGCATCTTCATCTCATCATCGTCAACTTATTAGTATAGTATTCAAATATCTATAAAAACTGGTCAACACTACATTTATATGGTCTTTGTCGGTTGGTATTATTTTAGTAATTTACTGTGGTATGTATACAATTGCATAAATGTTTGTATCGTATTTGGGACAAAATGGGACATGTTCTGATGGCTTCATTAAAGTGTAAATGGTTAGTTCTAAATTACGTTTCCACGCTCCCTCCATTGTATGGTCGTGTTCATGGTCACTCTGAACTACATCGCCCAGCTCGGCCCACTCGAGCAGGCCGCCAAAAACAACCAGTGGTACGGCACCGAGTCCCACGAGTGCGTCGCCCTCGTCAAGCCCTGGATCCCGGGCAAGACCACCAAGCAGTGGCAGAGAGGCATCCAGGTCAAGGGCAACCGAATCCAGTCCGGCACCTGCATCGCCTCCTTCCAGTACAGCGCCTCCAAGGGCTACTTCTACGACGGTTCCATCGGCGGCCACGCAGCCGTCTTCGTCAGCCAAGACTCCACCGGCATCACCGTCTACGACCAGTGGAAGACCCAGCCGTGCCACAAGCGCGTCATCAGGTTCAAGGGAGATGGCAGCAAGCAGAACGACGGCAACGAGTTCTACGTCATAAACTGAATTGACTTTCACTTTCTTCATTCTCGGTGGAATCATATTTTCATTGTATAAGTCAGGATTTCTATTTATAATATTTTTGCTAATTTGCAGCTGGGTGTCCATATATCCATGTATATTAAAGTTTAAAGAATTAAAGAGATTTGTCTAAAAGTTTACAATTATCTAAGTGTTGGATATCTTTCTGAAACCAGCTGGGAAAGTGTAATACCAAATTTGGAACAGACTGGTCAAATTGGACAGATACTTTACACACTAGATATGGTGCTTACCAACACTATTAATCTATTTACCACTTTTTATACCTTTTCTAAAATACACATTCCAGATTCGTTTATATCAGTGTTTACGCTAAATTTGTTTAATCTTCCACTTAGCGAGTAAACTTGCGAACACGCTTATCCACAGCCAGACAGCCGTTTCGCTGTTTACACATTCCACCCCAAGTGCAAATGACCTGCCTCTCGACCAGAACGATATACTCCGCCAGCTCCAACAACTCGAGCGACTTCGCCCAGTACCAGAAGAACCGGAGCCAGCAGCTGAACTCCCAGCTCATCAGCTCCAAGCTCATGTCCTACGACAGCGACATAAACATGAACGTGAGCTTCGAGATCGTGGACACCCGGAGCGCGGACTACCTGCGCATGCTGCTGAACGAGGCTGCAGAAGAGCTACAGAACCTGGGGAAGAAGGTGGACTACCAGGAGAAGGTGCTGGGCGTGTTCGACAGAAACTACGAAATCATCAACAAGCACGCGAAGTGGATCATCAAGAACGCGAAGAGGATCTGACTGAATTAGTTTACGTATTACTCAATAGTAGCATTTGATCAGCTACCAAATTTTAATATTTTAGTGATTCTTTGCGTCTAATCTAACAGAAATCTTTCATTATTTAAACAAATTTAAACAAATTCATTTTTAGTTAATTCCATGATTCTATTCACATGCTAATATGTCCGTGTTCGATTCGTAGTCCGCTCCACTATTCATGCTGCCAGTTCAGGAAGTTGTCTCTCTCAAGGCCCACCACGTCAACCTGCTCCTAGAGCTCGAGAAGCACGTTAGGAGCATGCGCATATAAAGGTACAACCAGACCCACGACGTCGTCAGCGAGAACATTTAGCTCAAGTGCAACCACATCTAGGTTTTGAAAGAAATTCAGCAGTTAGTCGAGTGAAAGAATTATTATTCTTGTGCACATGTATAGAATACAAATATAAAATGTAGATTTCTGATTTCATTTTGTTGCATAATGGAAGTAAAGACTTGGAAGTAAAGATTAAAATCCAAATCGATGAATAGTAAAAATATTACATTTACATATAGTATATCACTATTTAATTGGATATTGTTGAATGAGTCATATTATTGAAACAATCTGCATTTGGAAAATAACACTATTATATGCCTTTTACCCCTAATTATAGCTAATTATTTATTAAGAAAAATATAAGGTTAATAGTATATTTTTCACATCATTAACGATCCTATCCTAAAACTAACAAGACAAGGTCACCGAAATAGTTGATCTATTTTTCTAGAACTGCAATATACAGCTAGTTACGATAAAAATAGAATTAAATAGCGTATTAAGATAGAGTTATATTCTTAAATCCTCTAAATGTTCCAACTACGACGAAAATAACCAGCTTCTGTCGCAACAGATTAAAGAAATAGAAGATCAATTAAACTCAACGGCCAAACTGATTGAAAGCAAATTATATGAAGTCCAGCGTCTTGATGTTGCAAACAGTAAGTAGTAAACACGGTTAATTGCTCAGCTGTAACACCTACAAACTGAGTGTAATATTTTGAGTTCGTATAAAAATATAATAGGCGAAATCCTACGCCGGAGCCCTGAAAATATATTGCAAGTCTAATCTTGTACTGAGAGTTAACAAGAACAACATCATAATTCAATCTATAATTAGTCCGATTATTAACCCCGTGATCCAAATTCGATTCCAGTAAAATAACATAAAATTGATTCTACGTTTTAAAAGAAGTGTTTACTCGCGTTTAAACAAATCCTCAAAGAAGAAGGCTTTTCGTTTGATGCAAAAACGGATGATGAAATAAATTAATTTGTGCGCGAAATGCCCAAAACGAGTGGTTTCTGGGTTCGCGTCGGTCAAATATGCGAAATTGGTAGCAAAATGCTGCGGGAATACTTTAATTCTCAATACAAACTAATTCAAACTAATGGGTAAAACTCCATATTATCAAACGAAAATGAATAAACAGAAAATAGCGACTAAGTGATTCTAGAAACTCATCATGAAAAATAAAATAAAAATGAGAGCTATTATCATTTAAACGAATTAGAGATTTAAGCTTCATTAAATTATAAACCTTAGGTAAATAGAACAAATAAGAATGAACAGCAACAAATTATTTCCGAGCAAGATTTAATAGAATAGTTAACCCAGGCATTCCAGCTAATTCTGAAAGAAGCTGGATTCACCATAAATGGTGACGACCAACTTGGGATTTGGAAAGCTGTTAAGTCGTTGTCCGCCTAATAGAGAAACCAGCTAAAGCTCTGGGACCGGGTCGTTTAAATCTGCAAGTTACGCGATAACAAAGTAGCTCAGCAATTCTTTAAGCAGCAGTGCAGAAAGCTATAAGCTCTTTAGAATGAAACTAATGATCATTCTCTATTTTAAGATGATCGCTCACAGCAAGAACTGGACAAACAAAATTCTGAAGATATAGATGTTGCACAAGATCTAGCACAACTAAACTAAGACTATGTATGCTATTAAGATAAACCGAATGAAATAGAGTCCAATCAATGTCAGGAAGAGATATAAAGTATTGCCAGAGAGAGCTAAGTTCAGCTTCCAGACACTCAAATAATTCTAGCGTAGCCTGAATCAACTGAGAACTTGATACAAGCCGAATTGCAAGAATAAGAAGTCAAGGCGTAAGAGTCCTAGCCAGTTTTAGAAAATGAATTAGAACCAGAAATCTATATTCAAACAGGTATTCTGGAATAATAAGCGAGAGACCTCAAATACTAAATCCAGGTAGTGAGTGCACAGTTCCAGGATGAACAGCACAAACTGAAGCTTGCCCACGAAATAGTTAAGCAGCTGACGGCATAGTCTAATAACATCATTTCGCAATCAACACCAAAAGAAATCATCGAAAATATTGGCGTCTAAATGAAGAACAATGACTTTCTACCACTCATCTTCGAGCAGCCTGAGTAATAGCATAGTGATCGAAAAGAGCTTCTAGAGCAAGAAATCTAGCATTTGCAGAAGCAGCTAGAATTAGCCAGCAAGAAGATTCGGAACGAGCAGTACAAACTGAAGCTGGTGAACGAAGTCATCACAAACTTAATTTGTTAGAATCAACAAAAGACATCAGAGTAGAATACGCTTGAAACCCATGTTTTGCGTACCCAGTAAGAATCTTACTAGAAAGGCATTCAAGAGAGTTGCAGTTAAAGTCAACAAATTCTAGCAAACGATTCGCATCTTTCTATACAAAACCAAAAGCCAAATATAGAAATTTCTTATAACTAGCTAGAATTCGTCCAGCTCGATCAACAAGACAGTTGCATGCACAATAACAACCAAGCACATACAATTTCTTCTCAATCGGATCAACTCACTTCAAATAATGTTCAACAGTCTGGCTTTTCATTAATCTAGTTGGATCACCAAGATGATATTCTAAATAAATCTGGCTAGTAAGTTAGCGCGAAGCAGTAAGGCAAGCAATACTCCTCACAGCAGCTATTGCTTCGCCTAGCAGTTAAACAGACGTTAAAAGAAGCCGGGTACGAAGTTGAAACTCTATCTGAAAAAGAGATTTGCAAAACAGTGCACAAGCTCACGGCGAAAGAAAAACGTCAGCTTAGGTTTTGGGACCGCGTGGCGCAGTTGTGTTGCAGGTCCAAACAGCAGATAGTTCACTTCTATCGCTAGACGTACAAAAGCAGCGTCTACAAGAATAAACCTAACCAAAGAGTTCGGGTTGATAATTAAGAATAATTAGTTTGTCAACAATCAGATATTTAAAATAATTAAAAGGTTAATACAACCTAAAAGGATGGTTAAGTGATAATAAGAAAAAAGAGAGTTAGAGCCTCTCAGATCGGTCCATAACTAATGTCATTCGCTCTGAGATAAGTCTTGACAGAAATCGGTTATCCAGTAGAAACCGCATCTGAAAGAGAAATCTGTAATCATGTTGACCAAATTTCAATAAACTTAAAGATGCAATATAAATTTTGGGATCGTATTTCGGTCTTGTGTTAATAATCAAAAGGTAAGGTTAAATCATTTTATTATAGAATATTTAGAACGAATATGTTCACTGAAACACTTGATAATAACGACAAAGCAGTTATAGACGAATACATAAGCCGAAATTAAATTATGAATATACTTGAAACCACAACAACAATAGCGAACACATATTTCAAAGACCGCAGTATTTCAATGTTTGAAATTAAACAACATATTTTAAAATAAAGTAGAAATGAGGATTTTACTTAGAAGATTAATCGCTCAAAATTGTTATCATGTGCTTTGAAACAAATACTTAGAGATCATGGTCATCAAGTTTAAAATGCATCAGACAAAGAATTATGTTTTTATGTTGATTAAATACATTAGGCTCAAAAGAGAAATCTTAAATTTTGGGATCGTGTTTCTGTATTGTGTTAATTATCAAAGTAACAAGTTAAAACTTATTATTATTAAACATATAAAACAACTGATAAATGGAATAACTATAATAACTATAATAATGAAACAACTATAAATATATAACTAATATAATCAACATTATTAACAAATTCTATAAAACAAATATTAAAAGAAGTTGGTTATCAAGTTTAAAATGCATCAGACAAAGAATTATGTTATCATGTTGACCAAATGTCATAAGGTTAAAAGGTTTAATTTAAATTTTGGGAGCGCGTTTCAATTTTGTGTTAAAAATCAAAAGATCAAGTATGGCGTTAGTATTCTAGGTTTAAATAACATATTTTTACAGATAAATTGAACGATGAAGATAATACCGCATTAAATGAATATATGCAATTAAATGGAGATATTTCCTGGGAATAAACTATCGATACAGTTCTAAAAACTGTTCTAAAAGACAAGAATATTAGTTTTAGTGAAGTATAAAAATACATTTAACAGTAAAAATAGAAATAATATGAAAGCGGTTTCATAAATCCACAAACGACTCAAAATACATAGGGAAATTAGACGCCTTAGCTGTAATTCTAAAACTAAACATATAATTAATTAAATGATTAATATCCAAATAATGTAAATATTACTCGACATGACGTTGGACAAATTGCAACTAAATCTACAGTAAATCATGAATATCGCTTTAAATTACTTTCGTTAGCTTTGAAATAAGTACTTAAAGAAGACGGGTATCTAGTAGAAACAGTTTCGGAAAATGAATTGTGTCATATTGTTGATCAGATGCCATAAAACGATAAGATTCTACTAAATTTTTGGGGCCGTGTTTCAGTTTTGTGCCAGCAACCAAAAGTAGCAGTAAAAAGGTTTTATTCTTCTTCTTATAAATGTACTAATCATTAACAAAATGATAAAGTTGGAACGGATGAGTAAACTAAATAAATAGCATGCAATCATTACAATACGCAGAAATCAAGCGATGAAGGTGGTATAACGTAAAAGGAACTCACTATGATGAAATAAGTAGCTGTGGAATAAAATAATCGCGCAATAGATATATCTTAAGATAACGTATATTATTAGCAAGTTTATAAACAATGCATATTCACGAATTTACGACATAAAGATGTAAAACCTATTTTAACTTAATAGCTAGAAACAAATAACGGTAATTAATAAAATGAGAATATTGAACAAAATGAAGTTGTTATTGAATAACAATCAGCCTAAAATTTACAAACTTAAATTCAGCATTGTGAAGCGTAAAGGATAGATTCAACATCAGACTGTTAAAATACAAAATTTAACGAATAACCTACTTCAGCATATTCGCATTAAATTTTACTTGAATAATAATCAGACGCAAAAACAAAATTGGATTGTTCAGAAGCGCTAAATCAAATACAACCCGAAATAGGTTCTTAGTAAGCAACTGAAACGTAAAAGGAACTCGCTATCATGGAATAAGCATTTATGGAATAATTGAATCACGTAATAGATATATCTTATGATAACGTAAATTCAAGCATGATAAAAAGATTGCCTAAATAAATCGTAGAATCAAATACAGACAAACGCGAAACTTAGCATTAAACAGAATAGAATCAAGAGTAAAACAAGCCTTTAACACAAAATAATGTTTAACCCTAAAAATTAACACCCTATATTTAAAGCAAACTTAGGCAACAGATCCCACTTGCGCTCAAAAAGGTGTTTGGGGATTCCGGTTACAACGTTAAAAACGCAACCGAAAAAGAACTCTGCGCTCTCGTTCTGTTCATGACCAATAGACAAAAAACTGAAATAGATCTATGGAACAAGGCGGCGCAGATTTGTGAAATAAACAAAACCCAATTATATAAATTTTACCAATACAAGTACAGCACTGTATTATATTCACGTGGAAAGGATGATAATGTAGTTATAAATAACTAAAAGGATACAACTGACATAAATTGGAAGGATACCATGTCTAGCAAATAGTAACTTTCCAAAGATAACAAAATAAATAATTACTAAACTAAGAATTTAAAATAAGACTTATGTTAAAAGAATAGCCATATGATGTCAAAAAGTTTACAAACTCTAGATTTAGAAGCAATGCGAGAGTCTGTTAATGCATTGGTCCCAAAGTTCGTTCCAGCTATCCCTCAATCCATAATTTACGATAAGTCTTAACAATAAAATACATAGAATGATGTGTAATAAGTACAGTCGTTGACTATTCAATCCTCTCTTAATATTAATATCATGTGCTCTGCCGCAGATATAATGATCCCAAAATTCATTCCAATTGTATAAATTTAAGATAAACCCTAAATATAAAACAAATAGAATAATTAAAATTTAATTAATTCTCTTAATATGCAAGTCATTAATAAAACCGTAGACATTAAGGTTCCTATGTTCATTCCAGCTCTTCCAAAGATTGTTCCAAATAGGGATAAAGAAGATAAAAGTTTAAGTAAATATCAGAAATTACCCATTTAAACAAATGTGAAGTGAAAGAAAATAGAATCTCAAAAGTGATTTTGTTGGCGGTTTTGTTATTATTTTTTATTATGTCTCTACGGCTAAGTTAGACCATAATTTGCTCTTTTATAACTAAGATAGCCCTCCGTTAGATTTGATTCATATTTTCTGATATAATCGAAAATTCATGCCACTTCCTTTATAAATTAACTGCAGGGTGGTAATTTTATGTTTCCTGCCATTGGTCATATTGAGTTGGAGTGATTTTATTCTAAAAATTAGTTATTATTCTATATATATATATATATATATATATATATTAGCATTTTAAAGTAAAATGGTGATGGACTATTTCGGTAAGAAAAACCACTTCTTTTGTGATATTCTAAACATATTGTATTTAAACACAGCAAAAGAATACTGCTTTACGCATAAATAACACTAAATACATTGTAAACACACTTAAACAGACCTAATTTTTCATTAAAATCTATTATTAATTATTCTTAAGGATTTAAACAATTTAAACAACATAGAATAATATAGAATATCACAATTAATGGAATATTCGGTCGACCCAAGCAATTAAAGGTAAACCGCGATCAGGCTTTGAAGATATTATTAAACGAATAACAACTTTCAAACGAATAACTAATTATTGACGCAAAAGTTGAAATTGGTCCATCAAAATAACAAAATTTAACAAAAGAACAAACATAATAATAAACTGCTCACAAACAACCGTAAAATAACTAAAAGAAACAAAAAACGCAAACGAAACAATGCGCAGAAACGGACTCAGTATTAAAACAGCGCGTTCTCGCATACAGACAAATCTTGAAAGAAGAAGGTTTCGCAATTGACGCGAAAACGGACGAGGAAATATTCTAAATCGTTTTTGAAATACCAAAGGCTGAGAAAACGAGACTCAAATTTTGGGTTAGAGTTGGTCAAATATGTGGTGCAAAAGATAACAAGGCGCTGTGCACCGACTTTATTCTATATTACAAAAAACTAGTCAAAGGACAAACCAGTTCTCTAGATTCCAGTTTAAAATAAGTTGAAAATAATTCACTTGTCGAAAGTTTAAGATGCGATAAACTCATTGAAAATTAAGAAATTGAATAGTAAACAACAGAATCAAATAACTTGGACAACAAAAAACTACAGAATGACGAAAGTGCGCATAAATAAGTAATATAACAAGATGAGGCAAGCAATTAATATTCTACTTGCAAAACTAGCATGGTAGAAAGTGATTTATAAAACAATGCGACAAAAATTAACAGAAAAGAGCAAATTATGGTTTACGAGTAAAACCCTTCTGAATAGTTAACCCAGACATTCCAGCTAATTCTGAAAGAAGCTGGATTCACCATAAATGGTGACGACCAACTTGGGATTTGGAAAGCTGTTAAGTCGTTGTCCGCCTAATAGAGAAACCAGCTAAAGCTCTGGGACCGGGTCGTTTAAATCTGCAAGTTACGCGATAACAAAGTAGCTCAGCAATTCTTTAAGCAGCAGTGCAGAAAGCTATAAGCTCTTTAGAATGAAACTAATGATCATTCTCTATTTTAAGATGATCGCTCACAGCAAGAACTGGACAAACAAAATTCTGAAGATATAGATGTTGCACAAGATCTAGCACAACTAAACTAAGACTATGTATGCTATTAAGATAAACCGAATGAAATAGAGTCCAATCAATGTCAGGAAGAGATATAAAGTATTGCCAGAGAGAGCTAAGTTCAGCTTCCAGACACTCAAATAATTCTAGCGTAGCCTGAATCAACTGAGAACTTGATACAAGCCGAATTGCAAGAATAAGAAGTCAAGGCGTAAGAGTCCTAGCCAGTTTTAGAAAATGAATTAGAACCAGAAATCTATATTCAAACAGGTATTCTGGAATAATAAGCGAGAGACCTCAAATACTAAATCCAGGTAGTGAGTGCACAGTTCCAGGATGAACAGCACAAACTGAAGCTTGCCCACGAAATAGTTAAGCAGCTGACGGCATAGTCTAATAACATCATTTCGCAATCAACACCAAAAGAAATCATCGAAAATATTGGCGTCTAAATGAAGAACAATGACTTTCTACCACTCATCTTCGAGCAGCCTGAGTAATAGCATAGTGATCGAAAAGAGCTTCTAGAGCAAGAAATCTAGCATTTGCAGAAGCAGCTAGAATTAGCCAGCAAGAAGATTCGGAACGAGCAGTACAAACTGAAGCTGGTGAACGAAGTCATCACAAACTTAATTTGTTAGAATCAACAAAAGACATCAGAGTAGAATACGCTTGAAACCCATGTTTTGCGTACCCAGTAAGAATCTTACTAGAAAGGCATTCAAGAGAGTTGCAGTTAAAGTCAACAAATTCTAGCAAACGATTCGCATCTTTCTATACAAAACCAAAAGCCAAATATAGAAATTTCTTATAACTAGCTAGAATTCGTCCAGCTCGATCAACAAGACAGTTGCATGCACAATAACAACCAAGCACATACAATTTCTTCTCAATCGGATCAACTCACTTCAAATAATGTTCAACAGTCTGGCTTTTCATTAATCTAGTTGGATCACCAAGATGATATTCTAAATAAATCTGGCTAGTAAGTTAGCGCGAAGCAGTAAGGCAAGCAATACTCCTCACAGCAGCTATTGCTTCGCCTAGCAGTTAAACAGACGTTAAAAGAAGCCGGGTACGAAGTTGAAACTCTATCTGAAAAAGAGATTTGCAAAACAGTGCACAAGCTCACGGCGAAAGAAAAACGTCAGCTTAGGTTTTGGGACCGCGTGGCGCAGTTGTGTTGCAGGTCCAAACAGCAGATAGTTCACTTCTATCGCTAGACGTACAAAAGCAGCGTCTACAAGAATAAACCTAACCAAAGAGTTCGGGTTGATAATTAAGAATAATTAGTTTGTCAACAATCAGATATTTAAAATAATTAAAAGGTTAATACAACCTAAAAGGATGGTTAAGTGATAATAAGAAAAAAGAGAGTTAGAGCCTCTCAGATCGGTCCATAACTAATGTCATTCGCTCTGAGATAAGTCTTGGCAGAAATAGGCTATCAAGTAGAAACCGCATCTGATAAAGAAATCTGTCTTCATATTGACTAAATGACTAAAAGTCAAAAATTATTAAACAATTTTTGGAATCGCGTTTCTATCTTGTGCTAGTAGGTTAAAATTAAAGTGTAAGGCTATTATTATAGAACTTACAAATAAAACGTATTGTGTGACGAAATTGGTGTTAACGAATTACAACAAAATTAAGATTCTTACTAATCCAAAAATATTCTCATTAACACACTCTTAAAAGACAATAATGTTAGCATATTTGATATTTAAAAATATGTGTCATAGTTTAATCAAAAATAAACTATTACCAATATTTAAAGTTAAAATGAAGAAATAGAAATTTCAGAGAAACTCATCAGTGCATTCAAATAACTACTAAGTGAGAAAGGATTAGTAACAAAAAATGCTTCAAAAAATAAAATTCTAAATGCAGTTCAAAAAATGACTTAGGAAGAAAAGAAACAGCTTAATTTTTGGAACAGGGCTGCTGAAATATGTTAAGTTGACCTAGAAAAATTACAGATATTTTATATTGAACACTATACAAGTAGATCATCAAAACGCGTATAAATAACCGAAATGCAATAGAAGAATAATTTATAAGCAGAATAACAAATAATTTAAGACTTATAATAGATTATTTTGATTTTTACTCTTGCTTTTAAATAAATACTAAAAGAAGAAGGGTAATAAATGTTAAAACCGTCTATAAACGAAATATGCATTCAAGTTGACTAAATTTCGGAAAGCTAAATGATAAAACTCAAATTTTGGGATCGAGTTTCTGAATTATGTCATTAATCTCCATTTAAAGTTGAATCTTTTTATTACTTAGTTTAAAAAAAATGCATATTCACAAATACGTATGGTATTCAGAGTAATTTGGATGCTTAAACTTCATAGTTAGATTCAAACAAAGTAAATCAGTTAAAAGATATAAGTACTGTAGAAGCTGAAGTTTCAATTTAAACACATTCAATAAACCCACTCACTGCATAACAGAACACAATCTTGTAGAATGAGCCATAAACTGATTTGAAAGCCCTTTTAATCCAAAGATTGTAAGAAGTTGAACAAAACTAAGCGCAATCTGATTAAAATAGTGCTGCCATGAAATATATGCAAAATACAGCTGAAACGCAACTAATATCATACCAACCAAACAATTATTCGTAAATACACAGCATCATTGAAGAAGCCCACCCTCAAGAATAGTAGAAACCAGTTCAATACACTTGTAACTAAATATATAACCCAACACATAATATCTAACCTTCTGTTGATTAACTTATGATGAATAATCCAATTAATTATTCTAATTAATTTGCATGCGGAAAATATACAAACTCGGAATGCAAACTTAGGCAACAGATCCCACTTGCGCTCAAAAAGGTGTTTGGGGATTCCGGTTACAACGTTAAAAACGCAACCGAAAAAGAACTCTGCGCTCTCGTTCTGTTCATGAATTTCAGACAAAAAACTGAAATAGATCTCTGGAACAGAGCGGCTTAGTTATGCGATGTTGAAAAAGCCGAACTTTAAAAGTTTTTCTACTATCAGTACCGCAATATATTATATTCTGGGAATGGAGCTTAAAATAAGTCATTTGCTCAATGAATAAGAACAATGGAAAAGAATAAAGTGACTTGAACAGTATTGATGACTGAAGTGTATAAAAAGTGACTGTGTTAAAATATATAACAATTAGATTAAATTTACAATTTGTGTATTTTATAAACAAAAATAGTAATAAATAACTAATATTATCACTGTGTGGTGAACCATTGTGTGAAGTCTCCGTATCCGCTTTCGTACAGTATTTGGTTGACCATTTGCGTATCACTGTGTGGTAATACAGTGTAATTTACGTTACATTATACTCTCAAAGTGAATTCTCACTTTGACCATAACTTTACATAAACGAATATTTGTAATTATTCGTGATTTGAATATTTGTAATTGAATATTTCCAATTCATTTTTGTGACAATATTTTTAATGGCATTCGAATTTAACAACAATAATAACATGACTCACTCAACAGCAACAATCCAACAATCCAACATCTAAACGCAATAAATAAATATATACTAGTTATTTTACTAGCCAAGTAAAAATAATATATATTTTAATAATTCTTGTATATTCTTGTGGTATTTAACTAAATATTTATTTAAAAGTAATGTAAAAATACACGCAATTAATAAACCGCGATCAGGCTTTGAAGATATTATTAAACGAATAACAACTTTCAAACGAATAACTAATTATTGACGCAAAAGTTGAAATTGGTCCATCAAAATAACAAAATTTAACAAAAGAACAAACATAATAATAAACTGCTCACAAACAACCGTAAAATAACTAAAAGAAACAAAAAACGCAAACGAAACAATGCGCAGAAACGGACTCAGTATTAAAACAGCGCGTTCTCGCATACAGACAAATCTTGAAAGAAGAAGGTTTCGCAATTGACGCGAAAACGGACGAGGAAATATTCTAAATCGTTTTTGAAATACCAAAGGCTGAGAAAACGAGACTCAAATTTTGGGTTAGAGTTGGTCAAATATGTGGTGCAAAAGATAACAAGGCGCTGTGCACCGACTTTATTCTATATTACAAAAAACTAGTCAAAGGACAAACCAGTTCTCTAGATTCCAGTTTAAAATAAGTTGAAAATAATTCACTTGTCGAAAGTTTAAGATGCGATAAACTCATTGAAAATTAAGAAATTGAATAGTAAACAACAGAATCAAATAACTTGGACAACAAAAAACTACAGAATGACGAAAGTGCGCATAAATAAGTAATATAACAAGATGAGGCAAGCAATTAATATTCTACTTGCAAAACTAGCATGGTAGAAAGTGATTTATAAAACAATGCGACAAAAATTAACAGAAAAGAGCAAATTATGGTTTACGAGTAAAACCCTTCTGAATAGTTAACCCAGACATTCCAGCTAATTCTGAAAGAAGCTGGATTCACCATAAATGGTGACGACCAACTTGGGATTTGGAAAGCTGTTAAGTCGTTGTCCGCCTAATAGAGAAACCAGCTAAAGCTCTGGGACCGGGTCGTTTAAATCTGCAAGTTACGCGATAACAAAGTAGCTCAGCAATTCTTTAAGCAGCAGTGCAGAAAGCTATAAGCTCTTTAGAATGAAACTAATGATCATTCTCTATTTTAAGATGATCGCTCACAGCAAGAACTGGACAAACAAAATTCTGAAGATATAGATGTTGCACAAGATCTAGCACAACTAAACTAAGACTATGTATGCTATTAAGATAAACCGAATGAAATAGAGTCCAATCAATGTCAGGAAGAGATATAAAGTATTGCCAGAGAGAGCTAAGTTCAGCTTCCAGACACTCAAATAATTCTAGCGTAGCCTGAATCAACTGAGAACTTGATACAAGCCGAATTGCAAGAATAAGAAGTCAAGGCGTAAGAGTCCTAGCCAGTTTTAGAAAATGAATTAGAACCAGAAATCTATATTCAAACAGGTATTCTGGAATAATAAGCGAGAGACCTCAAATACTAAATCCAGGTAGTGAGTGCACAGTTCCAGGATGAACAGCACAAACTGAAGCTTGCCCACGAAATAGTTAAGCAGCTGACGGCATAGTCTAATAACATCATTTCGCAATCAACACCAAAAGAAATCATCGAAAATATTGGCGTCTAAATGAAGAACAATGACTTTCTACCACTCATCTTCGAGCAGCCTGAGTAATAGCATAGTGATCGAAAAGAGCTTCTAGAGCAAGAAATCTAGCATTTGCAGAAGCAGCTAGAATTAGCCAGCAAGAAGATTCGGAACGAGCAGTACAAACTGAAGCTGGTGAACGAAACAATCACAAACTTAATTTGTTAGAATCAACAAAACACATCAGAGTAGAATAAGCTTGAAACCCATGTTTTGCGTACCCAGTAAGAATCTTACTAGAAAGGCATTCAAGAGAGTTGCAGTTAAAGTCAACAAATTCTAGCAAACGATTCGCATCTTTCTATACAAAACCAAAAGCCAAATATAGAAACTTCTTATAACTAGCTAGAATCCGTCCAGCTCGATCAACAAGACAGCAACATGCACAATAACAACCAACCACATACAATTTCTTCTCAATCGGATCAACTCACTTCAAATAATGTTCAACAGTCTGGCTTTTCATTAATCTAGTTAGATCACCAAGAAGATATTCTAAATAAATCTGGCTAGTAAGTTAGCGCGAAGCAGTAAAGCAAGCAATACTCCTCACAGCAGCTATTGCTTCGCCTAGCAGTTAAACAGACGTTAAAAGAAGCCGGGTACGAAGTTGAAACTCTATCCGAAAAAGAGATTTGCAAAACAGTGCACAAGCTCACGTCGAAAGAAAAACGTCAGCTTAGGTTTTGGGACCGCGTGGCCCAGTTGTGCTGCAGGTCCAAACAGCAGATAGTTCACTTCTATCGCTAGACGTACAAAAGCAGCGTCTACAAGAATAAACCTAACCAAAGAGTTCGGGTTGATAATTAAGAATAATTAGTTTGTCAACAATCAGATATTTAAAATAATTAAAAGGTTAATACAACCTAAAAGGATGGTTAAGTGATAATAAGAAAAAAGAGAGTTAGAGCCTCTCAGATCGGTCCATAACTAATGTCATTCGCTCTGAGATAAGTCTTGGCAGAAATAGGCTATCAAGTAGAAACCGCATCTGATAAAGAAATCTGTCTTCATATTGACTAAATGACTAAAAGTCAAAAATTATTAAACAATTTTTGGAATCGCGTTTCTATCTTGTGCTAGTAGGTTAAAATTAAAGTGTAAGGCTATTATTATAGAACTTACAAATAAAACGTATTGTGTGACGAAATTGGTGTTAACGAATTACAACAAAATTAAGATTCTTACTAATCCAAAAATATTCTCATTAACACACTCTTAAAAGACAATAATGTTAGCATATTTGATATTTAAAAATATGTGTCATAGTTTAATCAAAAATAAACTATTACCAATATTTAAAGTTAAAATGAAGAAATAGAAATTTCAGAGAAACTCATCAGTGCATTCAAATAACTACTAAGTGAGAAAGGATTAGTAACAAAAAATGCTTCAAAAAATAAAATTCTAAATGCAGTTCAAAAAATGACTTAGGAAGAAAAGAAACAGCTTAATTTTTGGAACAGGGCTGCTGAAATATGTTAAGTTGACCTAGAAAAATTACAGATATTTTATATTGAACACTATACAAGTAGATCATCAAAACGCGTATAAATAACCGAAATGCAATAGAAGAATAATTTATAAGCAGAATAACAAATAATTTAAGACTTATAATAGATTATTTTGATTTTTACTCTTGCTTTTAAATAAATACTAAAAGAAGAAGGGTAATAAATGTTAAAACCGTCTATAAACGAAATATGCATTCAAGTTGACTAAATTTCGGAAAGCTAAATGATAAAACTCAAATTTTGGGATCGAGTTTCTGAATTATGTCATTAATCTCCATTTAAAGTTGAATCTTTTTATTACTTAGTTTAAAAAAAATGCATATTCACAAATACGTATGGTATTCAGAGTAATTTGGATGCTTAAACTTCATAGTTAGATTCAAACAAAGTAAATCAGTTAAAAGATATAAGTACTGTAGAAGCTGAAGTTTCAATTTAAACACATTCAATAAACCCACTCACTGCATAACAGAACACAATCTTGTAGAATGAGCCATAAACTGATTTGAAAGCCCTTTTAATCCAAAGATTGTAAGAAGTTGAACAAAACTAAGCGCAATCTGATTAAAATAGTGCTGCCATGAAATATATGCAAAATACAGCTGAAACGCAACTAATATCATACCAACCAAACAATTATTCGTAAATACACAGCATCATTGAAGAAGCCCACCCTCAAGAATAGTAGAAACCAGTTCAATACACTTGTAACTAAATATATAACCCAACACATAATATCTAACCTTCTGTTGATTAACTTATGATGAATAATCCAATTAATTATTCTAATTAATTTGCATGCGGAAAATATACAAACTCGGAATGCAAACTTAGGCAACAGATCCCACTTGCGCTCAAAAAGGTGTTTGGGGATTCCGGTTACAACGTTAAAAACGCAACCGAAAAAGAACTCTGCGCTCTCGTTCTGTTCATGAATTTCAGACAAAAAACTGAAATAGATCTCTGGAACAGAGCGGCTTAGTTATGCGATGTTGAAAAAGCCGAACTTTAAAAGTTTTTCTACTATCAGTACCGCAATATATTATATTCT